>SJYX01024794.1:164928-189984 GCA_006410675.1 Oreotragus oreotragus
AGATACAGATGTGTAGAGCGGACTTATGGACTCTGAGGGAGAAGGAGAGGGAGAGGGAGAGGGAGGGATGATTTGGGAGAATAGCATTGAAATATGTATACTATCATGTAAGAAATGAATTGCCAGTCTATGTTCAATGCAGGATGCAGGATGCTTGGGGCTGGTGTATGGGGATGATCTGGAGGGAAGATGTGGGGTGGGAGGTGGGAGGGGGGTTCATGTTTGGGAGTTCGTGTAAAAAAATAAATAAATACAAAAAAAAAAAAGAAATCTAGTTACTGGTGATACCAAGTTTTGAACTTCTTTTGTGTTCTGCCCAGCTGACTGCAGGAAAAAACACCTAAAAGGCTACTTGAAAAGAGAACAAGTAGATTCCGTAAAATTACTGAGCAGCCTAACATTCTGAAAAATTCAATCAAAAAAGGAAAACCCAATTTTACAAAGAAACTTCAAACCATAGAAGAAAATACAAAGAACTAGGAAATAAGCTTTGTGAACCCTAAAACTGCATGTGAAAAGAAAGTGAAGCTCAGTTGTGCCCGACTCTTTGCGACCTCATGGACTGCAGCCTACCAGGATCCTCTGTCCATGGCATTTGCCAGGAAAGAGTACTGGAGTGGGGTGCTATTTCCTTCCCCAGAGGATCTTCCTGACCCAGGGATCGAACCCGGGTCTCCCGCATTGTAGGCAGATGCTTTACCATCTGAGCCACCAGGGAAGTCACGATATTCAACTTTAATTTCAAAAGTGCAAAAGCAAACTTTTCAGGGATTTCTGAAAACTGAAGCAATGTTAAAAGTCCTGNCCCAGGGATCGAACCCGGGTCTCCCGCATTGTAGGCAGATGCTTTACCATCTGAGCCACCAGGGAAGTCACGATATTCAACTTTAATTTCAAAAGTGCAAAAGCAAACTTTTCAGGGATTTCTGAAAACTGAAGCAATGTTAAAAGTCCTGGTAATCCTCACTCCAATCCTTAAAAATCTTCTAGAAACACCTGTTGCTTCTCTGCTCACAAACCTTGCAGGAAATTCAAGTTTCTGCACAACCAATCCCAAACTTCCTGGGCTCCGAGTGAGAGAAACCACCTTCAGGTCTCTCCTTGCCCATCCTCTGAGGCTGTTCCACTCTCCACCCAATGTCTATAGGGCATTTCTCACACTTTTCTATGATAAGCTACTTACTTTTACATCTCTAGCACTAGAAGATAAGTTCCTTGAGAGCAGCGGCTGAATCTTGTTAACTGTGGTATCTCTTCTGCCTAGCATACTGCAGGCACTAGAGCATGATTCTAGAGAGGAATAAATAATTGAATAAATGGGGTGGGACTTGCAGGTAGTGTCTTATAGTGATGTTGTTTCCAGGGCTGGCAGTAGCAGCATCTCTCTGATTAGAATCAAGCCCCAGGGGAAAGGACACTGGGGTGCCCATGTGGGCCTTGACAACAGGATCTCAAGAAACGAGATGCCCAAAGTGAAAACAAAGCTCCAAATCAGAGTGGGGTGACAGACAAAGGAGTGAACAACAGAGGGGGGTCACCTACGGCAGGCTTTGGCCAGGCATTGGCTCTGATTTTTAACCCCTGTTTACTGTTGCTGGGCTTCCCTGGTGGCTCAAATGGTAAAGAATCTGCCTGCAATGCAGGAGACCTGTGTTCATTCCCTGGACTGGGAAGATCCCCTGGAGAAGGGAACGGCAACCCACCCCAGAATTCTTGCCTGGAGAATCTCATGGGCCGAGGAGGCTGGTGGGTTACAGTTCGTGGGGTCACAAAGGATCAGACACAACTAACGTTCAATTTCACTTTTTTTTTAACTGTTGCTGTATTATCAATTAAGAATATTATCTTGCTATTCATCAATTTAAGGACAGTATTCTTGAGTGGCAGATAAAACATGGAGGACACTAAAGCAAGGAGAATGAAAATAAGCAAACGGACAAAAGGGCAAGGAAAGCCGGGCATGAACTACCCTATCACAGACTTGGCGGAGATTTTTGACGCGTTCAATCCTCATTTCAAGGGAGCTTCTGTGAACATGAACATTTAGTCACATAGATGAGAGAGATACAAAATGATTCACAGTTGATCAGTTCAGTTTAGTCCAGTCGCTCAGTCGTGTCCAACTCTTTGCGACCCCATGAATCGCAGCACGCCAGGCCTCCCTGTTCATCATCTTCTCCCGGAGTTCACTCAGACTCACGTCCATCGAGTCCGTGATGCCATCCAGCCATCTCATCCTCGGTCGTCCCCTTCTCCTCCTGCTCCCAATCCCTCCCAGCATCAGAGTCTTTTCCAATGAGTCAACTCTTCCCATGAGGTGGCCAAAGTACTGNAATGCTGGGTTTTGGCATTTTTCAAGCCTGGGTTCTTGCCCCTGAGGGATGAGGGATGAGGATGACCCCCTCTCCTTGATCCCAGAGCCTGGGCTGACAGGCATCCTGGGGGATCGGGACAGGGGGACAGCTTGCCGTCCCCTCGCCCACTACCACTGCCATCGTCTGCCCCAGCCATGACCACTCTTATCAATCCAACCATGATTTGACGTGTCTCCCCTCTTCTTTGCCTCCCACCCCCAACTTCACTCAGCCCAGTCCTCCCTTCCTGTGACCTCCACGGCCTCCTCACTGGTCTCCCCACTTCCACGCTTGCCCCCACCCACTCCCCATCCATCTGCAGAGTCATCACTCCAAAATACTGCCCCGTCATTTCCTGACTGGCAACACTTACCTGCTCTCAGGTCAGTTCCCCTCCCTTCCTGGCCACTAGGACTAGGGTGACCTGGCTTCTAAAAGCCCTCTGACCCCCTTTCTGGCTTGGTTACTTCCTCAGGCTTCAGGGTTTTTTGGTGGTTTTTTGTTTTTTGTTTTTTAATCTAAACCTCCCTCCTCAGAGAACCTTCTCTGATCACCGTCCCCCATTCCAAATTAGTTTCTTCCTCCTAAGATTCTCTTTCAAATCTATTTCCTCTCCTTCAGAGCTTAACACAAGTTATAATTACACACTAATTTGTGGGTTTGTTTAATACAATTCTCAGGGGAGGAACTTTGTCTGACTGCTTGATGCTGCTATAGCCTTTAGAACGTGCCCCGGCGGTGGTGGAGACCCAGTGCAGACTTTGTAGTGAATGGATGAGTGAATGAATGAGTGAATGGATGAGTGAATGAATGAATGAGGGAATAACAAACCTCTCACGTGCCCACTGTGTGCCAGACTGCGGCTGGACCCTGCAACTGGAGTAATGAAGCGGACATGCTAGCTGGGCTCTGAGGGCTGAGTAAGAGTTTGCTTGGGTTCTAAGAACTCCACCTGTTTCTGGATGGACCCTTCCCAGTCACCCTGAGAGGAAGCCCTTTTCCCTTTAAAACTGATTAATTTAGTGGTTCAGTTCAGTGAGTATATCAGAGCCCAGACCTCAGGGTCAGACCAACCTGGGTTGAATCCTGATTCTGCTCTAGGCACTGTGTGACCTTGGGCAGATCACTCAGACTCTCTGAACCTCTACCTCCCACTCTGTGAACAGATGACCCTTTCACTGATGTTCAAAATCCCATCCACCGTGAGAGAGGTGGACATGGCCATTGTGCCTCCCGTCCATGTGGGGGACAGACCCAGGCACAGCCAGTCAACCAGCTGGAAGTTCCAGATTAGTCCAGGCAGCTGGGAAGCTGGTGCTGGATGTAGGCTCCAGGATCCCAGTCCAAGGCAAGGTGAAAGGGAGGCTTCCTGGAGGAGGCAGGCAGCCAGAGCTCCCTGCAGCTGACTCCCGTGACTGTGTGAGTTCCTGTTGTCTCCCTCAGCCCCCCTCCCCATGACAGGAGACCTGAGGGACTCAATCCGGTTCCAAGGGCTGCGTCTCTGCCCTGCCATCAGACCCTGGGGTCCCCCAGTAAACACCCATCTACATGCCTCCGGGAACCACTTTCCTCCAGTTTGGCAGCGCACAGGCCAGATGCTTGCTGCTGCATCTCTCTATATACACGCGTGCGTGTGCACACACACAGCATAGGCAGCACCAAGGAGGGAGGAGAAGCTGAGCTGGGGATTAAGGGAGCCTCCTGCAGGCGTCGGAATCCGCTTTTGTGCAGCAGCCTAGAAAGTAGCTGGGCTCCTGCAGGCACTTCCCCACCACACCCCCAGTTCCAGGCCTGCAGCAGGCGCACCCTGTCTCAGTCATTCATCAATCCACCACCGCATCCTACAGATCTTTATTAGATGCCTACTGTGCACCATGCTTTGTGGAAGGGGTGAAGGCAGCATGGTGAGCGGGGCCAAGCCCTCGCCCTCAGTTTACTCCTCCATGAAATGGGGCATCACCTGGATAGTCCAAGGACCTCTCCAGTCAGTGCCAATCCTCTCATCTAGAATTACTCTCTGAGGCCAGGCTGAGGTGTGGCCAGCTGAGCTGGAGCCTGGGCAGAGAGTTGAGAAGAGGTTGCAGAGTGATTAGATGCCTACTGTGCACCATGCTTTGTGGAAGGGGTGAAGGCAGCATGGTGAGCGGGGCCAAGCCCTGGCCCTCAGTTTACTCCTCCATGAAATGGGGCATCTCCTGGATAGTCCAAGGACCTCTCCAGTCAGCGCCAATCCTCTCATCTAGAATTACTCTCTGAGGCCAGGCTGAGGTGTGGCCAGCTGAGCCGGAGCCTGGGCAGAGAGTTGAGAAGAGGTTGCAAAGTGGCCAGTGGCTGGAGGGACAAGGAGAGGGATGTGGTTCCTGAGTCAGTTTCATCCCACAGACAATGAGAGTTTCCAGAGAAGACAGATACCACCTTTCCTCCTCAGCCCAGTGACCTCTGCTGTGACCTCGTCCTCCTCTGGGAGCCCCAGGCTGGGGAGGAGCCCTGGGCCCTGACATGGACTTGGAACCTGACCCCCATCTGAGTGGGGAGCCCCCTCTACACCTCTGTGCTCAGAGGGAGAAGCTGAGAACAGAGAAGGAAGCAGCTTGCCTGAGATCACACAGCAAATTAGGGATTAGTTCCCACTAATGTGTGTGCCTCTGCTGAAGAAATGTAGAATAATAATGATAACAATAACCAGTGCTGGGCACCCACCATACATGCCAGCCCCTTCTGAGCACTTTATAGGTGAGATTGCATTTCACCTTCACATCCCCCCCAACCCCGGGTGTAGGTATGACTGGCCCCATTTTACAGATGAGGAAACTGAGGTGCATAGAGGGAAGAGGCTGGTCCAAGGTCACTCCCACCAGTGCCCCTCTCACCACCCCCATCCCCAGTGGGCATTTCTGCACTCTGGGTGGTTATTTATCCCCATCTGCCCTCTCTGCTTGTCTCTGATGTCCCTGGCTGGGTCTGTTAGTGTAGGTATGACTGGCCCCATTTTACAGATGAGGAAACTGAGGTGCATAGAGGGAAGAGGCTGGTCCAAGGTCACTCCCACCAGTGCCCCTCTCACCACCCCCATCCCCAGTGGGCATTTCTGCACTCTGGGTGGTTATTTATCCCCATCTGCCCTCTCTGCTTGTCTCTGATGTCCCTGGCTGGGTCTGTTTCACTCCCCACTCCCCTCAGCAGGTGTCTATCATGTAACAGGGGCTCAAAAAAGATTTGTGACAGAGAAGTAAAGTGAGAACTAAGGAAACCAAGTCTCCCAGAGGAACTGTGCCACCTTGACCCCTGCACATTGGGAAGACTCCAACTCCTGGCTCCTGTAGGCACTGCCCCCCACGCCCTGCCGAGACAGGCTGGCTCGGAAGGGGCTAACAGCCCAAGTCTTAGGATTGGTTGACTGGGCCCTGTAATTAAGCCCTGGCTGCCAGCAGAGGGGTGGCCTTGCACTCTGGGGAGAGTCAAAGTCAGCCGCTTCTCCCCTCCGGCAGCACTGAGGAGCACCCCCACATCCCTCCCCGCCTCCTCTCATCTGCAGAGCAGCCCTGGAGTTGGAGGGTGCTGCCATTTCTTCTTGAAAAGGAGGCCCCGCGGGGGAGGTGGCAGGCACCTCTCAGAGGTGGACCGGGACCTGCAACCCCTCCTCTGATTCACCCGCGTCCTTCCTCCTCCTCCCCGCCTCTGTGGGTGGTTGAACATAGGCTCTGGCTTTCAAAGTCCCTGAGCATTTCCTGCCCTCTGGCCACCCTGCAGGGCACTCTGCCTGCCTACCAGCCTGGGGGCATCAGTACAGGACCCTCCAGGAGACAGAAACCACACAGGAATGTGAACAGGGAAAGTGTTAGTCCTGTCCAACTCTGCAACCATGGACTGTAGCCTGCCAGGCTCCTCTGTCCGTGGGATTCTCCGGGCAAGAATACTGGAGTGGGTTGCCATTCCCTTCTCAGAGGGATCTCCCCAACCCGGGTCTCCTGCATTGCAGGCAAATTCTTCTCCATCTGAGCCTCTAGGGAAGCCCAAAAAGGGAAAGTTCAACACAAATAATTTTCATTGCAACCGTGGATCAGAGTAACAAGGGATTGGCTAGTGGGAAGTGGAAAGAATGCTATCAGTGCTATCAAATCCAGAAATGCAAATATATGAGGCAGCCACTACCTCTAGGGCTGAGACAGGGTGCCAAGGAAGAGCCCAGACCCTGAAGGAGAGGGCAGAGCTGTAGCTCACTTAGTGGCAGGGAAGTCCCCGTGATGCCACACAGGTGGAACTTGCTGGAGTTTGCCCTCCAGAATTTCCAGAAATCCATTCTTTAAGGATGCCGAAGAATGCTCTTTCTAGCGAGGTAACTCGCTGGATGCATCTGCTATGAAATCACCTTTAGAAGCTGTTGGGAGAAACCTCCAGCCACTGGGACCTCCACCAATAGCTACTTGACCCTGGGCTTTTTACCTCCCCCGCTGGGCCTCTTTTTCAGGAATAAACAGCAGTGATCCAACTCCAGGGCTGCTTTGAAGATGAAAGGAGGCGAGGGAAGGGATGTGGGGGGGTGGGTGCTTTGAACTAGTGCTCAGTTCTCACGGAGGGGAAGGGATTGACTTTGACTCTCCCCAGAGTGCAAGGCCACCCCTCTGCCAGCAGCAAACTCTGCTCTCCCCCTTGCGGGGCTTAATTACAAGACCCACTGTGTACTACAGGGTCAGGCCCCGGGGAAGCCAGTTGTGCTGCAGGAGCGGGATGCTGGAGAAGTCTCACGAATCACGGAGCTTCTTTCTGTTAAACCATCCATGTGCCCTACGGGACCTGGGTGCTGGGGAAGCCGGTGTCCCTGCAGTAGCAACTGCGCCAGAGTGTGCACCAGACCGCGGATGGACGTCTCTCCACTGCCCTCTACTGACGAAGTTTAGCATGGAAAGTTAAGCTGGAGAAGGGAGAAGCTGCAAAGTGACGTGCATTTCCATCCCCACAAATCCGAAGGCAAAGAGTAAATTGGAGCCGAGATGCAGTAACTCTGAAACCAGCATGGTCCACATCTTTGGCTAGTCATGTGTACTCATAAGTACACGTGTACACATCTTTGAATTCCCATTCAACAGCAAAGGAACTCATCTCCAGCCTACAAAAGGCAGCTATGCATCTTTTAAGTGAACCAGTTTTTTTCTCTAAAACAAGGAGACCCACAGTCGTAAGACACATTGCATCCATTGCTAACTATAACTTACTCCTCTGATTCAGATACACTTTGCTGACTGTTCTGTTACCAAAGACTAAATTTCTGAGTTAACTTGCAACCTCTTGGATATAAAATTCAAATGAGAAAACACAGAAGAAAGGGACGAGCACCCATAGGTAAAACAGGTACGTGGGAAGCAGACTGAAAATATGCAAAGCTACTACCATCATGATTTTTCAAGCTGGTCTTGAGGCCATAGCTGGTACTGTGGCTTCCTTCTTCCTCACTCACTCCATAGCCCCCTAGTCACCCACCTCCTCGTCCAAATGCTCAAATGATCAGGGCCCTTCACCCGCTGGAGTGACAAAACCTTCACTGCTGAGTAGTCTGAGTCCTCGGTCATCCTGCCTTTGTTGGGATGTTTTCCATTATCCCTCCCAATGGGACCTGAAGGCACTAAGGGATGACTTGCAGAAACCCCTGACCCAGATTCTCCTCCCCGTCTTTCCCCCATGTGTAGTAGCAGCCCAGTTTCCCTTTGGCAATCGAGATCAATCATCCCAGAAAGCAGATTAACCTCTCTCTTGACTGTTGGTTCAGCAACATTAAGTCCAAAATGGCCAGGTGGCAGTCTCATCCTCCAGAGCCATTGGTGTGTCCCCCCAGTGGAAGCCTTATCCCCTTAGCACAGAGTTGCCAGGATGCAACCAGACTCCGAGTTCTTTGGTATAATAGTGAAGGGAGCCACTGCCATCTCGTCTCCTGAAGCCCGGGCGTGCTGGTTCCCCCACAGCCAGGAGGAGCCGCCAGCGAGCCAGCCCCAGACACTGGTCTTAGACTCAAAGCATAGTCTGCACCCCATCAGGAAGAACCCCATCTTTTCAGGGCATTGTCTCCTCCTGATTGGCTCCACAACTGAGCCCCCAGTAGCCATTCCATCTTTCAGTTAGGCCAGCCACTTCCAGGCACGTGGTAAGACAGCTGGTTCCACAGACCCGAGCCAATGGCTGTGCTTTCCTTCTGTATCATGAGCTCCCTGATCAGAGGCAGCCCCGTGAGGAATGCTGTGGTGGGGGCTAAGGCATTTTGGAGCTGATGGATGATGCTGCAGGAAACGCAAATCCAGACCCAGAACGTGCATTTATTCCCACAAGGGTGAATCTCTTCCCCTTCCTGCTGAAGAGGTCCAGTGCTGCCAGCCAGCCACCAGGTGGCTGGCAGGTCCCGCTGGGAATGGGTGCCACGTTGGGGCCTCAGTGCTGGTCCCTGCTGTTAGCAGATTAGGCTCTTATCAGTCCTGCTTTGATGACAGACAGTTCCGGCCAGCTCCAGCTGCTTGTTCACGTGCCCGTAGAGCAAGCTTTGAGGTGGCCGCGGGAAAGGAGGCTGTGTGCAAAGTTTCTTTTTTGCCACCTGATTATTTGGGATTTCATCTACAGTGGATTCCCTCTGGTGAACGTTCACTTGGGACACAAATATCGTCAGCAATAAGAACCATTTGAGATGTCCAGCCACAAACATCTTCCCCAGACTACTCATCACTGGTCTTCAATCCTGTTCCTTCCAAGTCCCTGACCATCNTTCTTTTTTGCCACCTGATTATTTGGGATTTCATCTACAGTGGATTCCCTCTGGTGAACGTTCACTTGGGACACAAATATCATCAGCAATAAGAACCATTTGAGATGTCCAGCCACAAACATCTTCCCCAGACTACTCATCACTGGTCTTCAATCCTGTTCCTTCCAAGTCCCTGACCATCTGCCAAACCACTGGCCATGCATATGAATCTATGGCTTTCTCTTACTCTAGACACGGTGGACTTTCAAATGTACCAAATTCTGCCCCCTGGAAAGATTTTGGTTCACCACTGTCTTTCAGGGTCACCCTCGCATGGGGCAGAAGTGAGGTAGCCATCTACTTCCCGGTGGTACCAGCCCACTGTGCAGACACACCTGTAAAGCAGGCTCAGTCCTCTCTCCATCAGTCAGCTGGTCACACAGAAGCCCCAGGAGGCCATCTGCAGGGACCAAGGGAAGGAAGTGATGTGGCAGGAGCTGGTTTTGAAGGAGTCTGAGCTGCCTGCCCATGTGACTTGCTGGCATGATCCAGACTCTCCTGAGCTCATCACCTATCCCTCTACCATATGAAAGATTGTGCACTCCCAACCTTACAGTCAAAAAACACCCAGGTCGCCAATCAGAAAATGGGCCAAAGAACTAAACAGACATTTCTCCAAAGAAGACATACAGATGGCTAACAAACNCCATGATGGCTACTTCATTTCTTCTGAGGGATTCCTGCCCGCAGTAGTAGATATAATGGTCATCTGAGTTAAATTCACCCATTCCAGTCCATTTTAGTTCGCTGATTCCTAGAATGTCGACGTTCACTCTTGCCATCTCTTGTTCGACCACTCCCAATTTGCCTTGATTCGTGGACCTGACATTCCAGGTTCCTATGCAATATTGCTCTTTACAGCATCGGATCTTGCTTCATCACCAGTCACATCCTCAGCTAGGTATTGTTTTTGCTTTGGCTCCATCCCTTCATTCTTTCTGGAGTTAATTCTCCACTGATCTCCAGTAGCATATTGGGCACCTAATGACCTGAGGAGTTCCTCTTTTGATATCCTATAATTTATAGAGATACCAGTAAAATTGGAAAGACACCCAACAAACATTTAGCCCGCCTTGAGACAATGAATTGCCAGGTTAGACAGGTTTTGGAAAGTACTGATGACTATACATAAAATTGATGGGTTGAAAAATAACAAAAACAAACTAAGAATTTAACCTCTCTCAGGAATTCCTTGGCAGTTCAGTGGAAAGGACGCTGCGCTTCCACTGCTGGGGGCACGAGTTCGATTCCTGGTTAGGGAACTAAGATCCTGCATGCCAAGTGGCATGGCCAAGATATAAACAAAAATAATAATAAAGAAATTGAACAATGGTTTTTAAAAAAAAGAATTTAACCTTTCTCCATACATTCAGATAAATAAAAGGAGGGAGAGAGACAGCAAGTGAAGGGTGGGAGAAATAAAGTAACTCTGCCAATTCCTTAAAAGGATAGGCCATTTTTATGTAGCACATGGATTTTTTTTTTTTTTTTTTAATTCTCAGCCTTTCATCTTACTCTGGTAGGACTGCATTTGCCACAGGCTGATAAGTGAATATGGCAGAACTTCAAAACTCATGTCAGCCAAAGAATCTAGAGAGAGAAAAAAAATCAGACATAAAGCTGGTAAAAGGTGGCTATAAATATTTTTAATGCCTTTTATTTAATTCTACCAGAAGATCACACAGCAGTGTGATCTTGATTTGGGACATCTCAACCTCAACTCATGCAAGCACATAGCCTTGCCCCAAAGATGTGGTTTTCATTAAGCTAGTAAACCAAGAAAGGTTGCTTGTAAGGCCAATACATTAAAAACTCTTTCCTTTTCAGACAATTTGAACCTTCCATTTACTAGAATGAGTCAAGAACTGATGAAGAAGAAAATAACAGGATGGAAAATGTAATGCTTCACAGAGAGATGAGAGCCCAGGCTGAAGCCAACAGTCATTATCCACAATTTATATCAGTATCTTGTTAACAGAACTTCGTTACTCGCATCCTTACTAAAAGGGTAACTACGAGAAAAGACAAAACAGAAAAACATTCAAGTCCGTGCTGTTCTGTACTTGGCTTAAAAGAGGTAGGTGGAGAAGACAAAAGAAGGATGTGGACCCATGAAAGTTTGTTAAAATGTCAGCTCTACTCCCGACACCAAGTGTGCTGAAACACACGTACTAGAATACATATAGAAGCACCATTTGTAACCAAACATTCAAAACCGCCAGTGTCCATCAGTGGTAGAAAGGATTCATAAATTGTGGCTCATTCACCACAAAACAAGGTGAATGAACTACACGACATGTGAATGAATCCTGTAAATATAATATAGAGCAAGAAAGGAGAAGCCAAGTAACAAATGTGTAAAGTACAAAAACAGCTACAACTGGTCCGTGCTGATAAGTCAGATATGCAGGCTCTAAGATGCTGGTGACCATCTGTTTCAAGGGCTTGGTGCCGCTTTCACACTTACGTTTGGTTTCTGAAAATCACTGAACTGTATAGTTTATGATATAAGCTCTTTTCTACATGCATATTTCTTTTAGGAAGATGTATTTAAGTATCAGTTCCAAAAACTTCCAGACAGTTCCTAAGTGTTCTGTTCTTCAGGTTTGTCTCTTGTACTTCCATTCACAAGTGTTCTTTCCTTTCTTAAATATGAGACTTGCAGCTGTGTAGTTTATGTAGCTTAATGCAAATATATTCAAATGTCTGCCAGATATTAAAAAACATTACTCGAGAACAGTATGGAGGTTCCTTAAAAACTAAAAATAGAGTTACCATCAGTCAGTCCAGTTCAGTTCAGTCACTCAGTCGTGTCTGACTCTTTGCGACCCCATGAATCGCAGCACGCCAGCTTCCCTGTCCATCACCAACTCCTGGAGTTCACTCAGACTCACATCCATCGAGTCCGTGATACCATCCAGCCATCTCATCCTCGGTCGTCCCCTTCTCCTCCTGCCCCCAATCCCTCCCAGCATCAGAGTCTTTTCCAGTGAGTCAACTCTTTGCACGAGGTGGCCAAACTACTGGAGTTTCAGCTTTAGCATCATTCCTTCCAAAGAAATCCCAGGGCTGATCTCCTTCAGAATGGACTGGTTGGATCTCCTTGCAGTCCAAGGGACTCTCAAGAGTCTTCTCCAACACCACAGTTCAAAAGCATCAATTCTTCGCTCAGCCTTCTTCTCAGTTCAACTCTCACATCCATACATGACCACAGGAAAAACCATAGCCTTGACTAGAGTTAACATATGATTCTGCAATCCCACTCTTGGGCATATATCCAGAGAAAACAATAATTCAAAGATACAGGCACCCCAGTGTTCACTGTAGCACCATTTACAATAGCAAAGACATGGAAGCAACCTAACTGTCCATCAACAGTGGAACAGGTAAAGAAGATGATATAGACAGACAAATGGAATATTGAGTGAAGTTGCTCAGTCGTGCCCGACTCTTTGCGACCCCATGGACAGTAGCTTGCACCAAGCACCTCCGTCCATGGGATTTTCCAGGCAAGAGTACTGGAGTGGGTGCCATTTCCTTCTCCAGGGAATCTTCCCAACCCAGGGATCAAAACCAGGTCTCCCACATTGTAGATAGACGCTTTACCATCTGAGCCACTAGGGAATAAAAATGAAATAATGTCATTTGCAAAGTGGATTATCATATTAAATAAGAGATTATCAAAGAGATTATCATATTAAATAAGTCAGAGGAAGACAAATATCATATGATATCACCTACATATGGAATCTAAAAAAAATGATACAAATGAACTTATTTACAAAACAGAAATAGACTCACAAACAGAAAACAAACTTTTTGCTACAAAAGGGGATAGCAGAGTGGGGGAAATAAATTAGGAGTCTGGGAATTAACATGTACACACTACTATATATAAACTAGGTAAACAACAAGATCCTACCATACAGCATAGGGAATTATACTCAGTATCTTAAAATGACCTATAATCGAAAAGAATCTGAAAAAATATGTGTGTCTGTGTGTGTGTGTATAATTGAACCACCTTGCTGTATACTTGAAACACACTATGGTAAATTAACTAAATTTCAATTTAAAATTTTTTAATGTTACTCTATAACAAAAAGAACTCCCAAAATGAGGAGGGGAGTGTGGAACTGACATGAAGAGGCAATTCACTGAAGAAGAGATTTAAGTGTGCAATTAAAAAATGAAAACTAGTTTATTTCATTATATAACGAAAAAAGTAAAAATTGAAATATAGTAGTGCTTTGTAGTTTTGCCTTGACATCAAATCAGGAAGTGTTCATAAAGGCTGAGTAAAAGAGAAAAGATTATTATCGGTGTGTAAAAGTAGTACATGTTGTATACCCACATCTCTGTACATCAGTGTAGTGCCCTGTGACACATCTTAAATATATATACCACTTTACCAAATCCTGCTCTTGCTGGATGTGTACCCAAAGGAGTAATTTAGGTTCCAGGCAAAGACTTAGTTAGCTACAGGGATGTTCACTGAAACATGATTTATAGACAAGGGGCTTCCCTGGTGGCTCAAAGAGTAAAGAATCTGTCTATAATGCTGAAGACCTAGATTCGAGCCTTGGGTCAGGAAAATTCCATGGAGAAGGGAATGTTTACCCATTCCAGTATTCTTGCCTGAAGAATTCCATGGACAGTGGAGACTGGTGAGCTACCTACCGTTCATGGGTCGCAAATAGTCGGACATGGCTAAGCCATTTTCACTTTCACTTTTCAAAGCTCCATACTTTACAATGTAAAGTGAACTTTACAATGACCACAGTAAGAGATTAAAAATATCCACAAAGCAAAGAGAAAAAGAGCTGGGAGCAGAGAAAGCAGAAGTGTATAAAAGAATATTAGCAGTGGTGGTTACTGTCAAAAAGTCGATGATGAGAGTTTTAAAATTCTCTATTTCCTAATTCTTTTCTAAAATTAAAAAAAGGTTTATGGCTGAGTAATACTCCACTGTATGTATGTGCCACATCTCATTTGTCCATTCCACAGAAAGGGTGGAGATAAATTGGGAGACTGGGATTGACACATATACGCTATTGATATTATGCATAAAATAGATAATTAAGGAGCATTTACTGTATAGCTCAGGAAACTCAACTCAAGGCTCTGTGGTGACCTAAACGGGAAAGAAATTTTAAAAATGGAATATATGTGTACTATGGCTGATTCATTTTACTGTACAGCAGAAAGTAACACAACATTGTAAAGCAACTATTTCCAATAAAAATTTTTCTTAATGTTTTAAAAGAACGTTTAATTTAGAAATAAATGTGTCTTTGCAGAGCTGTTTCAAGCTTAAATATTACAGTCTCGGTGCAATTTCTTAGATATAGTTCTTATGTACAGAGCTTATTGGCCCTTTAAGAAAGCCCTTGGTCTTTCTGAAATACAAGTTAATGGTAAAGAAAAGAAATGCCAGAACTCTCCCTGCAATTGCCACCATCAAGTATTTGCTTGGGCATTTCTCTTCTTTCCTAAATCCCCCTTGGGGGTGGGAAGGAGGTATTAGACATTCTGTGAGTTCATGCCCAGTTTAACCCTCACTCACCAGACAAAATATAACCTGTGAGGATTCATTTGTTTCTCTTCCCTGCAGCAACGACTCAGTTGACTCAGCACACAGCTATTTATTAATCATACTATGTGCAATCGCACAGTTCTATAAAAGCCACAATGTCTTCCATTGCCAACTCACACCATTTCCCAGCTCTCCTGACCCTGAGTAGCTCTGGGCATTGTATTAACAGTTCACTCTGCCCTGCTTTTCACCTTTGCTCCTATTAAGTGTCACACTGCACTGATTGCAAAATGTTCAAAGATGGTTCAGAAGTCTGGGTGAGATGCGATTTCAGGGACTTTTCTATGGTAGAAATAATTGTGCTATGGGTGTCACTAAGAGGCACATTTTTGTCTTCAGTAAGGGGCAGAACCTTCCTCCTAAGTGTAACTTCAAGACATTGAAAAGCCTTTCCTATAAGGAGAATTGAGAGAGAGAGAGTGAGTCCAAGTATTTAAGGAATAAAATAGGAGAATTTCTAACTCGTACGTCACTATGTTGAAGCCCTGTGATAAACACATGTGTGTAGAAAAAAAAGAGTAGAAGAAATACACTAAAATGTTCATTTTTCCCACATGTGAGTCATGGTAAGGATGAATTCTGCTTTCCTTAGCTATGTTTCCAATATTTTCTGCATTAAGTACTGATTTGTTATTAGAAAGCTATAATTATGTGCCACAGGACATAAAGGGCTTCCCAGGTGGCACGAGTGGTAAAGAACTGGAATGCCAATGCAGGAGAAATAAGAGACGCAGGTTCGATCCCTGGGTTGGGAAGATGCCCTGGAGGAGGGCACGGCAACCCACTCCAGTCTTCTTGCCTGGAGAATCCCATGGACAGAGGAGCCTGGAGGGCTACAGTCACACAGAGTCAGATCAAACAGAGCGATTTAGCCCACATGGGACACAAAAAGTATAATGAGATAAAGAGCAGAGAGCTGGGGATCAAGGGCCCTGGAATTTGGGGCTTCTCACAATCACGCAAGTTTTACACAGTTTCCAAAGCATTCGTCCAAAGGCATTCTTCCTTCTAAGGGTATGCAGCAAACATGCGCCATTTATTACCCATGTGGACAGTGAAGATACAGGGGAGAATAAAGAAAGGACCAAGGACTGGGACATGATCTGGTTTCATTGTTTCTACCGAAAATTCTCTCTTACATTTTACTGATGCTTTTCTGGCAGGGAAGGTAGGTGAGGAGGACGTATTTTCCACCCATAAAAGTGAACAGACTGTGCCCTCACACTGACTCTAGGAATAAAAGCATGCGACCTGCTCCAAACATGGAGGGGAGTGTTTCTGCAGGGGTCACACGCGCTGCTTCAGTTCAAAGATCTCACTTCAGCCAGCTCCCCGGCCTGCCCTCCCACAGCCTGTGGGAGAGGAGAGGGAGAAGAATCATGGCAGTCACCATGGCGTGTCCCCAGAGTTGGAGAGTTTGGGAGGCTGGAATTTCTACCGACCAGCAGAACTGGATGGTAAAATGGAAAAGTATTAAACATTTAATAGGATGAAGGGCGGAAATGGTCTCAAAATCATCACACATCCAGGTAAATGTATGAGCTGCACCCATTCTTGATGTCCCTTCCTTGGTCACAGCCTTAAAGGCTCTGTATCTAAGCAGTGTGTGCAGTGGAGATGAACAGCCCTGAGACATCCCAGCTCTCCCAGTCCATCCTCTGACCTGGGCTTCCCACAAGCTGCCCAGGAAGAACGGAGGAACCTCCAGTGGCAGACCTGAGATTTTCTCTGGAGTACAGCCAACACAAACCATCATTTACTGTTAATGCCTTATATTTTTATTTTGCATGTTGCAGTGGGTAGATGCCCCAGAGAGGCTTATGAAATGTCAGGCTCATCTGGAGAAAATGGAGCCCTTCATGAGCACCAGGCTGGGCTCAGGAGCTGCCCTGGACAGACACACGGGCAAGAACTGTTTTAAAGAAATCAAGGGAAAAGTCTGAGACACACTGAGAGCTTTTCTCTCTCTTTCCTTCCATCACATCCTAAGCAACTTGAAGTTACTTACTTCTTTTTTTAAAAAAAAAGAAGTAAATTACTTCTTTTAATTTATTTTTAAATATTTATTTATTTTGACTGTGCTGGGTCTTAGTTGCAGCTTGTGGGATCGAACCTTTGTCCCCCACATTGAGAGCACAGCTTCACTCACTGGACCACCAGGGAAGTCCCAAAGTTACTTACTTCTAAGGCTCAAGTCTGGCTCTCATTTCTGAAAAGGGATGTCTAAAATTGTGCTCGTACTACTTACGCTCTGCAATCAATCCAGAGGAGTGAATGAATGAGCATCCTGCACGGAGCTGGGTAATGAATTTGCAGTCTGTTTGCTTTTGCAGAAAGCTGCCCATTTATTCTGATTTAGAAGCAAATAAACATTGTCATAGTCTCCCACCTTTTTTCCCCCCTCTATTTTCCCGTTCTTCCCTTTCCTCACTTGCATTCCCAAATGGGCCTGCCAAAAGACTGGTTTCTCTTATGATCAAAAGGATTTTCTGAATCACTGATTTCCCAAAAGCAGAAAAACCTTTGGGAATTCTTTAGGAACATCAATAAAAATATAGCCAATGACCTTCAGGAAGGATCAGTGTCTCCTGCAGTGTGGAAGTGACCCAGGGGAGACAAGGAAGAAAAGTGATGGGTGTGAGAACTAAAGAAGAACATGTTCATTTCATTTTGGTTCTTATAACATTATATTCAGGGTCATTATATCCTGGATATAGGGCTTCTCAGATAGTTAAGTGGTAAAGAATCCACGTGCCAATGCAGGAGCTGCAGAAAACATCAGTTCGATCCCTGGGTCAGGAAGATCCCCTGGAGGAGGAAATGGCAACCCACTCCAGTATTCTTGCCTGACAAATCCCATGGACAGTGGAGCCTGGTGGGCTACAGTCCACAGAAACTGCAAAGAGTCGGGCACAAATGAGTGACCGAGCACACACACATACTGGACATACATTCAACCACTGCCTCATGGCTTCTATTTCTAAGACATACTGAAGGATTATAGAAACCTTGGCCCACTATGCTAATTCTGCAAAAACATTCTGCATTTCTTCTTAGGGACAAAAAAGGCAATGTAAAGTATTGCCTTATTGTACTGAACTGAAAAAATAAAATTAAATGTAGAATAGTTTCTTACATTCTATGGGATAAAAGGCTTATAAATATGCACAAGGAATTAGGAGGATATAATATAAAATATCAATCTTCTGATTGTTCAAAAACTTCACATAGTAATTTTATCAAATTTAAAAAGGGTGTGCATCACCTGTTACTATCTGGGCAACTAGTTTTCCTTTTCCATCTGACTTAGTCCATCTAAATCACATAACCTCCCCTACTCCCAATAATACACACGGAGATTTTGGATGGCTCTCCTCCATGAGAAATGGAGAACTGACCCTCAAATTCTGGTTTTCTGGCTCTCATTTACTCGGTACTCTGGTTCGAAATGGGCTTCCCTGGTAGCTCAGTTGGTAAAGAATACACCCGCGATGCAAGAAACCCTGGCTTGATTCCTGGGTTGGAAAGATGCCCTGGAGAAGGGATCGGCTACCCATTCCAGTATTCTTGTACTTTCCTGGTGACTCAGATGATAAAGCATCCGCCTGCAATGCGGGAGACCTGGAGTCGATCCCTGGGGTGGGAAGATCCCCTGGAGGAGGGCATGGCAGCCCACTCCAGTATTCTTCCTGGAAAATCTCGTGGACAGAGGAGCCTGGTGGGCTACAGTCCATGGGGACGCAGAGAGTTGGACACAACTGAGTGAGACTAAGCACAGCGCAGCCCCTGGTTCAAAACTGGGTCTGGCGATGTCAGCACTGTGTGTCAAAACTCCTTTCAACTGAATTCACCATCCAGCCAACCCCAGGGACTTGGCCAGCTTCACCCTCGATGCCTATTTACTCAATTCCTCCCCTTGAAACGTTAAAAGCGTCCTGTCGTTAACCGGCTGGTCAGAGCTGAGCAAATGTTCATAAATCAGCCCTTTGCCGGGGCAGACGACCTGGGAGTTCGTGGTGGCTCTTTGCTGACAGAGAGAACAGCTAAAGCGCAATTCTGTTCACAAAGGAACCTTCGCATGTTTGCAGGCCTCCCCTTTCATCCGTAGGTTCAGAGTGCGTTTTTGATGAACTGTGCTCATCAGCCACCCCCTAGGGCCGCACAGAGGGTGACAGCTCAGGCCTGGAGTCTGGCTGCCAGGGTTCAAGGCCCAGCCGTCACTACCCTCAGTGCACGAGTGATCTCCCCAGCGCCATTTCCTCATCTGCAAAGCGTGATGATGGCAGTGGGCTTGCCGTGAATGAAGGAACGCCTGTGAGAAGTGATCTCCCGATGTCAGCTCTCTGCTCAGCTTCTCCCCCCAGGCTGACAGACTGTCTGCAGACACCTCGGAGAGCTGTCCTGCCTGATGCATGTAAGGAAGCCTGCTGCCTGAGAGTCACATCTTATGCAAACTTTCAAGTCCATGAAGATCTAAGTAAACCTTGAGAAACTAGCTGATCAAAACCTATTAGCCATAATATTGAGGAAAATAATGCCACTTGCAGAAACATGGATGGACCTAGAGATTATTATACTGAGTGAATTAAGTCAGACAGAGAAAGATGAATATTATATGGCATGGCTTATATGTGCAATCTAAAAAAAAATGATATCAATGAACTCATATACAAAAGAGAAATAGACCCAAAGACATAAAAAACAAAACTTTGGTTACCAAGGAGGAAAGCGGGGAGAGAGATAAATTAGGAGGATGGGATTAACATATACACACTACTATATATAAAACAACCAACATGAATGTACTGTACATCACAGGGAACTATACTCATTATTTTGTAATAAACTATAATGGAAAAGCATCTAAAAAATAATACGGATATATAGAGAGAGATAAATAACTGAATCACTTTGCTGTGCTAATGCAACATTGTAAATCAGCTGTACTTAAATGAAAATAAAAACACACCTCATGTGTGATGTTCTACCCACCTGTGTGTCTGTAACCAAGGGAGAGGTAGGCATGTGTGTGTGTGTATGTGTGTGATACATGTTTTTAACCGCTGCCATGAGCCAGTGATATTGGCAGAAAGAAATTCCCTGGACCAGTTACTCAGAAATGCCCACTTGCCATACCTCAGTCCAGCTCTGTGAGCTGAGGAAACAAACTTCACCCTTTGGGGCCTCAGTCTCTTCATAAATGAAGTGACAGCAGCCTCCCTCATACAACACGTGGGCATGGAGTGAGTTAAGTTCTACCAACTGATACGGAAAAGCACATACTCTGCAAAAGTAAGTGGATTCCAATTCGCACACTAAGATGACTAATAATGTAAACAGCAATGTCATAAGCTATTGAATGTCAAGCTGTGCAAACCCTTCAGATCTCTGATTCCCTTAAATCCTCACCACAATCTTACCATTCCCATTTCCCAATGAGAAAACCAAAGCTGAGAGAGGAGGGAAAAAAAAGTTCCCCAAGATCACACAGCAATCAAATGGAGCCTGGGTCTGTCGAATCTCAGAACACACACTCTGGACAGTACAAGCCCCAGAACCTTCCTCTTACTGCAGCAGTTTGAATTTGTCAGTGATCTCAAGTCTCAGACAGAATGATGGAGAAGAACGGGCACACAGGCTAGCCAGCTAGGTCATCAAATCAGGCATGGTGACCAACAAGGAGACAGGTGTCCTGGGTAGCCTAACACGAAATCTTATTTCAACTGCATTTCACATTTACTCAAACTGCATTAGTTATACCCCCACAGAAGCTGGTACTGACCCAAAGGTGGCCTCAAAGATTCACCAAGGTACCAGAAGGGAGCTGGGCTCTAGGCAGAGGCACAAAGAATGCCCCTTCCACTGCTATGTATACTCCTTTGAGCCAAAGTCCTAAAAATTCCTGTTTAGGTCCCTAAACCACACAAAAGCCCTCATGAAAACAGATTTGTCAGCTGGGTTTTCTAACTGTTCTCATCCACCCCACCCAGGATCAACATCAGTCCTTGGGGCCAAGAATCCTGAGAATACCTTACCTCCTCCATCCCACAAACACAGGTGATTTTCTCCTCTCTTTCTTTCTGAAACTCTCTCTTTAGGTACTTAGCCTAGTTTGGCCCCAAAAAACTCCCCAGTCAGTGGAAAGAAATAGAACAAGATAGGAATTCATGCACACAGATGTCTAAAGCAACACAAGCCATTGGTCAGGCAGACAACCAGCCCCACCTGAACTCTGCTGGGACAGAATGCTTCTTCACCTTTCATGTGTCTAAGACAACCTACTTCTCCATCCCTCGGCCACCGAGCAAAAATAAAAGGTCCAAAGCTCAGTTCAGCAAGAATTCCTCCAAGGAAGTACCTCCTGGGTCTTCAGCTAGTTGTGCCTCCTGCTCTCCCCTTTACTCGTACTGAAGGTGGACTATGGATCACTGCATCTTCCAACTGCCTGGAGAAGGCAAGAGAAGCAGACGAGGCCTGGGGGTCCAGGAATACAGAGAGGCACTGTAAAACCTTATCCCCCAATCACAAGGCATCAGCCAAGCTATGTGAAAGCACACACTACAGCAAGCAGATGCTCTGGCTTATTCATTCACCCCAGTCCAGCTCACCTGTGTGCTGAGCCCCCACCGGGTGCTTTTTTTTTTTTTAATATATATACATATTTATTTATTTATTATATTCTCCACTTTTCATTTCTTGAGCTCAAGTCTGAAGGCCATAGTAAGTTTGGCAAATGAATCCCCCAAAATACTTTGTCACTTGCTGTATTTGGAATATTTTTTATTGCTATACTGAATGTCATATCAACCTGCTCTAGATTGAAAAAAGAAGCACATTGATATGAAAGTTGCTTGAATTGTGAATTCTCTAGGATACTTGCAACCATCCTGGTCCAAATGAAGGCAATGTCTCACGCTTGAAATGCAAATGACTTTTATTTAAAGTGGAAACACTACTTAAAACTGCATTTAGAGTAAAAACTCTTTTGTTTATAAAAATCATAAGGAGTATTTCTAGGTTAACAGGACCAGATTTGACTTTGGATTTTATTCTTTAAATAAACAGAAGAGAATGGAGAGAAAAAAAATCAGGGTGTTTTTTTTTTTTTCTAATTCAGCATGTCTTTTAAAGAATAAGGATGCTCTCCTATAGAACTGCAATATCATTATTATACCAAAAACCAGTAATCATACAATAATTATATCTAGTATACATCCATATTCAAAGTATGGTGCACACAGACAGCTGATGAGACAGGCTTGATCCCTCCTCTCGGACCTTCCCTAGGTGCAAAAAGTCCAAGAACACATGGAGCAGGCAGCAGCAGTAGGATGGGAACTCAGTCTGATCCCAAGTCTCTGGTCCATGAGCTCCACTTCTACTTGTCTGTGGCTCTAAACTGTAGAAATTTTAGCTATTAAATCTGATGGAAGGATGATCACAAATAAGCAGTTTATCAAAGGGATACAGGAACCAAAGACAAACTGTAGAGTCAACCAAATTGTAAAACGTAGATGAACAGCAGAGACAAGAAAAGGCATTTTAACAGCACAAAACCAATGCCAACACTTCATCCTCCTCAGCAGAAACTCTCCGTGCCTCCTGGTCTTGGCTTGTCCAGTAAGACAATCCAAGAGTATCATAGTCTGATGGATGCCTCATGCATTACTTCTTTCCCCCAGTTTTTTTTATTGTGGTCAAATATATATGCAGCCTACTATCCTGACCACTTTTAGTGCATGGTTCAAGCCCTTCCCTGTTGGTCCAGAGGTTAAGACTCTGCGCTTCCAGTGCAGGGGGCATAGGTTCAAAATCTGGTCAGAGAACTAAGATCCCACATGTGCTACTGCTGCTAAGTCACTTCAGTCATGTCTGACTCTGTGTGATCCCACAGACCGCAGCCCACCAGGCTCCCCCGTCCCTGGGATTCTCCAGGCAAGAACACTGGAGTGGGTTGCCATTTCCTTCTCCAATGCATGGAAGTGAAAAGTGTAAGTGAAGTCGCTCAGTCTTGTCCGACTCTTACCAACCCCAGGGACTGCAGCCCACCAGGCTCCTCCACCCATGTGCTGACATGGCAAAAAATAAATAAATTTGATTAATTTTTTTAAATTTGAGCCATAAATTAAATTTAAAGAGTAAGTGATAAGTGCACAGATCAGTGGCAATAAGTACATTCACATTGTGATATAACCATCACCACCATCCATCTCCAGAACTGTTTCCATCTGCCTCATGCAGGGCTTCTGATGAGGCTCTGCTTCAGGCAATATCACTCACAATTCCATGAACATCCATTAAACCCTGCCATGGTTGAGACTGGGTCAGATATCAGTGTCCTGAGGCAGATCCCACATAGCTCTGCCTTCATGGGGCCCAAAGTCTACTAACAGAATGAGACACATAATCAGATAGTCGCTAAAACAGATTTCAGGTGCTGCTCAATTGTGAAATGAAGTAGAGAGAGCAGATGCCCTGTCTCTGGGCCCAAGGACAGGGAGAATCCAGCTGGATCCCAGCTGAGAGGATTCTTGCCAATGACAGCATGTAAATGTTACAGAGAACAGAAGCCACCCATACCACTTCCTTGCACTAAAACAGAAAATTTCAGGAAAAGACAGGACATAAATGTGGATCACCCAAAGAACCGGGTTTTAAACATTAGCTCATGGTTTCAGGCACGCAGCTCCCACTGGGGTTCTAGTTTGCAGTAGGCAGTCAGTTGGTGCTTTCAGGGAGAGCACACCGCAACCCACCAAGATGCAGGAGCTTACTTCTATAGTCATGTGAACAGAGAGATAGAAGAAGATTGGGGACTGAACTCTGGGGAGCCCCAACAGTAAAAGTCTGGAGAAAGCAGGAGAAGCCACTGAAGAAGATGATCAACAGGGGACAGAAAGCAGAAAACAGGTGGAGAGATGAGATCGATGTCAAGGAAAGAAGGAACTTCGAGGAACAGACAGTGAAGAGCCAGGTCAAACGCTGCTGATGGCCCAAGATGATGACGATGGAAAACTGTCCTCTGGATTTAGCAATGTGGGGTCACGGATATACTGGACAAGCAGTTTCCACAAAGCAAGAGATATCAGGGGAAAAGCTGAAGTGGGTGTAAAGGGGTGGCTGACAACAAGACATAGACAGTGAATATAAACAACTCTTTGAAGATTTGCTGCAAAGACCTGTGTGGCAATTGGTGTAGATGACTACTAGGGTCAAGGAGTGTTGTTTGTTTCTTTTAAGAGGATCGAAGTTTATATACTGATAGGAGTGATCCAGCAGAAAAACAAAAAATTTCACGCAGAAGAGAGGGGATGATGGTGGCCTGGGGAAGGTGGGAAGGATGAGACCGAGGGCACATTTGGAGGAATTGGCTTTTTTTTTTTTTTTAAGTTTTTATTTTATACTGGAGTATAGCTGATTAACGATGTTGTGACAGTTTCAGGTACACAGCAGAGTGACTAGTCATACATGTATCCTTTCTCCCCCCAACTCTCCTCCCACAGAGGTTGGAGAAACTGGCTTTAGACATCACCTGTGAGAACGGGTCAGGGCAGTGGACAGTTAGGGCACAGATTCTGGACGGTGAGCAGATGTGATTGCAGGAGGTAGTGGAAGCTCTCTTTGGTTGGTTTCAATTGAAAAAAGGAGAAAAGTAATATCATCAGCTGAGGGATGACGAAGAAGAAAGAATCATTCATTAAAGCAATGAGTAGAAGATATGAGAGTCTTCCAGGAAGAATAGAAAAGAACAGGGAGGATAATGCTCCCAGGAAGTGACATTTTGTCACTAAGCGCCCCCCAAAAAAATGTGTAATGTGTGATTACCCTTTCTAGTGTCTACTAAATAAAAATTAAGCGTAGTGAGTGGAATCAAGTTATTTCATATTTCTCAGGAATAGCAATATTAAGCTGAAAACACTACAAAAAAATTTTGAAAAGATAGGCGTATCTACTTCAGTTCAGTTCAGTCGCTCAGTCGTGTCCGACTCTTTGCGACCCCATGAATCGCAGCACGCCAGGCCTCCCTGTCCATCACCATCTCCCGGACTTCACTCAGACTCACGTCCATCGAGTCCGTGATGCCATCCAGCCATCTCATTCTCGGTCATCCCCTTCTCCTCCTGCCCCCAATCCCTCCCAGCATCAGAGTCTTTTCCAATGAGTCAACTCTTCACATGAGGTGGCCAAAGTACTGGAGTTTCAGCTTTAGCATCATTCCTTCCAAAGAAATCCCAGGGTTGATCTCCTTCAGAATGGACTGGTTGGATCTCCTTGCAGTCCAAGGGACTCTCAAGAGTCTTCTCCAACACCACAGTTCAAAA
>SJYX01024794.1:192790-317621 GCA_006410675.1 Oreotragus oreotragus
ATATAAGTTAAGTAAGCAGGGAGACAATATACAGCCTTGACATACTCCTTTTCCTATTTGGAACCAGTCTGTTGTTCCATGTCCAGTTCTAACTGTTGCTTCCTGACCTGCATACAGGTTTCTCAAGAGGCAGGTCAGGTGGTGTGGTATTCCCATCTCTTTCAGAATTTTCCACAGTTGATTGTGATCCACACAGTCAAAGGCTTTGGCATAGTCAATAAAGCAGAAATAGATGTTTTTCGATGACTCAACGGGTGTTGGCAATTTGATCTCTGGTTCTTCTGCCTTTTCTAAAACCAGCTTGAATATCTGGAAGTTCACGGTTCACGTATTGCTGAAGCCTGGCTTGGAGAATTTTGAGCCTTACTTTACTAGCATGTGAGACGAGTCCAATTATGTGGTAGTCTTATAAATCCTACTAAACAAAATCAAGCTGGAAGTTTTCAGGAACTGAGGGGTCCACGTATTGACTGAGCCAGAAAAAAATAAGACTATCAACTTCAGACAGTGGGACTTCAGAGTGGTCCTTTTAGATGGGATAGTCTATTTTTTCTTTCATGTTTAAGCCTATCTATAGGTTTCTCTAAAAATTTTTACTCTCCTGAGCATCACAACTTACAGTGTAACTCCAAGATTCCAAATCAATCTTAGATTCAAAGGCTTAAAGCAGTGTTGCCCAACACAACTTTCTATAATGATGGAAAATTTCCATTATCTGCTCTGTCCAATATGGTGGCCATGTGGCTACTAAGCACTTCCAATATGACTCATGTGACTGAGGGACGAATATTTATTTAATTTGATTTCACCTTTATTTAAATTTGCTTTTCAACTTTTATTTCATATTGAAGTACAACTGATTTACAATGTTTTGCTACAGCAAAGCGATTAGGTGATACATATACATATATTAATAAATCTGTTTTTTCAGGTTCTTTTCCTTTATAGGTTATTATAGAATATTGAGTAGAGTTCCCTGTGCTATACAGTGAGCCCTCGTTGTTTATCTAATTTATATAGTGTGAATATGCTAATCTCAAACTCCAAATCTCAAACTTGTTGGTAAGCATAAATTTGTTTATGTATGTGAGTCTGTTTCTGTTTTGTAAATAAGTTCATTTGTATCATATTTTTAGATTCCACACATAAATGATACCATATGACACTTGTCTTTCTAAGTCTAACTTACTTCACTTATAAACGCCCAAATATAGCTAATGGCTATTATGCTAGACAGCACAGTTTTAGACAGAATAATGAAAGTAAGAGTGAAACCAAGTATTACTTCTCCTTTTTTTCTACCACAATACTCATTCAAACAGCCCCCTAAACCTTGCTTAAAAAAAATTAATCCCAGTCATATCATGCTTTTCCCCAAAAAAAGCCAAACCACTTTCCTCAACACAGTCCTCCAGAGCACCTTAAAGTTTCACTTGCTATCAGCCAAGGTCATTACCAATTTTCTGACTTTCAATGGAAGATAAGTCCTCACAGCAGAATGGAAAAAAAGTATTTCCATTCTGGTTAAGAAATAATTTGTTTTTTTTTTAATCCTGACAGAGTCCCAAGGGTATATATCCTAATTAAATATTAGCTTCATCATCCTTTGGGGGTTAAAGACCACTGAGTGAGTGATGCTGATCTCTAACTGCCCTCCCCACATGCTGGCAAACGGCACTGTGGCAGGAGCCCCAGGTGTTGGGGAGTGAGGGAACTGGGGACTGAGACACCCTGGCATGAGCTTCTCTCATCCCAACCCATCCCAGAACAAGGATTTAGAACAAGCAAGCTTTAGAAAATCAATGGTTTCTGGAGACAGCAAGGAGGAATCCATGTCCCTTACAGATAAATTAGTTTTCTTTCTAGGTCACTAGCAGACCGGTGACAACCCAGACTTCTCCCCCCACCCTCCAGGTCCCCCAGATAAAGATCATAGATGTCACACTCTCTTATACCCACAATAACCAAATGCAGCCACATCCATCCAACTCCAGAGCAAAACCACCTAGAACAGGTTCCCAAATGGCCTCCCAATTCAACCCTTGCCCCACATATTAACCAGATGGAATTTCCAAGACAAAGGGGTCAGGCGCACAGAATTCTAAGCCTGACTTCCTCAGTTTTGGTCCCCAGTTCGGCCACTTTATGCAAGTCATTTATCCTCTGTGCTTGGTTTCCTCAATTGCAAAATGGGGTGAACAACTGTACTTACTTGATAAGGCTGCTGTGAGGACTGAATGAGTTACTCACATGAAAGACACAGGACTGGCAGGTGCTAAACACTCTCAGATAAGTGCCTCTTTCAAGAAAATTCCCTGCTACTTACAAACCTTCCAATAATTCCCATCATGCTTAGAATAAAATATAAACTCCTTGCCTTGACCTCATTTTGTTCCACTCCTCCATGCTCTTACCATCCTGCTTCTGTTCTGGAACTCATCAGGACTCCTGACGGGGCCTCTGCCATGCCACTCCCTCAGCCGGCAATGCTCTTATCCCACGTCTCCCCGTGGCTGTGCCCTTTCACTCACCATCTCAGCCCTTCCCTGATCGTCACAGCACCTGGACCACTTGGTACCCTTACGTTCCTTGTGCACAGACTATCTCCTGACACGAAGGCAGGCTTGCTTCTCAAGTTCAGCGGACACGGAACAGAGCCTGGTTTCCAGAAGTGGCAAGTGAACACCATGGCTGATGGCTTGCTTTCATGAATCAATGAATGAGCTAATGAACGAAGGAATATAGCCACAGTACATACCGTAGTGGACACCAAAATGCCCAACCTGCATCTCCCTTCCTTGAATGACCTGGCTGCTGTCAGCCAACACCCTTCAGCTCAGCCTGTGCAGGGGCTGATTGCCTGAGCCGTAAGAGCTGACTTGCTCCAAGTCGCCTTGGTTCCCAGAGCAGCACTCACCTGATAACTCATCTACGCAGGACTATGAAAGCCTGGCCATCTCATTCCAACTCAGGGCAATTCTTAGGGCCCATTCCAGCTGCAGACTTCCTGTGGGGTCAGCTGAAGCTAGTGTTGGGGAGGAACTGCATTTCATCATCTCCCTGAATCCCCTTCTGCCCCTTGTCCCCCAGCCTCCGTATGTACCATCTCAAGCATACTGTGTAGTAACCACCGTGCATGAGACATGCATCACAAAGGCTGCCTCTCAGGATACGTAACTTGCAACACAGACTTCCCCACTAGGGTGGACACCGGCCCCATCCACTCACGCATGCAGGTATGCAGGCTGGGGAGGTCTGCATACCTGGCATCTTCTGCCCCCTTTTGCCTGGACTGATGGCTTTTATAACTGTGGTGACCAGGGCTTCCCAGGTGGTACATGGTAAAGAATCCCCTGCAATGCAGGAGATGCAAGAGATGCAGTTTTGACCCTTGGGTCGGGAAGATCCCCTGGAGAAAGAAATGGCACCCCACTCCAGTATTCCTGCCTGGAAAATTCCATGGAGAGAGGAGCCTAGTGGGCTACAGTCCATGCGGTGGCAAAAAGTCGGATACTACCAAGTGACTGAACATGCATGCACACACCTGGGGCTCACGGCCCACCTTTCTGTGACCATGCTGATCCTGGAGATACTTCAGACCACATTCTCCTGGGGCCCTCAGAATCCACACCTATTGAAATGTCCAGAACAGGCAAATTTAGAGTCAGGAAGTAGATTATAGTAAGTCCCCTACATAGGAAACTTCAGGTTGCAAACTCTCAAAGATGTGAACATGGGTTCTCATGAACAATCACATAAGTTAGTTCACGTGTCTGGTTTCCATGGTCACGTGCGTGCATCCTCTACAAGCAGGTGTGCTTTTGTATAGCTTACTGTACAGTACTGTAGAGAGCACAGTCATACAGTACCATTGTTTCAAGCCCAGGTTATCCAGAAGCAAGCATAAAAGCAGTGGTGATGCAGCTGGTACTGCTAGGATGCGACAAGCAATAACGATGGAAACAAAAGAGAAAATAATCAGGAGAGTGGAGCGAGGCAAAAAGATGGTAGACATCACTTGTTTTTATACTGTATTTTCTGTGTGAAAAGTATTATAAACTTATTATAGTACAGGACTATGTAGCCAATTGTGTTAGTTGGGTACTTAAGATAACTTTGTTGGATTCAACAAACAAACTGTATTTTTGAACAAGCTCTCAGAATGGAACTCATTCGTATCCAGGGGACTTACAGTGGCAGTGTTTAGGGCTGTGGGAGGGATGAGGGAGGGGATGGTAGCTAAACGGTTCAGGATTTATTTTTGAGCTGATAGAAATGTTTGCGAGGTGACTGTGGTGATGGGTGTACATTTCTTGGGATATACTGAAAACCATTAAATTGCATACTTCAAACTGATGCAATGTACATGTGTGAATTCCCTCAACAGAACTTTTGAAAAATTTAAACTTGCATGTACAGCATGTTAACTATAGTTAACAATTTTATTTTGTACATTTGAAAGTTGCTTGGAGAGTAGATTTTAAAAGTTCTCATCACAAGAAAACAATGGGTAACTATATGTGGTGATGGATGTAACTAGACTTACTGTGGTGATCATTTTGCAGTATATGCAAATATTGAACCATTATGTTGTACACCTGAAACTAACACCATGTTATATGTCAATTATATTTCACTTAAAAGGTGGCAGTAAAAAAAAAGAAAAAACATACAAGTGGCATTCTCTCTATAACTCAGCCATGTGGTATTTCTTTTCTCAAACTCATGGGAAGTCATCTAAAAAGCTGCTTCCACCCGCAACCACCCTCGATGTTCTTCTTATTCCCTATCACTCCTCCGTGCTGTCCTGCTTCCTTTTCCAGCATCCATTCCGAGAGGATTCAAAAATATGCTCGGAAGCCTTTCAAGTGGCAGTTTGGACCGCATGCTCCAAGCCATATTTTTCTAATAATGATGGCAAGATGCTCCGAGATGTTTTGGGTGCAGTTCTCAGATGCTACAGAGGAGCTTTAGCTTCTGTCTGCAGCGCTAAGGAAGTACGAATATCCAAATGCTTTCTGCATGCCATTTAGAGGGGCCCAGATGTGCTCCAGCTTCCCTTGTGCAACCCGATGCTGTACAGATGTGCTGCTTCAGGGCACATGTGCATGGTCTTCTATACCCATCAGCGGTCCTCTTCAGCCTGCAATAACCTTCCTCTTTGGGGACTGTTAGTGTCAAGGACGAAGAACTGTGATTATAAAACAAAACACAAAACACCCTGGCAGCAGTATTTAAGACCTGATTTCTTGGTTGACCATCTACACAGACACAGCCTCGCAGACCCTGGAGTACCAACCTTTCCTTGCTGTCAGGAAGCACAGTGCCCAGTGCCTTTCTGGACAACAATAGCCATTTATTTCAGCAATAGCTGGCTGGTGACAAGAGTGTAGATGTGGCCTGACGGGAGCAGGGACTGAGAATTTAGCCTCACTGTCACCATACGTTAAGCAAATGATCACACAAGCCCAAGAATACCCTCAGCAATCCCAGATATGAAATTCCACCTTAAAGTGGGGTTCGGCACATCAGAACCAAATAGTGTCCTTACAAGCCACTGTTTGATGCTACAGAAGCCAGGGTTCGAAACAGAAAATGATCAGATCTTAGCTTCTCTCATTACCCGCCAGACTCCTTTCAATGAAATAACTGATTCTTCTCTCTTCCATCTCTCCAGAGCACTTTTTGGTTTTTGGCCTCACCATATGGTATGTGGAAATCTCAGTTCCCCAACCAGGGATTGAACCTATGCCCCCTGCATTGGAAACCCAGAGTCCTAACCCTGGAACACCAGGAAAGTCCTTCCCAAAGCCCTTTTGAAACCTTTCAACCATAATATCCATTGCATGCATGGTATTGTAACAGAATTTGTATGTATTCTATTTCACCCAAAGTTTGAAATTCTTAAAACCTGCCCTCTCTGTCTTGGTCAGCATCCTTCACGACCAGCACAGCACCTGGTTCAAGGCAGGTACTCCAGAGAGATTTACAGGAAAGATAAGGAAGCTCCTGACTTTACTGGAAAGGGGACCTGAAACATCCTCTGCCATTTCTAAGGCAATGCCACATGCAAAAAGAAAGCCCAGAAGAGAGAAAGCTGGGAAACGACATTACAACACAGAGAAAACTGCAGTGGGATGAGGACCATGTGACTCGGGGACCCCACTTCTGGCCCATCCATGTGACCATGCTACAGGATGTGAAATTGAAGTCCTTCACCCTATGTAGCCATCAGAAGACCCACGACATTCACAAGTGAATCTACATGGTTTAGTGAGCCTAGATAACACTATCTTTAAAAAATAACACATCCAACAAAGAGGTGCCAACTATTAGGTATAAAATATGAGGATATATTATACAACATGGGGAATATAGCAAATGTTTCTTAATAATAGTAAATGGACCTTTAAAAACTGTGCATCACTATACTGTACACCTATAATTATATGATATTGTACAGCAACTCTACTTCAATAAAAAAATAACTTATCCTACACATAAGCATCTGAATCTTCAGTTAGTTCAAACAGACTTGACTTCTGGTTCTGTACCACAGCTTTTAAAACCTAACATATGTGCTTCCCATGACCTCTATATTTTAGGATTAAGTAAAACGATAGCTAAAGAGAGCTTTTATTTTATTTATTTACTTTTGGTGGCTTGGCTTGTAGAATCTTAGTTCCTCGACCAGGGATCGAACCCAGGCTCACAGCAGTGAAAGTTGTAACCAGTGGACTGCCAGGGAATTCTCTAAAAAGAGCTTTTCAATGTTTTGTGTTATCTAGAATAAAATTACTAAGTAGCATTAAAGGTTAGCAATAAAATTATAAGGATATACTTTTCCTCCTAAGCAAACCCAAAATATATTTCATTTTTTAAATGTTACAGTGAAATTTGACATGTAGGATACGGCTATTTAACATTTGTATTAATAAGGAAGAAGAAATCAAGAACAAGCTTATCCAGTTTATCCCTGATGATGATACCAACATAAAGTAAAAGGATCAGTTCAGTCATTCATCATTCTTATGGCTGCTGGCTAGGATTTGTACTTTTCTAATCAGACTGACATTACTTTCTTTTAACTGAATACCAAAAAAAAAAAAAAATGAAGGCAATTGTACTGGACTGAAGCGTGTCTCCTCCCAAATTCAGATCCACAGGGAACTTCAGAATGTGACCTCAGTTGCAAACAGAATCAATGCAGATATAATTAGATAAGCTCATGACAAATTAAGGCGGTCCCGAAATTCAAACAGTATCCTTCTCAGAAGGCCAGCAGTCACAGAGACACAACGCAGAGACACGGAGAGAGAGACAGGGCCGTGTGAAGATGGAGACTGACTGAACTGACGTGTCTACGAGCCAAGGAGTGCCAAGCCAGCAGCCACCAGCAGCTAAAAGAAGCCAGCAGGGAAGGACTCTTCTCTAGGGCCTTCTGAGGAAGCATGGCCCTGTCCGCATTTTGATTTCAGACTTCTGGCCTCCAGAACTCTCAGAGGATAAGTTCTGTTGCTTTAAGCCACCTGTGTGTGTGTGCTGTGCTCAGCTGCTCAGGCGTGTCCAACTTTTCGCGACCCTGTGGACTGCAGTCAGTCAGGTTCCTCCATCCATGGGGTTTTCCAGGCAAGAATACTGGAGTAGGTTGCCATTTCCTCCTCCAGGGGATCTTCCCGATCCAGGGATCGAACCCAGGTATTCTGCATTGGCAGGTGGAGTCTCTACCACTGCACCACCTGGAAAGCCCCTTTAATCTATCTAATTCATGGTAATTTGTTATGGTAGCCTGAGAAAACTACTCAGAAAGGTCTTTATCATTTCCTCTGTTAATTGTAAAAAGATTAAAAATACCAATACACACATTGCTGGTGAAAAGGTAAGTTGATTTGGCCTTTCTGAACATGTATCAAAGTCTCAAAATGTGAATATTCTTTGATTCAGGAATTCTACTTTATGAAATTTATATAAATAACTAGATATAGAAACAAAATTTAGCTGCAAGGATAACCACCACAGCACTGTTATTCATAATAGTAAAAAAAAAAAAAAAAAAAAAAACCTAAAAAATTGACTCTAAGCAACAATAAAGGACTGAAAATACAAATTTTGGTGCAACCCACCAATGGAATAGCTGGAAGGAATGACAAACCTAAAACAGAGTGGTCATCAACCAAGAGATACTGTGCAATGTACAAAATCCTAAACAGTAGCAAAATAGATCTAGGTGGCACAGAAAGTCAACTTGTGTCAGAACAAGGATGGAATAGTGGTGTTCAAACCACTAACATGAACAATCTAATCAATAGCGAACATCTCAGAGCTCCAGTTCTAAGTGTTTACTCATACTCCTCTAAAAGTAACGGTTTATTTCTATTCTCCATTTTTAAAAGGCTATGATGAAAAACTGAAAAAACTAATAAAATTAGAGGTGGAGAAAATTAAATATGGGTGGTAGTCTAATATGCATCACCAAAACTGAGAACACCCACTTCATACTCCAAAGGCTTTGAAGGATAAAGAAAATGAAATACATTCAAAACATGGCAGGTAAGACCTGACGACACAAGTGGGAATATTCTTATCGAAATTTTACAGTCCTGGAGTAAATAAGCAAGAAAAACAAAGCATCTTTTTTCTTCCCTGCTGATTATTAATAACAGAATGAACCTCTTCTCTCGGATTATAAGAACCAATAGTCTAAAATCAACCTAACTTTGAAGTCTTTTCAAAGGCTGTAATACCTTATTAGCTTATGTCTTGATAGATTCGGGTATATATCCTATAATGACGATTCAAACCCCTGTGAAAAATTTGTGTACAGATATGCACATAATTTCATGTCTTGCAAATCTATTGAGAAAATAAAATATATATTCATCTTTGTAAGTAATATAACCAACAAGTTCATAGGTACAGAGATCAGAATGGTTGCTGCAAGAGGCAGAGGGTAGTGGGGATGGGAGAAATGGGTACGCTTTTTCCATTGTCTTTTTTTTCTAAAACTTCAATATGTTTAACTTTAAAGAAGAAATATTATGAGAAAAGATATAAAAATCATCAACAGGTCAAGGGAGAAAAGTTGTATATCGTAAAAACAAAAGATGATGAAAAGATATTTGATAAAATTCAACCCCATCTTGAGTTTTTTTAAAGTATCAAACTCAAACTAGAAAGATATTTCTTTCACATGATAAAAAAATCATAATAATACTAAAGTAACAGCCAATATGGTTATCAACACTAGTAATCTCTATTATCCGGGAAGTTGAAAGCAGTTCAGTGTGATATAAAACAAAAATCAAGTATACAGCAATCAAAAAGAAAAGAAAAATATTACTACTGGCACATAGCATTATAGTCTAACCTATAAAGTCAAGAAGGTGTAGCAGAAAAACTATTAGACCAAATAAGACATTTAGCATAAGCATACAATTGAAAATAAATATTCAGAAGTCAAAAGCTTTCCTTCCTATTTACCAGCAATTACCAGAGAACAGAAAGAAATAATATTTTATTGAACACATATTAACTTCCAGAAATAGTGTTAAACACTTAACGTTTATTAACTCACTGAATTTTGAGTAGAAGCCATTATGACTAACATTTTATAGGTTAAAAAGCCAAGACTCAACTTTTGGATTCTGTGGGAGAGGGAGAGGGTGGGATGATTTGGGAGAATGGCATTGAAACATGTATAATATCAGGTAGGAAACGAATCACCAGTCTAGGTTCGATGCAGGATACAGGATGCTTAGGGCTGGTGCACTGGGATGACCCAGAGAGAGGGTATGGGGAGGGAGGTGGGAGGGGGGTTCAGGATTGGGAACTCATGTACACTCGTGGCGGATTCATGTGATGTATGGCAAAACCAATACAGTATTGTAAAGTAAAATAAAGTAAAATTTTAAAAAACAAACAAACAAAAAAAAAAGAAAGCCAAGACTCAGAAGTATTACATATCCTGCCCAAAGTCACATGATACCAAACGACAGAGCCCATATGAGACCAGGAATAAAAAGGTCTCATGCTCACTACATCCCATCTCTGCCTCCCAATTAAACTGAAGGGCTATGAAACGTTTGAAAAGTGTAAAGCACAAAAGAATTTAAAGAATCTTTCATTCAATTAAAGCAAATTATTTAAGGATGTCAAAAAATAAGTAAACTGAAGGGCACACACCTAACTCAAGCAAAAATACTAAAAATAAACAGAGCATGAAATGCAGGAATTCCCTGGTGGTCCAATAGTTAGGACATCATGGCTTCACTGCCAAGGGCCTGGGTTTAATGCCTGCTCAGGGAACTAAAATCCCACAAGTCTACAGGATGGCTAGAAAGAAAAAGAAAAAAAAAGAAAGAAATGCAACTCTTTGAGCAGCTTCAGCGCATGCAACAAATTCTGATAAATTCTCTTTTCATTTTTTTCTAATTTTCTTTGTTGTGGCTTCTTAGATATACTCATCATTTCAAAGTGGACATTTAATTTCCAAATACATGGGGTTTTTTAAGTATCTTTGATATTAATTTCTCATTTGGATATTAATTTCTCACTTAAATGCTTTCTTCTCTGCAATCCACTTTGTTTTTTTCAGTCTTCTAACTTTATTGAGGCTTTCAATGGCCAAGTCAAAGATCTCTCCTGGTAAATGTCATATTGCACTTGAAAAAGTGTGGGTTATTTTCAAATATCTTATGATATGGACTTCTAACAATTTCACAATGATAAAAGAACAGATTCTGTATAATTTCAATAGCTTTAGACTATGAAATTTTGCACCTTGTTTTATGTCCCTGGATATGTTCCAGTGTCTCCTAGTTTATAGTCTACAGGAACTTGAACAGAATTCATATCCTACAGTTGGTGTAAAAATTGTATAATCTTAATTATGTTGAATTTGTTCATGCTGTTTTTCAGGTCTTCTATATCCTTCTACTTTTCTGTATATACATTCTATTAATTTTCAAGAGTTTGAAATTAAAATTCCAACTAAAAGTTTTGATTTATGTATATAAAATATATAGTGGAACTATATTTTTGTTCTGTATTTTCCAAGTCTCCTATAAATGTGTTATCATAATTTAAAAAACAAAAATTTTTTTAATATTTTAAAAAGAAAAAAAAGAAATGCATGGAATTCTTGTGAAGATGCTAAAAAATAAAAAACTTTCTGACAATCCTCAAGAAGACCTTTTTGAACAGAGACACACCATATTTCACAAGAGGTAAATTATACTTTATAAAAAATGTCAATTACCCCCCCAAATAATAAATAGATTTAATGTAATTCCAATCACAATCTACAGAGAAAATATTGCTTTTGTTGATGTGCTTTCCTTGGCAGGAGGTGAAATTTAATAACATGATTCTAAAGTTCCTCTAGAAGAAAAAGAAGTGAATATCCAGCCAAGAAATTTTAATAAAGGGGATTAAACAGTCCTATAAGATGCTAATCATTGTCGTTTTCAAGCTTGGGTCCATATAGTTCCTTGTTCCTACAACCAACTTCCTAATAGAATCCTACAGACATGTTTGGTGGCCCCTTACTTTTAAGAAAGACAAAGAAAATACAAAAGAACCCACAAAACCTAACAACAGACAAGTAAAGACTCATAAGAAAATATGTCACAATTTAAAACAGCTAATGTGTTCAAGAGATGAAATGACGTTTGACACCTACTCTTTGGTCTTCAAATTTTACAGTTAGAATATTTATCATTAAAAGAAAATTAAAAAAGAGCAACAAGAAGATGGAAGGACAAATGTTAAAAAACTAATTGAAAAAATGTCTTAAAAAAAAGAAAACTTCTTTAAAAGATGGCAGACATTCAGAATGTTTAATGTGGGAAAGTAAGGCTCAGGAAGAATTCAACAGCTGTATTAAAATAGGAGGAGACTATAGATCAACTATACTTTAATAAAATTTTTAAAAAGGAAGGGATGCCAATACAAATTCTGCATTCCCTGACATCTCTTCACAGACCCATACCACCTCACGCTTCCCGTCTGCCTTCGAGGCCATCTCTTCCACCAGGCTTTCCCCCTATTGTCATCACCTTCAGCTGGAGTCTTTGCAGTCTACCAGTTTGCACAGAATTATCTGACATTGTGCCCTCCAGGTGTGTGTAAACCAGCCTATAGAGCTGCTGTCCCTCGCTTCTAGCTCCTTGAGGACCCTGGTTCGGTCCAGTTGGGTCTCAGCACAGGAGCCAGGCCCTAGACACACTGTTAATTCAAGAGACTGGAAACCTCATGGCAAGTTTAAAGTTTCAAAAGAAGAGGGACCAGCCAGATCAAAAAGGTGATGATTTTTTGACTCAGCTCCAGGTTTTTTAAATATTATGTTTCTAAATAAAGTAAATGGATACTCTAGAGAAATAGCTCAAGGAAGGTCAGGGAGCAGAGCAACTACTGGAGACTTGATAAATCAAATAAACAATGAGGCCAGCACAGGAAAGCAGAGAGCGTGCTCCAGACCCTCTTGCCTTTTTGTTTTTCCATTAAGGAGCTGTTCTTATAAACAATGAGCCCATTCAAAAGGGCTTTTTAAAAATCCCTGGAGGAAGCTTCTATCTCCTGAACTGAAAAAGCTGCCCACCCCCATCCTGGCCTCTGAGCGCTCGCCTCCCAGAGCTCCATCCTGCCTTCATTTGGATGGAAACAGCTTTGATCAGAAGCTCCAAGGAAAGAAAAAAAAAAAAAAAACTCCTGACTCCAATTACTCAGGAATTCTACTGGTAGCAAAAGGTAAGCAGAAAACCTTCTCCAAGGATGAATCCGCTCGCCGTGGGACCTTTTCTCCTGTGTGGAACAGGCAGCAGAAGATGTTCGGTTTTGTTTTTGAAACAGAAGTTTTGAAACTTTTATGTAGAACTACCTGAACATCTGTGTTCACCAAAGGCCCGGTTTCTGAATACAGAAACGTGTTTGCATGGCTGGACACTCCCATATATTTTAACGTGCAATTTTAAAAAACATTTATTTATTATTTATTTATGTTATTACTACTTATAGTAGAAATTTCCATGGATTCTGAGAAATAAACTCAACAGTCAGCATATATAACATCTCATTTCTGTTTCTTTTTTAAATCTTTTAATTATGAAATATTCCAAATGTACAGAAAAGGACTAAAAACTATGGGTAGTTAGTTATTCATGTTACCTACAACTTGGATGTAAGCAAGCTAACAGGTTCTCATATTTGCATCAAATCTGATAATTTAAGGAAATAAAACAGACATAGCCCAAATCTCCCCTCCTCTGATACTGAAAGACTTATTCTTTTCCCTCCCTCTCCAGCTTCCCGGGTGGGACCAGTGGTAAAGAACCTGCCACAAAAGACTCAGGTTCGATCCCTGGGTTGGGACAATCTCCTGGAGGAGGGCATGACAACCCACTCCAATATTCTTGCCTGGAGAATCCCATGGACAGAGGAGCCTGGTAAAAGACAAAGAAAATACAAAAGAACCCACAAAACCTAACAACAGACAAGTAAAGACTCATAAGAAAATATGTCACAATTTAAAACAGCTAATGTGTTCAAGAGATGAAATGACGTTTGACACCTACTCTTTGGTCTTCAAATTTTACAGTTAGAATATTTATCATTAAAAGAAAATTAAAAAAGAGCAACAAGAAGATGGAAGGACAAATGTTAAAAAACTAATTGAAAAAATGTCTTAAAAAAAAGAAAACTTCTTTAAAAGATGGCAGACATTCAGAATGTTTAATGTGGGAAAGTAAGGCTCAGGAAGAATTCAACAGCTGTATTAAAATAGGAGGAGACTATAGATCAACTATACTTTAATAAAATTTTTAAAAAGGAAGGGATGCCAATACAAATTCTGCATTCCCTGACATCTCTTCACAGACCCATACCACCTCACGCTTCCCGTCTGCCTTCGAGGCCATCTCTTCCACCAGGCTTTCCCCCTATTGTCATCACCTTCAGCTGGAGTCTTTGCAGTCTACCAGTTTGCACAGAATTATCTGACATTGTGCCCTCCAGGTGTGTGTAAACCAGCCTATAGAGCTGCTGTCCCTCGCTTCTAGCTCCTTGAGGACCCTGGTTCGGTCCAGTTGGGTCTCAGCACAGGAGCCAGGCCCTAGACACACTGTTAATTCAAGAGACTGGAAACCTCATGGCAAGTTTAAAGTTTCAAAAGAAGAGGGACCAGCCAGATCAAAAAGGTGATGATTTTTTGACTCAGCTCCAGGTTTTTTAAATATTATGTTTCTAAATAAAGTAAATGGATACTCTAGAGAAATAGCTCAAGGAAGGTCAGGGAGCAGAGCAACTACTGGAGACTTGATAAATCAAATAAACAATGAGGCCAGCACAGGAAAGCAGAGAGCGTGCTCCAGACCCTCTTGCCTTTTTGTTTTTCCATTAAGGAGCTGTTCTTATAAACAATGAGCCCATTCAAAAGGGCTTTTTAAAAATCCCTGGAGGAAGCTTCTATCTCCTGAACTGAAAAAGCTGCCCACCCCCATCCTGGCCTCTGAGCGCTCGCCTCCCAGAGCTCCATCCTGCCTTCATTTGGATGGAAACAGCTTTGATCAGAAGCTCCAAGGAAAGAAAAAAAAAAAAAAAACTCCTGACTCCAATTACTCAGGAATTCTACTGGTAGCAAAAGGTAAGCAGAAAACCTTCTCCAAGGATGAATCCGCTCGCCGTGGGACCTTTTCTCCTGTGTGGAACAGGCAGCAGAAGATGTTCGGTTTTGTTTTTGAAACAGAAGTTTTGAAACTTTTATGTAGAACTACCTGAACATCTGTGTTCACCAAAGGCCCGGTTTCTGAATACAGAAACGTGTTTGCATGGCTGGACACTCCCATATATTTTAACGTGCAATTTTAAAAAACATTTATTTATTATTTATTTATGTTATTACTACTTATAGTAGAAATTTCCATGGATTCTGAGAAATAAACTCAACAGTCAGCATATATAACATCTCATTTCTGTTTCTTTTTTAAATCTTTTAATTATGAAATATTCCAAATGTACAGAAAAGGACTAAAAACTATGGGTAGTTAGTTATTCATGTTACCTACAACTTGGATGTAAGCAAGCTAACAGGTTCTCATATTTGCATCAAATCTGATAATTTAAGGAAATAAAACAGACATAGCCCAAATCTCCCCTCCTCTGATACTGAAAGACTTATTCTTTTCCCTCCCTCTCCAGCTTCCCGGGTGGGACCAGTGGTAAAGAACCTGCCACAAAAGACTCAGGTTCGATCCCTGGGTTGGGACAATCTCCTGGAGGAGGGCATGACAACCCACTCCAATATTCTTGCCTGGAGAATCCCATGGACAGAGGAGCCTGGTGGGTTACAGTTCCTAGGGTTGCAGAGTCTGACACAATTGAAGTGATTTAGCATGCACACATCAGAAATGCAAACAGAGCAAATTACTTCAGTCTTTCCTATAGATATTTTTTACTTTTTTTGCTCATGACAGTAATATCGATTTCTATCTTTTCAAAATGCATAAAGGACAGTTCCTTGCCCTAGTCCCAGCCAGCAGTAATTCTGTACAGCAAATCACTCTCAGAAAAGCCCTCCATCTGACACCCAATCTATTTGCTCCAGTAATGACCAACCTCATCATAGGCATATTCTAGCCTGCACAACATCAAACTGAGGATAACAAACTTAGGACAGAATTAAGAAAAGGAAACAAGACTCATAAATATTTACAATTAGAACGGATTGGCCCCAGGTGCATGGTTTACATTCTCAGAACATCTGCCATGTCTTCGTTCACCAAAGCGTATTTGGAAAGACTTCTTCCTCTATCTGGGCGTCATGCACTTCTGTCCCTTGGGGTTCACGCCTACATTCCATCTTTTCTTTTTCTGCTTCTCTGAGCTCATGCCTTCTCAATGACCATCAACATTTCCAAATGAAGCCTCCTTTCTAAGATGCCAAACATTTGGATGGCCTCAAACTTAACCTGGTAAATTGAGGGTGTCATAGTCTCCAAACCTGTTCCTACTCCTGTCTCAGTGAACAGTACCACCACGTACCCAAGAAACCCAAACTAGAGCATTGGGTAACATCCTTGACCCTCCCTGCTTCATCCCCACAGTCCTATTACACTCTACTGAATCCAACCTAATAGGCCTCTGATTCACTCCACTTCTCTCAGCCCCATTGCCACCAATCCAGTCTAAGCCACCACCAGTTTGTACGTGAGTTAATGTAGTAGAGCCCAATAAGTGTTCCTGTTTTCTATGCTGCCTCCCCAACCTACTATATACAGAAAGTCCCCTACATACAAATGAGTTCCATTCTAAGAGCATGTTCATAAATCCAATTTGTTCATAAGTCCAACAAAGTCAGCCTAGGTACCCAACTAACAGTTGACTGTATAGTATTGTAGTGTAGTAGGTTTCCAATACTTTTCACACAAATAATACCTAAAAAACAAACACAAAAAATAAAACGTCTTTTAATCTTACAGTACACTACCTTGAGAAGTACGCCAGACACATGAACTAACTTATGTGACTGGACATGTGAACGCACATCAGCATCTTTGAAAGCTCGCAACTTGAAGGTTCACATGAAGGCAACTTGCTGTACAATACAATTAAGGCGACAGAATTCCAACATAATCAATTCTATCTTCCACACTTAAATTCTTTCTTCTCTGCCCTCAAGATAAAGTCCACACAAGACTCCTGGACCTCCATCACCAAGACTCTATTTATCCTGTTTATCAATACTTACCACCTCCCAGTCCATTCCTCCATTCCACTAAGGTTGTTTTAGCTGCTTGAATACACAGGGATCCCTTTCACTGCACAGAATTCTCACCAACTACCCCTTTGTCAGTAACATAATTTCCCTCTGTACCTACCTCTTCAACTGTTCTTATGTTGCTTTCACCATTCTTTTAAAGTTTTATAGGTTTCAACTTAAATGTATCTTCTTCCAGGAAGACTTCCCTGATGCCCAACCCCAGTCCCAACAGTGCCAGTACCCTGCTGTCTGCGTTATCGAAACAATTATCACAATTAACTAGTACACAAACTAGACATTTCCTGAGGGCAGAAACCACTTTCGTTTAATTCACTCCACAGTACTTAGCACAGTGTTTGGGACACAGGAGATTTCTGAAAAATATTTACTGAACAAATTAATGGATGGATGCATGCATGCATGTATTAGTAGTCATTCAACAAATCTGGTTTGCAGTCTTCCTCCTCCAGGACACAGGAGCCAAGTCAACAGACATACTATGTCATTTACCATGTATCTTGGCTCTAGCTAGAATGTTGTAATTGAATTTATTTCCATTTTGATCACTTTTCAAACAAGATTTTGTTGCCAGGTTGTCCAGGTGGAATGTCTCTAGTAAGCTAAACAAAGTTTAACACAAAAAGTAATGGTTTGAAAAACAAAACGGCCTCCCAGCCTCGCTAATGTAAAATAGCACGTATAATTAATAAAGTAGAATTCCAAATTCCTTCAGCAAACAATGCCGGTTCCCATACAATCAGTTAGGATTAAAGATATTTTCCTGGTCCTAAAAAGTCAAGGGAAGTATTTTTTAAAGGGACCTACATCTAAATGTAGATATACTATAAGTCTGTCTTAGCAAAAAGTAGTAAAGAAACATGACTGTGAGCTAGTGCTTCCAATTTAACTAACAGTTCTCACCAGGGTTAAATAAAGGCTTCAGAAAATGTAGAGGGGAGGACAGACATAGGAAGGGCTAAATATTTTATCTTCTTACAAAGGAGTCTTGATGAACAATTCTTTACAGATGATGTATCTCCCAAGAAAGGCCTTTTAAAAATCTATGTTTAAATGCGACAACAACAACTAACAAGTATATTACACAAAGGCCCTGGTCAGTATTTATTTTTAAGAGCATTACAGATTTGATTTACATAAATTTTAAAGAAGTCCCCACCTTTGTCATTCCAAGTTACCACGAGAATTCCCTCTTTGCTTCAACTTATGAACCTGCTGAAAACTACTGTTTCTGAAATAAAACTTTCAATTTTTTTCTGAAAACCTTGATGAGCTTGTCTTCTAGGTGTTTTCATGTCTCATCTGAGATGTTAGAGAATATTGTACCTTTCTCACCAAGGGAGGAAAAGAAACAGAGTGGAAAAAGGGAAAAAAGAGAAAAGGAGAAAGAAATCGATTTTAATATTGGTTGGCAATGGTTTTTTTTTTTTTCCCCCATGACACAAAGTGAGAAAGAAGCCAGAGAGTGACAGTATCCAGCAGAAGGGAATTGAACATGAAATTGACAATCACACAGGTCCTTGATGGACATCATTCTATTACCCCTGACGGTAGCCTCAAAAAGTATTACTATTCTCATTTTACACACAAGGAGAACTGAGGCCTAGAAAGTCCCTTTCCTCGAACTTTCCTAGCCCCTGCCACTAAGGGCAGAAGCTAGACTCATATCCAAGTTTCTCTGCACATAGAACCCACCTTTCCCCACTATAGCTCTCCACCATACATGTCCCTCTTAATCTCATAAAATTTAGTTGACCTTTCCTGGGGTCCTTAGAAAAATCAAGTCTTCACAACCCATCTGCAGTTATCCAAATGTCTATACAGCCAATTGAATAACTACCTCATTTTAGGCTTTCTCTAATTCACCAGTACCAATCCTTTTGGGCTTCCCTTGTGGCTCAACTGGTAAAGAATCCGCCTGCAATGTGGGACACCTGGGTTCGATCCCTGGGTTGGGAAGATCCTCTGGAGAAGGGAAAGGCTACCCACTCCAGTATTCTGGCCTAGAGAATCCCACGGACTGTATAGACCAAGGAGTTGCAAAGAGTCGGACACGACTGAGCAACTTTCACTTCACTTCAATCTTTTTGGTGTCTGAAAGGTAAGGCCAAGTAAAAAAGATTCCCTAGCAGAGTTGAAGCCCTAAAGCAATGACCCCTTTCTAGAGAAGGCAGGGATCTTGTTTTGGAAGCCCTTATTTTCATCCTTTGACACTAAGTAACTAACCACGCATGCACAACTCACTAGATAACCAGAGTTACTTGCTGGAGAACAGAGGTATCTGAGCACTAGATAGCAAGTGAAGCTGTAAGTTCAGACACCCACCAGGCCACTCTTCATTAAATAACTTCAAACCAAAACATCCATCCTGCTACTAGAGCTAGGAGCCTTGCTGAGTATACAGAAAAGAGTGCTGGCTTCTCTCACATCTAGATGGACCACATGAGTGATCCCATTAGCAAGAGCAGTTTGGTACTTGGAGACCTGATGGCCTTCTTAGTCCTGAAAGTAAGCACCTGCCCTCGTATTCTGGACTAAAACATTATCTGGCTGGGTATTACAGCACTTGTGACAACCCTTGAGATTCCTCCCGTGTTTCTAGAAGGCTCCACATAATCTTCATGAAGCCTATGCTACTATTTCCAGGGAAACCAGTTAAAGATAGTAAAGACAGATCAGAACTGGGAGCAGAGTAGAGCAATTTTGGTAACTAGAGGTGTAGTTGTCCAACATACATGGCACAAACTTCTGCTCAGCCAATTAAGTAGAACCCATCAAAACCTGAAGATCATCTGCAGGACTGTCTCCTCTAAAAGAAACAAAAATTCTCCTAGATCCCTCCAGCTGTGGTTTAAGGTCATTTTTACACCCACTCATTCATTCAACACGTATTTACTGAGGCCCCATCCTGTGCTGGCCACTGGTCCAAGGAGAGATATCAACATGGAGAAGACCGAGGGGTACTTGACTCTCAGATCCTGGTGTGGAGACAGGCAGTAAACACATACAAAGTAAAATAACTAACTATATTCAAAAGAAAATAACTAACTTCACAGAGAAACATTCTTTGAAGAAAATAAAATGTGATTGGGAGCACTAGCTCAGAGCAGGAGGGGAAGTCAAATCACTGGACGTAAGCAGGTAGGCACAGGGCAGGACCAAACTCATGGGGTGGGATTTTTCCCAACTCTGGTACCCATCCCAGGAACCGCCCTGACACCTCAGGGCTGGAGCCAATCTCAGGGATCCTAAAGCCAGGGGATGTGGGAGGACTGCATTACTGAACTCACAGGCCAAGACAAGTTTTGTTTGTTCTCCAAAGATCCTCTATCTCATCGCGTGGCAGTCTGGCAAGACCTGGAACCGAGGCCTTCTAGCCAAATGGCTATGGTGTCTTGAAAGATGATCAAGGCTGCAGACTACCCTTGACGGAGTTCTGATTTAATATCTAAGTCCTTAAAAATCAATACATCCTTGCAGGGTCTAATTTTCACACATTGAGAGATACAAGTGTGGGTGTACACACACACCCCCCACATACACAGATTAATGCTCCAGCAGAGGAAATGTTAGACCATTATAGTTTAGAAGCAATCAGATGAAGCACAATCCATGGTATCAGAATCGCATAACTTCCAATCCTCAAACCTCTTTCAAAAAGTTTCTTTCTTTTTAAACTTAGGAGAAGACTGGGGACAATGTCACTGCCAAATAGAATGACAAAGCATTTTCCCCTCTAAATTTACTATGATGATAGATAACAAATGGCATCTATAAAGCCATCAGTCAATAACCAAAAACAAAAGAATACACTGCAAAGACAAGGAATAGTTGGAAAACGCCAGTGAGACATGCAAGGGGCAGTCGTGCTTTGAAAACATGGTTTGATCCGAATGTCAGATGTGGTTTGAGCTCCTCACCACAAACTTGGGTTACTAACATTTCTAAAATTTCTGAAAATGATTTTCAGGCCACTCGCCTGCTTGGGAGCAGATGAAAAATTTCCATTGTTGATACACAGACTATTAGGATGTAAGGTAAATAACAGGCCACAGGCAAGATACCTAGTTCTCATAAGTTTACAGAAACCCCATGAAAAGTGCAGTAGAATTCCAATTTTCCTCAGTACACACCTGCAGAGGTGGGTACACAGCCCCTGCTCCCCTCCGTTCAATCTCTAACCCCACTCTGTCTCCCCCACAGCCTGCAGGCTGGCAGAGCAGGTGAGGTCCCCCCAGGCTCCTCCTCCTGCTTCATCCCAATCAGTTGTTGCTATAGTCACAGCAATTAACATGGGTTGGTATGTGTGATGGCTGTCATTCAAAATCAGAAGACAGGTGAATAAAAGCCTGTGTGTGTGTGTGTGTGTGTGTGTCTGTCTGTCTGTCTGTGTGTCTGTGTCCCTCTTTTTACCTAAGCTTTGTAACTCAGCAACATGGGGAGCATTCTGAGGACAGAAGCCACATGACATCAGTTTTATCCTGTGACGATGGACTAAAGTGAAGAAGATGAACTGTAATAAGGCAGAGGTCCCCAGCCTCTGGCATCTAATGCCTGATGACCTGATTGGAGCTGATGTAATAATAATAGAAATAAAATTCACAACAAATGTAATGCTTTTCAATCATCCCCAAACCATCCCCATCCCCTAGTCTGTGGAAAAATTGTCTTCCATGAAGCTGATCCCTGTTGCCCAAACGATTGGGGACTGCTGGAAGGAATAAATACAGTGGCCTATCCTTTAGCCAAAAAGCGAATACTCAAGTCATCTGCAGTCCAAGATGGCAGAACTATGACTCAGCAGCAGATGGGAAGGAATACTTCCTCGGGATGTTGTCCCATGTCATGCTCAGCTGTGGAGTAGGCCTGTCTGGACCCAGCTTCAATCTCAGTAACAGGGGCGGCATCACTCAGCCATACTGGGTGCTTTCATACTGAGAGGTACAACCAGATAATGGGGACAGACAGTAAACACTCAAAGCCACCCCAGAGGCCTTGGGGCCTTATTATTCAGGTATTTGCCAGAATCTATGGAAAAAGAATTAGCACTAACTTGTATGGGTTCAGAGGCCAGAATCGATTATCCTTTCCACATCGCATCATCTAAAGTGCTTCCAAAGGCAACAGGGAGCAGAAGTGGCTGAAATGCTGGGAGGTGGGCCTTTGCCCCACACAAAGAAGAATATTCTAATAAGGGGAACTGTCTGAAAATGGAATGGGCGGCCCTGGGAAGGCTTTGTCCCTCCTGAAGAGGGATGGGGGCAGCACTCCTGGGCTCTTACGAATAGTCCTGCACAGCGAAGAAGGGTAGCCTCCAAGATCTACGTGTCTTCCCTATCTCTAAGAGGTGATGGTCCACAGAGATCCCTCCACCCTGGGAGAGGGGGTGTCTGTGTTCTAGAACTCTCGGTTAAGAAAAATACCCCCCTGAAGACTACTACACTGTTGATGGAAATGTAAACTGGTGTAGCCACTGTGGAACCTGGTATGGAGGTTCCTTAAAAAACAAAAAACAGAGCTACCATATGATCCAGCAATCCCACTCTTAAGCAGATATTCAGAAAAGATGAAAACTCTAATTTGAAAGGATACGTGCACACCAATATTCATAGCAACACTGTTTACAACAGCCAAGACGTGAAAGCAACTTCAGTGTCCATCAACAGATGAAAGGATAAGGAAGACATGCGACTTAAATGCCATGGGATATTTCTCAGCCCTTAAAAAGCATGAGATAATGCCATCTGCAATACCACGGACAGACCTAGAGACTACCATACTGTGTCAAGTAAGCCAGCCAGAGAAACAAATACCTTAGGTGAGCACTTTTATGTGGAATCTAAAAAAGTAATGCGACTAAATTTATTCACAAAACAAACAAACTCACAAACACACACACACACTTTAGATACCAAGGAGGTTGTGGGGGGAGGGATAAATTAGGAATTTGGCATTAACATATGTACACTACAGTATATAAAATAGACAAACAAGATCCTATAAAACAGCACAGGGAACTAGATCCAATATCTTGTAATAACCTGTAATGGAAAAGAATCTGAAAAAGAATGTATACGCACATCTACATATAACTGAATTCAGTTCAGTTCAGTCACTCAGTCGTGTCCGACTCTTTGCGACACCATGAACAACAGCCCGCCAGGCCTCCCTGTTCATCACCGTCTCCCGGAGTTCACTCAGATTCACATCCATCGAGTCAGTGATGCCATCCAGCCATCTCATCCTCGGTCGTCCCCTTCTCCTCCTGCCCCCAATCCCTCCCAGCATCAGGGTCTTTTCCAATGAGTCAACTCTTCACATGAGGTGGCCAAAGTACTGGAGTTTCAGCTTTAGCATCATTCCTTCCAAAGAAATCCCAGGGTTGATCTCCTTCAGAATGGACTGGTTGGATCTCCTTGCAGTCCAAGGGACTCTCAAGAGTCTTCTCCAACACCACAGTTCAAAAGCATCGATTCTTCGGCGCTCAGCTTTCTTCACAGTCCAACTTTCACATCCATACATGACCACAGGAAAAACCATAGCCTTGACTAGGCGGACCTTAGTCGGCAAAGTAATGTCTCTGCTTTTGAATATACTATCCAGGTTGGTCATAACTTTTCTTCCAAGGAGTAAGCGTCTTTTAATTTCATGGCTGCAGTCACCATCTGCAGTGATTTTGGAGCCCAAAAAAATAAAGTCTGACACTGTTTCCACTGTTTCCCCATCTATTTCCCATGAAGTGATGGGACCGGATGCCATGATCTTCGTTTTCTGAATGTTGAGCTTTAAGCCAACTTTTTCGCTCTCCTCCTTCACTTTCATCAAGAGGCTTTTTAGCTCCTCCTCACTTTCTGCCATAAGGGTGGTGTCATCAGCATATCTGAGGTTATTGATATTTCTCCCGGCAATCTTGATTCCAGCTTGTGTTTCTTCCAGTCCAGCGTTTCTCATGATGTACTCTGCATATAAGTTAAATAAGCAGGGAGACAATATACAGCCTTGACGTACTCCTTTTCCTATTTGGAACCAGTCTGTTGTTCCATGTCCAGTTCTAACTGTTGCTTCCTGACCTGCATACAGATTTCTCAAGAGGCAGGTTAGGTGGTCTGGTATTCCCATCTCTTTCAGAATTTTCCACAGTTTATTGTGATCCACATAGTCAAAGGCTTTGGCATAGTCAATAAAGCAGAAATAGATGTTTTTCTGGAACTCTCTTGCTTTTTCCATGATCCAGCGGATGCTGGCAATTTGATCTCTGGTTCCTCTGCCTTTTCTAAAACCAGCTTGAACATCTGCAAGTTCACGGTTCACATATTGCTGAAGCCTGGCTTGGAGAATTTTAAGCATTACTTTACTAGCGTGTGAGATGAGTGCAATTGTGCAGTAGTTTGAGCATTCTTTGGCATTGCCTTTCTTTGGAATTGGAATGAAAACTGACCTTTTCCAGTCCTGCGGCCACTGCTGAGTTTTCCAAATTTACTGGCATATTGAGTGCAGCACTTTCACAGCGTCATCTTTCAGGATTTGAAATAGCTCCACTGGAATTCCATCACCTCCACTAGCTTTATTTGTAACGGAATTACTTTTTTATTTTAAAAATATTTCAAAAAAGAATGTTAAAAAAAGAAAAATAGCCCTCTGATAAGCACCAGAAAGGAAGAGGTAGTATTCACAGAAGCCTTTTAATGCTGGCAGCATAAGTGGTATTGAATTTAAGACATGCAGCCATGTTAATTCAAAGTATCTCGTTTCCACATTGTGAAGCATCTTCTCAGTGGTGTGTTTGTTCCCCATTTCATCCTGAGTGATTGGGCGCTGAGCCCTCATCTGACTTGGAGGAGGAAGGAGAAGACACTTGGCCTGGGCAGTGGCTATAAGGGACATCTAGGCATGTCCAGGTCAGGGAAGTAGACACCACAGGCCACAACCTAAGTAGCATTCATGCAGGTTCACCCTGGCCCCCAGCAAAGCCCAGGTCTGTCCTGTAGATAGGTTATCATTTCGGCATCCTCCTGCCTCTGCAGAGAGGACCTCATAGGAGGCAGGGAGCAAAATGGATCAGAAAACTTCTCTAACTCTCTTAATATTAACTATGTCCCAAGAAGCTTTGCTCCCCAAAGATTTTTAAGTCAGCTTTCCACTAACCCTACCGTAGCTTTCATAGGCAAAACTGATGAAAATCATTAGCCAGTTTAAAATCATTAGTTGCATTCATTAAAAAAAAAATCTGTCTCCTTTAAAGGACAGATGGTGTATTTAAAAATGATGCTGACACACTGATGAGTTCTATACGTTTAAAATAAAGCTGGCAAGAAATATCTTCAAGAATGCTTCTCATACTGGATGCTGGTCTGACCATTCATGTTGTGAAAGGATGTCTAGGCTTCTTCTAACTTTCTCATAACTTCTTGGGAACTGTGGCCTAATGCAACAGAAGAAGTGCCTTCAGGCCAGACTTTTCAAGGAAAAAAATAATTGGTATTCATATCTGGATTGGTTCAAGATGAGCCTGTCTGAAGACACAAGGAAATAGTAAAACACATGAACCTTTTCCAGGAAGATGGAACGGCCCTCTAGAATGTCTACACATTCTAAGATTTGAAAGACAAGATAACGAGCACCTTGGTATTAACTAATATTAATGAAAAAATAGTAAGGGTGCGAAGACGGGGGGCGACAGAGGATGAGATGGTTGGATGACATCATTGACTCAATGGACATGAGTTTGAGTGAATCTGGGAGATACTGAAGGACAGGGAAGCCTAATGTGCTGTAGTCCATGGGGTTGCAGAGTTGGACACAACTGAGCAAGTGAACGACAACAAAAACTCGCTAGGCAATTGACAGAATCAGTCAGTGAGGGAGATACTGTTGTTGCCACAGCTGTGAAACTGCTGTAGTTCTTCATTCTAAAGCCCAGAGCTTAGCGACCAGCAATGACACGATATGGCTGCCTTCTACTAAGCCTTCAGTGCCTTTTAAAGTATTTTCGGATACTGTCATCTGTATTTCAAAGTAGTCCTTTTTTCAGTTTGTTGTGTTGAAATGAAATCATATGTTTCACTTTTCCATCCAAAGGCAAAAGAAAAAAAAAAAAAAAAAAAACAGATTCTAGAGAGGAAAAACACGTATGCTGTGTGCTGATTCAAAAACAGAAAAAAAAAAAAAAAAACATATGCTCAGTGGCACCTATGCAACACATATATATCTGGAAATACTTTATACATATGTATATATACAGTGAGAACTTGATAGTATTTGGCAACTGAACTTTACCCAACAGAAAATGATCATTTCTCACATACAGTAGCAGTTGCCAATTCTAGATTTTTTTTTAATTTATTTTTCTTTTTACTGAAGTACAGTTGAATTACAATTTATTTTTATTTTATTTTTTGGCTGCAGCATGCCAGATCTTAGTTCCCTGACTAGAGATCTAACCCACGCCCCCTGCAGTGGAAGCACAGAGGCTTAACCACTGGGCCGCCATGGAAGTCCTGCCAATTCTTGATCTTTGATTCAAGACACAAAACTATAATACTACACCACTTCCTCAGTCCCCACTCCCTCCCACCCTACTCTGAGTGTCAGGATGCCAAAAGTCAGGAAAGCGTGAGCCCAGGGCAGGCCTGCCAGGAGAACTTGGAAAAACCGATCTCCCAGCCCATTTCTTTGTCTGTAATATGGGTGTTTAGCACCCAGGCTGTGACTTGGTGAATGGAATCACATCTCAGCAGAAGCGAGGGGAATTCCTCTGAAAGATCCAACATAAATTCCTAGCCATTGAAGCAGGGGGGAAGCAAAGGGCACAGGTTGGGAGCGCATCAACCAGAACGGTTCTTTCTTAAGCTCCTGCCCTCCTTCCCCAGACATCCAAGCTGTCCACAAGAGCTCTTTATTTGGTTTAATAAGATGGTCATGCTTTCTGAATTCACAAACACTGAACCTATTTTGGTTCAAGGAAACAAAGCTGCCTTAATGCTCGCCCTCATGCTCCTCTGAAGCTATTTTTCAGGAAGCAACTGCTAAGACTCCACACGTATATCTGTTATCACATCAAAATTCCCAACGCTCCCACTCTAGCATCATTGGTAAAAGAAAGAAGCAGAAACCATGAAATCACCTAGTTGGGCCTGCAAGCATAAGGGGCAGGTCTAGGTCTTACCATAAGGCAAGGGATGCCCGGGTGCTGAGGGTCTTCATATGGCTTTGAGGGGGCATCACCTATATTCAGACAATTCAGGCTTCCTCCCTCCAGACACTGTACACACTGATCTTCTCCACTTACCAAATCATGGTTTCTCCTATGAAAATAATCTTTCTTTTTTCTTTTTAATTGAAGTATAGTTGATTTACAATGTTGTGTTAGTTTCAGGTGTATAGCAAAGTGATTTCATTAAACATACACATCTACTCTTTTTCAGAATTTTTTTCTTTATGGGTTATAAAAAAATACTGAGTAGATTTCCTTCTGCTATACAGTAGGTTCTTGTTGCCTATGCATTTTATACATAGCAGTGTGTATATGTTAATCCCAAACTCCTAATTTATCCCTCCCCATTTCTCTCTTTTGGTAAGCACAAGTTTATTTCCTACAACTGTGGGTCTATTTCTGTTTTGTAAATAAGTCTGAAAATAATCTGCTTTACAGAAGGGGCAGCTGGCAGGGGAAAATGCTACTTTGTGTCCCTGGTCTGGTCCTTGGCATATTCTGCTGTGCTAACCTGCCGCTTCCATCATCATTTAGACACGTCCAACTACCTGATGTTCAGGGTCCCTGATTTCCTTCTCCAGCTGCCAAGACAGTCCTCCTCCACTCAGCTTAGTCAATGCTCCCTGACTGTCTCCTGCCCGGCTCCAAGCCTTTAAGCAACATCAGCTGCGAATGAGGAGGAACATGAGTGAGTGAGTGTGTGTGTGTAAAACTTAGTTCCAAGTATCCCTCCAGCATCTTTCCAGGCTGAGACAAATTCAACTCCTAACCATTTATTTTAAGAAATGCTAAGCAATACATGAACAAAATGTTTTTTAAAAAAAGGTATTTTAACACGCTTTCCATATAAAAGAAATAAAAATCCCATATAGAAGAATAAGGTAGTAATAGGACAAGACACACGCTAGTAAACTAATGCTCAAAATTCTCCAAGCCAGGCTTCAGCAGTACGTAAACCGTGAACTTCCAGATATTCAAGCTGGTTTTAGGAAAGGCAGAGGAACCAGAGGTCAAATTGCCAACATCTGCTGGATCATCGAAAAAACAAGAGAGTTCCAGAAAAACATCTATTTCTGCTTTATTGACTATGCCAAAGCCTTTGACTGTATGGATCACAATAAACTGTGGAAAATTCTGAAAGAGATGGGCATACCAAACCACCTGACCTGCCTCTTGAGAAACCTGTATGCAGGTCAGGAAGCAACAGTTAACAGTTAGAACTGGACATGGAACAACAGACTGGTTCCAAATTGGCAAAGGGGTACGTCAAGGCTGTATATTGTCACCCTGCTTACTTAACTTACATGCAGAGTACAACATAAGAAACTCTGGGCTGGAGGAAGCACAAGCTGGAATCAAGATTTCAGGGAGAAATATCAATAACCTCAGATATGCAGATGACACCACCTTTAGGGAGGAGAGCTCCAGCTCCAGGCAGGCTGGATCCCGTGAGCCAATGACATCACCAGGATCCAGCACTGGGCTGCTTCCATGCTGTCTTCCTTCTCCCAGGCCCTTCCCAGGCAGGGGCCACACGGTCCCTGGCAGCTGCAGCTGAGAGACTGTTTTGCCAGGATTGACTCTGGTTTTCATGGCTTGGAGCACAAACCCACCCCTGAACCAACCATTGAGGCCAAGGTAACAGAATATGCTAATCAGCCATGAGTCTCCTGAGTGTGCCCTATGGAGGGGCTGCTGACAGAATAAGGAAGAAGAGATGCTGCTCTGGCAAAAAGAGTGAATGTCTACCAACAGCGGACGGGAGTGGGAACAGAGTGAGGGAGTCTTAGGCAGTTATCACAGAGGAGACTGGAGGGTGTGTGGTTTAGTTTTATCGCTTACCTGCAGTTAGCAATGGATGAGTCAGGATGGTTTAAAGGTACAGGATCATATTCAGCTATGGGCCAGAGCTCCTCCTGTACTGAGTTTCAACAGGGTTGCCTGAACCTCAGGAATATTCCCACACTGCAGTTAGAGTTGTGCAGTGAAAATCAGGAGTTGGTTTCTAGTGCCGAGACTCACCAAATAGCAGTGAAACTGACATAAGACACACATCTGTCTGAGCTTCCGACGTGGTACTAGTAGTAAAGCACGCACCTGCTAACGCAGGACACACAGGAGATGTGGGTTCCATCCCTGGGTCGGGAAGATCCTCTGGAGGAGGGCATGGCAAACCAGTCTGGTATTTTTGCCTGGAGAATCCCATGGACAGAAGAGCCTGGAGGCCTACAGTCCATATGGTCGCAAAGAATCAGACACGACTGAAGTGACTTGGCACGCATACTATTAATAATAACATAGATCTCGCTGAGCCTCAGTTTCCTCAATACAGAAAGAGGGTTTGAGGACTGTGCTGGTCATTCAGTGGCTAAGACCCCAATGCAGGGGGCCTGAGTTTGACCCCTGATCAGGGAACTAGATCCCACATGCTGCCACTAAGACCTGATGCAGCCAAATAAATAAATACTCAATGAGAGAGAGAGAGGAGGAGGAGGAATTTCAAGGCATCTATGACCTCAAGTCTGAGCCTCAATCCTAAACAACTACAATTCAGTTAAAATGCCAACTCAAAGGGTGGGTGAGCATATTATATACAGTGATATATATGTGAAAGCATTTTGTAAATTATGAAGAGGCATACCATTTAGTTACAGTTATCATTTTTAAGATCAAAAGATAGGTGAGGTTTTTTAAAAAAAGGATGGGCTTGAATGGAGATAAGTTGGAAAAAGAAATAAAAGTAGGCCAGGCAGAATGAAAATTTCATAATTCATGTCTAGCTGTAAGGATGTGAGAGTTGGACCATAAAGAAGCACTGAAGAATCGATGCTTCCAAATAGTGGTGCTAGAGAAGACTCTTGAGAGTCCCTTGGACTTCAAAGAGATCAATCCTAAAGGAAATCAACCCTGAATATTCACTGAAAGGACTGATGCTAAAATAGAAGCTCCAATACTTTGGCCACCTTATCTGAAGAGCCAACTCATTGGAAAAGACCCTGATGCTGGGAAAGATTGAGGGCAGGAGAAGAAGGGGATGACAGAGGGTGAGATGTTTGGATGGCATCATCGATTCAATGGACATGAGTTTGAGCCAACTCCGGGAGATGGTGAAGGACACGGAAGCCCAGCACGCTGCAGTCCAGGGGGGTCACAGAGTCGGGTATGACTTAGTGACTAAACAACAATGATCTTTACTTCAGGACTGCTCCTGACACTGCTGTCCTAATCTTCATTTTGAAACTTCCTGTGCCTTGGCTCTGGGGACACTGCTACCACATTCCTTTCGGGACCCCCCTTTCCCTACCCACCCTCTAAAACAATCACATCCGCAGGTGCTCCTTTCTCCTTGGATGTTGTCAACCACGCTCATAGTCCTAACTCCACGGCCATAGATCTCTAGCCCGGATCGTCCTCTGAGCTTCAGCCCACTGCACATCACTCCAATCACTCCAATACCCCATATCCCCAAATGGAAGCTTCCTCTCCCGCAAATCTTCTCCCGAGTCACCCTTCCCCATCTCAGGCAGTCAAGGTGAGATGCCACCTCCCTCCGCCCTCGTCTTTTTGGCCACGCCCCACCTCACACTCTTGCTTGCTCTGGGCCTTGTCTCTTCACTTGATTTTCATTCCTCCTTAAAGATTCTTAGCTCACACATCAGCTTCTTCAAGATGACTTTCCCAAACCCCCTGATTGAGGAGAAGAGTCCGTCTAGTGCCCTGGACATAACTGTACCTCCTGACTTTTTACCAGATAATATAGAAGCATCTGTCTGGAACTGTCCTCCAAATTCCCGTCCGCTCTCACCTAAGTTCCCCCTAGGTTCTTCAAAGGCATAGGCTGCTTCTATCTCTTATTCCTGGCACGGTGTTCAGTTCATACTGACTGAATTAAACCAATCTTTACCAATTGCACACCCCAGGTGGCGCTAGCGGTAAAGAACCTGAATGCCAATGCCGGAGACAAAAGGGACTCTCGGGTTAGATCCCTGGGTCAGGAAGATCCTCCGGAGGAGGAAATAGCAACCCACTCCAGTATTCTTGCCTGGGAAATCCCCTGGACAAAGGAGCCTGGCAAGCTACAGCCCGTGGGGTCTCAAGAAGAGACGTAGCATGTATGCATCACTAGTTGTGGTGAAGCCAAATAACATTCTGCTTGCAATGAGAAGAATTTGTTGGGGAATTCTGTGGTGGTCCAGTGGTTAGGACTCTGAATTTTCACTGCCGTGGCTCTGGTTCAATCCTTGGTCAAGGAACTAAGATCCTGCAAGCCGTGAGGTGCAGACAAAAAACAAACAAAAAAAGAATTTATTTTTTAAGAGTCAGTTTAGATATTTTAATCCAAGCACTCAGCACTGATGAAGTCGAAGAGAGGGAGGCTCATACATCAAAACTATGAAAGAGAGGATGCAGCAGATTCTAAATTTACACTAGGTTATTTATTTTGAGAACTACGCACATGCATTTTTTACCCAGTGATCACATTTTGAGTCTTAAATAGGAGCAGTTGTTTTTTTTCTAGTAGTTAACCACATAGAAACTAACAAATTAAAATCTATAATCTTAAAATTATTTGGGTCACTGTTTCTTTTGAAACTTTGATTTCTAAGATACACATTTTCAGTCTAAAAAAAGAAAGTGAGGGTAAGACTTCAGGCTTCCATGTAGGGATCATTTTCTTTTGCATCTCTCACCCTGTTGCTGACATTTACAGTAAGAAGCAAAATATCATTTAAAGCCTTTAAAGGAAAAGTTATTGAACAATTATGTTGAATTATGCTAATTAGCAGTTTGAAGTATTAAATATGTCAGAAATGTAATACGAAATTTAAAATAGTATATGTTGTATATCTATTTTTAAAAATAGCATCATTTAAAGTTAGTTGATAGATGAAGTATTCATTGGTACAGCTGGTTTTGGATACTGATCAAAGATGGTAAGGCTAGCTTTACACAGAAAATGCTCCATGATGGCATTGGTCTGTTCACTTATTTTAAACAGAAAAGCCAAAAAGAAAAATCTCAAATCTTATTTAGTGTAATTTTCTTTTCCTCTTAAAACACAAATGCCAAATACAGTCAAAAATATGAAACAATTTTTCTTTTTCCCTTCTGCATTGTAAAAGTCAATGACAGTCACCTCATTTATTATGAGCAGTCCTGAGAAAACCCAGAATATAGTGTAAGTGGAAGGAGAAAGGCAAAAACAGATTTTAGAAATCCAAGTGTTATAAATGAAGCTTTGAGAATGGAAAGCACATAGCTGTGGCATTTATGCACATGCATGTGCAATTTATCTCCAGTTTTTTTTTTTTTTAAGCTGTGAATCCCATTAAAGCATGCCATCATAATTAAAATATGATCTGGCTCCAAATTTAACATCAAGGAACTAACACAGGGCAACTATGGGCTCCAAGCCACGCCTGCTTCTATGAGGATCATATTCAAAGTATTCTTAGTCTGTTTTTTTGAGGAGGCAGCATTGTTTCTATTAATCTATATTAATTAACTATAACTGCTTAGAAGCAGACACAAAGCTATGCAAGATTTTGGTTACAGAGAAAACTATAACAAAGAAAGGAAAATGGGGAAAATCTAAAAGACCATTAATAGGGGCTTGACTAAATTATGGTGCATCCATATATAGGCCAGATGGCAGCAGGGGTCATTATGCCATTTGGGAGATTTAAAAAAATCAGATCAAAATCTCTTCTCATGAGGAAAGAGAAGCCCAGCATCCACCCCAAATTCTCCAGGGGTTCCTGGGAGTCCACAGCTCTTCCTGTTCCCGCTGCCTCTGGATTCCAGCCCCCAGGGAATACCGGGTCTCTTTCCTCTCGTTCTTTTTATCACTCATAACTCATTCCTTCTCTGCCCCCTGAACCACACAGTCCTTTTTGCTGATGTCCACAAATAATGTTCACACCTCTTATGTGTCGTGGACTCTAATATCTGTTTGGGGATATCAGCAAGGGAAGGCCGTGGTGGGAGAAAGACAGACAGAGAAATTACTGCAACATAATCAACATAGCAACTAACTAAAACAAGGCTTCCTATCCTTAGAAGACCCTGGTCATTCTTCCAACTTCGCCATCAAAAATAGGAATTTCATTTTGGCCTCAGCTTCCCATCCTGTTGAGGCTTAGCTTTCTCCAAATTCCTTTTTTGTTTTTATTGTTGTCATTTTTATTTGGGGGATTTTATTTTATTTATTTATTTTTTTGGCTGCACCTTGAAGCTTGCAGGATCTTAGTTCCCCGACCAGGGGTTAAACCTGTGCCTCCTGCAGTGGAAGCATGGAGTTCTACCTCCTGGACCATGAAGAAAATTCCCTATTTGAGGATTTTATCTCAGTATTGTTCTTCTTGTATCTTTTTTTTTTTAAAAAAAAAAAAAGACTGAAGTTTGTGAACCTTCCTGACCCATACATGTATCACCAGGTGGATGGGGTAAGAGAACAGATGGGAAACACACACCCAGCCTTCTCTGTGTCCTCCAGGCCCTGGGCTGCCAATCTCGTGAGGCTGGGTCAGCCACCTGTTCCCTCTGTTCTGCTAGAAGCTCTGCAGATGGATGGGGTTTGTGGATGTGGTGACAAAATGACCCCACCTGACCACAGCTGGGCCCCCGACAGGACTGGGCAGCCCTCCTCATATGTCCTCAGCACTTTCTCCCATTCCTCACAAGAGACCTGCCTTTCTTAATTAAAGCTGCCCCCACTACTCTATCACCCTTTACTGAGAAAACAAGGGAAAGTGGGAGCAGCATCTCTTAATCTCCCTCCTTGCCTCCCTCTAGTTTTTAATCCGGATTCTACCCAGGAGTCCCCCTACCATCCTGCTTCCCATCTTTCCCAGATGAAAGGCTCCCTTTCCATCTCTTCCTCCAGAGCAGATATTCACAGCCTGAACGCACACTGGCATCACCCCAGAAGCTTTAACGACCAGCCCCAAGGCCAGAGCTGCAGTTCTCAACTTCCAAACTGCAGGCGGGCTTGAGAAGCACTATGCCCAGGGGACCAACCCAGCCTCATCCATCATCACCACCACCCCTACACCTCCGGGCTGTCTTCCTTCAATGCCCTCCACCTACAATCACACTCAGGCCCCCCATCCTAAAAGCACATTTCCTTAACCCCAGCTGCATATGCTTAACCCCAACAGCTCCAGGGCTGTTTCTCCCCTTTCCTTCCTTTAAAGAGTGACCTGCATGCAGTACCTCACCTTCTCTGGCACCTACAAACCTGCGCTGACACCCACTGCGTCTGGCCCCTCCAGCCCTTGCTCCGGACAACTGTACCCATTTCAAGTTGCCGTTGCCAGAGTCTATGCTGTCTTCCCAGCTCTCAATCCTCCTAGCCTCTCTGACACATTGGAAACAGCACCCCACCCCCACCCCCCACACCATCTCCCTCCTTCCCAAAAACCTCAGCCTCTTTGGTCCTTGTCCAACTGACATCTCTCCATTCCCCTCACCCTCAGCTCCTGGTAACCACCACTGTACTCTCTGTCTCGACAACGCTGGCTTTTTTAGATCCCCTATGTAAGCGATATCACACAGTGTTTGTCTTTCTCTAACTTATTTCACTTAGCACCATGCCCTCCAGATCCATCCATGTTATCACAAACTACAGAATTTCCTTCTTTCTCATGACCGAGTAAGATTCCATTGTATCTGTGTACCTCGTCTTCTGTGCCCTTTCATCTGCTAGTGGACATGTAGTGGTTTCCATATCTTAGCTATTGTGAATAACAGCTGCAATGAACATGGGAGCAGATACACTGGGATCTTGTTTTCATTTCCTTTGTATATATACCCAGATGTGGGATTGTTGGATCACACACGTAGTACTGTTCTTAATTTTCCAAGAAACCTCCATACCGTTTTCCATGTGGCTGACCCAATTTACATTCCACCAACAGTGCACAGGGTTTCCTTTTCTCCAAGCCAACACTGAGCTTTTGTCTTTTTGATGACAACCATTCTAACAGGTGTGAGATGATAGCTTATTGTGGTTTTTCTTTGCATTTCCCTGATATTAGTGATACTGAGCACCTTTTCATGTACCTGCCTATCATCTGTATGTCTTCTTTAGAAAAATGTCTATTCGGTTCCTCTATTCATTTTTTTTTTTAAAGACCTCATTCAGCATCATAATCAGACTATTACATTTAGCAATCAACAGCATGGGTGCAAAAAAAAAAGTCTACATTAAAACTCTTTGTTGGAATGCTCTATACTTTTCAGAGAACAGAAACTAAAATAATCTGTTATACAATTAGTCACAAGTACAGTCCTAGAGTTTTTTTCCCATAGCCATGAGTATTGCCTAAAACATGTCCTCTTTGTAGCATAGCCCCTGCCACCACTGTGCTTGGCTGAGTTCACAGATCTGCTGTAACCTGTAGCTTCCCTCTCACTTTCTCTGGCTCTGCTCTCCTGCTAAGCATTGTTTCCTGGCAATAATTAAAACCTTCTGCCACTGCCACAGCTACTGCTGCTGCTGGAACCAGCATAGCCACCTTGCCTTCATGGTTTGGCAAAGTATTGGCCTCCACCACCGCAGGGGCCAGAACTTCTACCTCCAAAGTTTCCTTCTCTCATGGGTCCAAAATTTCAATATTGATTGTTGTAATTGCCAAAATCATTGCAGCTTCTGCCACCTCCAAAACTGGTTTCACCATTACCAAATCCATTATAACCATCCCCACTGCCACCATATCGGCCACCACCACGGCTGCCACCAAAGCCACTTTGCCCACTGAAGCTTCCTCCGTGACCAAAGCTGTCATTCCCACCGAAACCACCTCCACGACCACCACCAAAGTTTCCAGACCCACTCTGACCTCTCTGGCTGGACGAAGCACCAGCCATCTCTTGCTTACACAGGACTTTTCTCACATCACAGCTGTGGCCATTCACATTGTGGTATTTCTGAATGACAATCTTGTCTACGGAGTCGTGGTCATCAAAGGTTACAAAAGCAAAGCCTCTCTCTTTGCCACTGCCTCAGTCAGTCATGATTTCAACTACTTCAGTTCCCCATACTGTTGAAAATGATCTCCCAGCTGATGTTCTTCAGTGTCTTCTTTAATGCCACCAACACGAATCTTTTTCACAGTTAAGTGGGCACCAGGTCTTTGCGAATCTTCTCTTGAGATGGCCCTCGTTGGCTCCACAACTCTTCTCTCCACCCTATGTGGCTTTGCACTCATGGCTGCATCCACCTCCTCCACCGTGGCATATGCGACAAATAAAAAGCTTCTGGAGCTCTTGGTGTTTGGATCCCTCATTACCACACAGTCTGTGAGCGTTTCCCAATGCTCAGAATGGCTCCCCAGACTCGCGTCGGTTGTTTTGAAGCTCAGTCCTCCAATGAAGAGCTTCTGTAGCTGTCTGCTCCTTGAGAGACTCTGACTTAAACATGACGGCATTGGAAGTAGGGGAGACTTCAACAATGCTTTCTCAGCGGCGTCCGTGGGCAGAAAGCCTCTACTCATTTTTTAATCAAAAAAAATTTTTTTTCTATTGAGAGGTATGAGTACTTTGTATACTTTATATATTAATCCATTATCAGATATATACTTTGCAAATAATTTCTCCCATTCTATAGGTTGTCCTTGGAAGAAAAGTTATGACCAACCTAGATAGCATATTGAAAAGCACAGACATTACTTTGCCGACTAAGGTCCATCTAGTCAAGGTTATGGTTTCTCCTGTGGTCATGTATGGATGTGAGAGTTGGACTGTGAAGAAGGCTGAGCGCTGAAGAATTGATGCTTTTGACCTGTGGTGTTGGAGAAGACTCTTGAGAGTCCCTTGGACTGCAAGGAGATCCAACCAGTCCATGCTGAAGGAGATCAATCCTGGGATTTCTTTGGAAGGAATGATGCTAAAGCTGAAACTCCAGTATTTTGGCCACCTCATGAGAAGAGTTGACTCATTGGAAAAGACTCTGATGCTGGGAGGGATTGGGGGCAGGAGGAGAAGGGGACGACAGAGGATAAGATGGCTGGATGGCATCACGGACTTGATGGACGTGAACCTGAGTGAACTCCGAGAGATGGTAATGAACAGGGAGGCCTGATGTGCTACGATTCATGGGGTAGCAAAGAGTCAGACACGACTGAGCGATGAACTGAACTGATAGGCTGTCTTTTCATTTTATTAATTGTTTTGCTGTGCANTTCAAAAGCATCAATTCTTCGGTGCTCAGCTTTCTTCACAGTCCAACTTTCACATCCATACATGTACCTTTCCAAAAATAAATAAATAATATGTTTCCTTAAAAAAAAAAAAGAAAACGCTGATTTTGTTCAGGGCAGCAGCCTGTCTGGTTACAAACCGCATGTCCCAGCCCTCCTTGCAGCCGGGAGGGGCTGGCTGACTGTGGGCTCCTTTGCTCTTCCTCCCCTCCCCTCTCTGGAGAGTAGACGCGGGGCTGGAGAGGAAGAGCCGCCTTGGGACCCTGAGATGAACACGCGGGACCAAGGCTACACCAAAGACACCGGAACAAGCACCTTGAAAGGATCAGTCGTTGGCAGCGTCGTCAGATCGCTGAGAAGGACCTCTAGACTTCTTGTTACGTGAGAAAAACAGACCTCCCGGTCTGCTTAAAGCACTGTTCGGGTGGTCTCTGTAACTTGCCACTTAACAGAATCCTAAGCGGTGCAAACAGAATGAGCCATAAGCCCCGCCCTGTGCATGGGCAGAGAGCACACAACTAAAAGGCAGCCAGGCCAACAGTGCTATCCGCAGGGCAGAGGAGAGACGTACCTGGCTCTCTGGGTATGTGTATCAAGGACAACCCGCCGGAACCAGGGGATCAGAAAGGACTTCCTAGAAGATGCAACACTTGGGATAAGTCATGAAAGGTAAGTGGGGATTTAGTGAGTGAAAGGGAGGGAGAGAGTGTGCGTGGTTCTGGGCAGAGGCGGTGTAGAATGGCTGGAGCATGGGAAGAGAGCAGTGATGCGGGAGATGAGAAAATGACGTTGCTCAGTGGTGTGCGACTCTGCGATCCCATGGACTGTATTACCCCCAGGCTCCTTCATCCATGGAATTTGCCAGGCAAGAGTACTGGAGTGGGTTGCCATTTCCTTCTCCAGGGCATCTTTCTGACCTGAGGATCAAGCCCAGGTCTCNGGTGTGCGACTCTGCGATCCCATGGACTGTATTACCCCCAGGCTCCTTCATCCATGGAATTTGCCAGGCAAGAGTACTGGAGTGGGTTGCCATTTCCTTCTCCAGGGCATCTTTCTGACCTGAGGATCAAGCCCAGGTCTCCCACATTGCAGGCAGACATTTTACCGTCTGAGCCACCAGGAAGCAGGAAATGAGACCTAGACTGCAAATCTTAATACTCTGGCCACAATACGGAGCTAGATGTTTATCCTTAAGACAACAGAGGCAACCAGGCAACCTTCTCATTTTATCACATAGTGGAGAATGGATAGGTAGGGCAGGGTTGGGTGAAGAACGTTGCTGATGCTGTCACCCAGAAGAAAGGAGGCAGTGGCCAAAGCCTCAGAGGAGGAAAAGGATCGCAGGAAGGCAGAGAGGTCTGAGGGGCAGTAGGAAACCATACCCAAGCAGCCTTGAAGTGTAAGAGTCACACAAAAGGGAGAAGCAGTGATAAAAATGAAAGCACTCCGGGAGTGGCTGACCTGGGGCTGAGCCACGAGGGCTCGGTAAGGCCAGAGGTGGAAGGAACGTTCAGGGATGATGCTCCATGTACCCTCACGGTGCTCTTGAGGTTTTATGGAAGGGTCAGCTGGGACAGGGGCAATGGGCACGTGGTTTGAATATATGCCAGAACAGTGCAGGCAGAGAGAAATAAAGGTGTGTTTGACACAGATGACAAGGATGTTAGGGGTGAGGGATTTAGCTGGTTTCCAAGAGAATTCATCCCTGCAATCCCAGCCTGGGATGAGTCTCTCCACTACTAGGCAAGGGGCCCTGCCATGTGCTCAGAAAGCTGGGTTTCAAATCCTCTTAGGACTTCTAACACCTACCAAAGATTGAGCATCACTTGGCTTGACTGATGCTTCTCAGACTTAAATGTGCATCCCCAAGTTTCCTGCAAAGGGTAGATTTCGATTCAGTAGATCTGGGACTAGGGAGGAGAGTGTGTTTCTAATACACTTTTGGGGAACGTTGCTGTTGCTGGTCATGGACCACACTTTGAGTAGCAAGGGTCTAGACAAAAGAACTTGTTGAGAGAGTAGAGAAACAGCTTCTATACAGAGATCAGAGAATTGGCTCCTTAGCCTGCACAAGGCTGAAATGATTTACTGGCATTCTCCAAAGGACGTTGTTTCAATTTTTCTTTTTTTATTGAGGTCAAGGCACTAGAGATATGGGCCAGCTTTGAAACAGGCATAATTCAGGATTGGCTCCTTTTTCCTCAGCCTCAGTAATGAAATCTTCAGAGGGTGCTTGTCTCAAGGTTTCTGCCCACGTGGGATTTCCTGAGAGGTTTTCCCCTTGTCACCACCTTGCTAACATCTATAGTCTCTGCTGTATTAAGTCTGAAGGTGACACATTGGAGGGAAGGCAGGACAAAGACATTGCTAGAGTGAGTTTACTGAAAATGGCAGAGAAGAAATGGAATTTTAAGTACCGTTGTCCCTTGGTGTTCATAGCGTATTGGTTCCAGGACCCTGCAGATAAAAATCCACAGCCATTCAAAACCCATGAATGCTCATGGCCCTTATAGGGAATGGTGCAGTATTTGTATATAACCTCTATACACATCCTCCCCTATATTTCATTTTTATTTTAAAAAGTATTTATCTATTTGGCTGCACCAGGTCTTAGTGTATGTTCATTGTGACATGCAGGATTTAAAAAATTTATTGTTACCATTTTTAGTTGTAGCATGGGCGATCTTTAGTTGTAGCATGTGGGATCTGGTTCCCTGACCAGGGATTGAACCTAGGCCCCCTGCCCTGGGATCATGGAGTTTTAGCCACTGGATGACCAGGGAAGTGCCCCTCATCTATACTTCAAGTCATCTTTAGATTACTTATAATACCTAATACAATGTAAATACTATGTAAATAGTTGCCAGCACATGGCAACTTCAGGTTTTGCTGTTTGGAACTTTCTGGAATTTTGTTTCCAAATATTTTCAACCCATGGTTGGTTGAATCCGTGGATGTGAAACTCGCAGATTTGAAGGGATGACTGTAACTGCTGTGGTGACAAATGAACGAGAATCAATAACTAAGATTTCTCCCAGTTCCTTGGAGAACCCTCCTGGGCTGAGGGAGGAGCTGGAGTGCAGGTCACAAAGACCACTCCTCCTACTTAACTGTCAGCTGAACTTCAGTCAGTTCAGTCGCCCAGTTGTATCCATCTCTTTGCGATCCCATGGACTGCAGTATGCCAGGGTTCTCTGTCCATTACCAACTCCCGGAGTTTACCCAGGCTCATGTCCATCGAGTTGGTGATGCCATCCAACCATCTCATCCTCTGTCATCCCCTTTTCCTCCTTTCCTCAATCCCTCCCAGCATCAGGACTTTTCCAAAGAGTCAACTCTTTACATGAGGTGGCCAAATTATTGGAGTTTCAGCTTCAGCATCAGTCCTTCCAATGAACACCCAGGACTGATAAACTCGCAGATTTGAAGGGATGACTGTAACTGCTGTGGTGACAAATGAACGAGAATCAATAACTAAGATTTCTCCCAGTTCCTTGGAGAACCCTCCTGGGCTGAGGGAGGAGCTGGAGTGCAGGTCACAAAGACCACTCCTCCTACTTAACTGTCAGCTGAACTTCAGTCAGTTCAGTCGCCCAGTTGTATCCATCTCTTTGCGATCCCATGGACTGCAGTATGCCAGGGTTCTCTGTCCATTACCAACTCCCGGAGTTTACCCAGGCTCATGTCCATCGAGTTGGTGATGCCATCCAACCATCTCATCCTCTGTCATCCCCTTTTCCTCCTTTCCTCAATCCCTCCCAGCATCAGGACTTTTCCAAAGAGTCAACTCTTTACATGAGGTGGCCAAATTATTGGAGTTTCAGCTTCAGCATCAGTCCTTCCAATGAACACCCAGGACTGATCTCCTTTAGGATGGGCTGGTTGGATCTCCTTGCAGTCCAAGGGACTCTCAAGAGTCTTCTCCAACACCATAGTTCAAAAGCATCAGTTCTTTGGTGCTCAGCTTTCTTTATAGTACAACATACATGACTACTGGAAAAACCATAGCTTTGACCAGATGGACCTTTGCTGGCAAAGTAACATCTCTGCTTTTTAATATGCTATCTAGGTTGGTTATAGCTTTTCTTCCAAGGAGCAATTGTCTTTTCATTTCATGGCTTCAGTCACTATCTGCAGTGATTTTGGAGCCCAAGAAAATAAAGTCTGTCACTATTTCCATTGTTTCCTCATCTGTTTGCCATGAAGTGATGGGATCAGATGCCATGATCTTCATTTTTTGAAAGTCAAGTTTCAAGCCAACTTTTTCATTCTCCTCTTTCACTTTCATCAAGAGCCTCTTCAGTTCCTTTTCGCTTTCTGCCATAAGGATGGTATCATCTGCATATCTGAGGTTATTGATATTTCTCCCAGTAATATTGATTCCAGCTTGTGCCTCATCCAGCCCGGCATTTCGCATGGTGTACTCTGCATATAAGTTAAATAAGCAGGGTGAGAATATATAGCCTTCACATACTCCTTTCCCAATTTTGAACCAGTTCATTGTTCTGTGTCCAGGTCTAGCTGTTGCTTCCTGACCTGCATACAGATTTCTCAGGAGGCAAGTCAGGTGGTCTGGTATTCCCATCTCTTTAAGAATTTTTCACAGTTTGTTGTTATCCACACAGTCAAAGGCTTTGGCATAGTCAAGAAAGCAGAAGTAGATGTTATTCTGGAACTCTCTTGCTTTTTCTAGGATCCAGCAGATGTTGGCAGTTTCATCTTTGGTTCCTCTGCCTTTCCTAAATACAGCTTGAACATCTGGATGTTCACAATTCATGTACTATTGAAGCCTGGCTTGTAGAATTTTGAGCATTACTTTAATAGTGTGTAAGATAAGTGCAATTGTGCAGTAGTTTGAACATTCTTTGGCATTGCCTTTGTTTGGAATCGGAATGTAAACTGACCTTTGCCAGTCCTGTGGCCACTGTTGAGTTTTCCAAATTTGTAGGCATATTTGGTGCAGCACTTTAATAGCATCATCTTTTACGATTTGAAATAGCTCAGCTAGAATTCCATCACCTCCACTAGCTTTGTTTGCAGTGATGCTTCCTAAGGCTTAACTTGGTAAAGACAAAGCAAGACTGCTGTTCATACCAGCAGAATAATGGCCTCCAGATACCACAGCAGAGCCTCAGGCTAGGGAGAGCCCGTTCCATCCCCATCCTCACCAAGGGTTTTTGTGTGTGCCTCTGGGCAAAGATTTCCCAACTCACAGCTTTCTCCAAGAGAAAAGCCAATGAGGAAAATGACTATAATAATAGCTCACAGTTCAGAAAGAGAAGCAGTCACAGATGCCAGTCTCTGAAATCACATCTCGGTTTGAGTACAAACTCCAGCATTTACTAGCTGTGCGTCCTTGGACAGGTTTCCTTACCTCTCTGTGCGTCAGTTTCTTTAACAAGCAGCTCTATTTGTTCTCTCCCTTTTACCAGGCTGTGAACTAAGGACAGTAACTTCATTTTGCTCATTTTTGCCTTCTGGTAGCATATGATTGAGCTTAAGGTGCCTAAGGGACCATTTTAAGTTGGGAACTCCAGGCAGGAAGTGCCACTGACATTCAGGAGAAGGAGAAAAGGCGTGCCTCTGTGATTGTGGCAGTTGTGTTGGGAAGGTTTGGAGAAGAAAATCCATTCCGGCTAAAACGGCATAATCATACATTCCAGAAGAGGTGACAACTGCAGGGGCTCAAATGATGTCATCAGGATTCAGTCTCCTCCTTTTCATTTCTAAGTCTACCTTCTCCCAGGGTAGGCTCCATCCTCCTGGAAGCTTCCTCTTCAGACCAGATGGAGTCCCCAGGCAACTCCAGCTGAAAGAGTTTCCTTTGTTAATAATTCTGAAACTCCAATACTTTGGCTACCTCTTGCAAAGAGTTGACTCATTGAAGACCCTGATGCTGGGAGGGATTGGAGGCAGGAGGAGAAGGGGACAACAGAGGATGAGATGGCTGGATGGCATCACTGACTCAATGGACATGAGTTTGAGTGAACTCCGGGAGCTGGTGATGGACAGGGAGGCCTGGCGTGCTGCGATTTATGGGGTCACAAAGAGTAGGACATAACTGAGGGACTGAACTGAACTGAACTGAAGGGAAGTCCTGGAATTGAGCCCTTCATGGGCTCTAATTGGTTCACAGGCCACATCAGGGTCTTCTCTTATTGGTCAGGCCAGGGTCACATGCTCAGCCAGGATGCTGAATGGGGGTGGAGCCTATTCCACCTACTACACATGGACTGAGGTTGGGGGAAGGTGATGCCCCAAGGAAATAGCAGTGTTGTTAATTGGTTCACAAGCCACATCAGGGTCTTCTCTTATTGGTCAGGCCAGGGTCACATGCTCAGCCAGGATGCTGAATGGGGGTGGAGCCTATTCCACCTACTACACATGGACTGAGGTTGGGGGAAGGTGATGCCCCAAGGAAATAGCAGTGTTGGTACCAGAAGTAGGCAGAAACACCCCCTGATCCTCAGAGCATCCAGCCCTGTGCCCTGGGCTTTCTGACTCTGCTCACAACTCCATCCTCCTTGCCAGGGGAGTTGGCCATGAGCAGGCACCAGGTCATACTCCATGTCCCTCCTATCTTTCCACTGCCTGCGTCTGATTCCTGAGCTCCGTAGATTCAGGGATGATCATAAGAGTAAATGACTCCACACACGAAGCAGCCCAGCCTAACTTGGATCTTATGGTCAACTTTTATTACATTGTATCAGTGAGAGATCCAACCAGTCCATCCTAAAGGAAATCAGTCCTGAATATTCACTGGAAGGACTGATGCTGAAGCTGAAACTCTAATCCTTTGGCCACCTGATGTGAAGAGTTGACTCATTTGAAAAGACCCTGATGCTGGGAAAGATTGAAGGCAGGAGGAGAAGGGGATGACAGAGGATGAGATGGTTAGATGGCATCACCAACTCAATGGAGATGAGTTTGCGTCATCTCTGGGAGTTGGTGATGGACAGGGAAGCCTGGCATGCTGCAGTCCATGGGATCGCAAAGAGTTGGACATGACTGAGTGATTGAACCGAACTCAGTGAGATAATGCACTGTGAGTTCCACACAACTGCTCTGCAGATGGGACTTTGGAAAACCAGTATTAGAAGCTAGGATGCTCTTTTTCCATTTGGATCAATAACCATTGGTCAATCTTCCCATTTGGGAAAATAAAAGCAGCTGATCTGGATGTCCTCAAGCAAAATCCATAACGCTCAGTCTTGGCCCTGGGTGGCAGTTTAAACACTTTGCTGCTCTGGCCACCTTGTCCACTTTTGTGACTCTCCCACTCTCAGCTCTCTCCACCCGTTCCCTACTTCCAACCCTACACCGGTCTTTCCTTCCCACTCACTCTGGCCCAACCAGGCAGCCCCTCTGCCTGGAGGAAACAGTAAAGACTGTCCTCATCTTTAAGGATCAGAGCCTCTGCTTTTCAAACAATTCTTCTGTTCATTTCACAGCCAGGTCAGTCTTGGAAGCAGGGCTGGCTAGAAGACTTGAGAAGCAGGTGCTCCAGAAGAAGGCAGACAACAGGCAAATCACCTGGGTGAGGAGGACTTCTAGGAAAGCAGCTGTTGAAGTGGGGCCAGGAATAGAAAACAAGCTCGTGCATTGTTAAATCTAAAAAGGCTCTTTAAGCACAAGCAGGAAAAATCTGTCTTTGGTGCCATGAAGGGAGCAATGCACTTTGTCAGAGGGATGGGGGTGTCCACAAAACAGGAGGAAAATCTGACCAGCCATATCTTCAAAAGGACAGGAACCGATGAGAGAGTTAATTCTCAGGTAGGTTGATAAGGAGTCCTGGGCCCTCAAGGAAGAAGGGGTCCAGGGCCCTCAAGAAGGAGAAAAGGGTCTGGGGCTCTTAAGGTGGAGAAAAGAAGTCTGAGGTTATTGATGTTTCTCCCGGCAATCTTGATTCCAGCTTGTGCTTCTTCCAGCCCAGCGTTTCTCATGATATATTCTGCATAGAAGTTAAATAAGCAGGGTGACAATATACAGCCTTGATGTACTGCTTTTCCTTTTTGGAACCAGTCTGTTGTTCCATGTCCAGTTCTAACTGTTGCTTCCTGACCTGCATATAGGTTTCTCAAGAGGCAGGTCAGGTGGTCTGGTATTCCCATCTCTTTCAGAATTTTCCACAGTTTATTGTGATCCATTAGAGGCCAATAAACAGAGTATTAAAAATTTTGTGGGTACCGGAGAGGAAAGTGATCAGAAGACATCAACATGAATTTAGCAGAAATGAACCACTTTGTATAATACTTGTGGATCAAGACACTGCTTGATTTTTTACATGACTACTGTGATAGCCTCCTAACTGATCTCCCTCTTCTATTTCATCTCACTACTTCAAAATCTGAAAACAAATCTAATTATTTCACTTCCCTAATACCTCTCATGGCTGACATAGCACAACCTTCTTAAGAAAAATACCCAATATCCTTAACAAGGCAGATCAAGCCCTGTAAAATCTGACTCCAGTCTTTCTTTCCTGTCGCATCTCTGACCGTGCAGTTTGCGAAACATCACATCACAGCAGCTCCAGCCACAACGGACAACTCTGCACACCTTTGTCCTACTTTGGCTTGATGCGCTGTATCCGCTACTTGTGCATGAGTGTGTGCTAAGTCACTTCAGTTGTGTCTGACTCTCTGCGACCCCTTGGATTATAGCCTGCCAGGCCCCTCTGTCCATAGGATTCTCCAGGCAAGAATACTGGCGTGGGTTGCCATGCCCTCCTCCAGGGGATCTTGCCAACCCAGGGACTGAACTTGTGCCTCGTGTGTCCCCTGCATTGGCAGGAGGGTTCTTTACCACTAGCGCCACCACTTGGGACGTCCATTCAAACTGCACCAAACTCATCAGCCCGGGAAATACCTAGAGGATCTTTAACACCCACTCAAATGTCTTCCAAATTACATTTGGAAGGTCCCTCCAGAAGACAGAGGTATGGCGAAGAACTAAACATTTCAAGAAACAACTTCATTTCAGCGTAAGAGATTTAGGAACAATTCCGTTTTCTGAAACAAAAGAGAACATTGTCAGGTAGTGTATGTGGACACAGGAAGATGATGACTTGCCAGGTGAAACCTCCAGCCATGTCCATTGTTCGATATGACCCGTTTAATTATTTGATGGCTATCACTGTCAGGAGGAGCCAAAAATCAGCCTCTAGAAATTTCTCTTGTTCCCAGTTCTGCCCTCTGGAGCAATTTAGAAATTGTCTACTTCGTTTTGTATACAGCAGCTTTTCACATAACTTCAGGCACTTATTATGAGTATATTAGGCCTCCTCACGGTCTCTCAAATTTGCTCTTTTATAACTTACAGATGTTTGCTAACTCCCAGCGGTGCAGCCTTCAGAATCTATATTTGGCACATAAAGCATCATGCTACTTCTTAAGGGGACAATCATGGCTTACTTGACTTTGTACCGTAGCACTCAGCCAAATAAATGTACCTTAGTTGCATTTCAAAGAAAAATTAATGTAAAATCTGTAACATTTCAAATACATCACTTGAGCACAGGAAAGGATGACTTCTGATGTTCTGCTGGAATTGAAAGCAGCTCCTTTCCTGCCCTGAAGTCACATGTAGTTTTCTGGTACATCCTGCATCGAAGTCCTCCCCTAAGCCCCATTCCTAATCCAGCCTCTTCTGAGACTTTCTTTGAACTGGGCTTATTCTTCAGTTGGCTTGTTCTGTTTGGTGGTTCAGGATCACAGGCTGCAATTAGTGGGGTGAACACTTAACCATCCAGAAGAGGGCCAAGCACTCAAAAAAGATAAAAATTAAAAACAAGAGATTTATCTCTTTCACCATATTCCAAACTAGCAGCCCACAGAGTTCTTAACCACTGTAATATGCACCTAGAATTAAAAACAGGTCCTAGTGTTTAATGTGATTTTTTTTTGAGAGTAACTTTGAGCAAAATTCTATCACTAACAAATAGAAGGCAGCAAAGGAAAGCAGAAAAGCTGAATTCACTCTGTGATGAACGTTCAACTTATTTCCAGAAATCTTTTCTAGGTAGCTTATCGAAGGCTGACTAGTAGAAGATGAAAGCTACATATGTAATTTAAAATTTTCTTGTAGGCACATTCATAAAGATACAGTAAAAGATGAAATTAATTTTGTTATTATATTTTATTTAATCCAATATATAGAAAATATTATTGTTTCAAAATGCAACCAAAATAAAACATTATTGAGATATTTTACATTTCTCTTTTCCAACCAAGTCTTTGAAATCCACTGTTTTGACACTTACAGCACATTTCAGTTCAGACCTGCCACACTCCAAGTGCTCAACAGCCTCAGACAGCTACCAGTGACTGTCCTGGACACTGGAGGTCTAGGCTATAAATAAGTCCTTCTAAGACACAAGTCAACTTTAGGTTCAAGACACTTGTAAAGACTATTCTTAGGAACAGATTTTTATTATAAAAATAATCACCAATGCAAAACAATCAGGGAAATGCAAAGCTATAAAAAGTGATATGCATTGAAAATAAAGATGTCTAAAGAAATTATCTAGACACCGAGAACAAGGTGGATGCTTCTGAAACCCTCAGACTCATCTCTCAAAGCCAAAAATAAATTGCATAATCAATCCTGTGTCATGGACCCAAACCTTCCAACAAATACTTTGGAGTTCATGCAGTCCAGGACATTCTTTTTATAGATGAAAAAGAGTCCCTGCCAATCCCTGTACCAAGCAACCGGCTTCTGTCTAGTGTGACAGGCAGTCGAGTGTTGGATAGACACGGACACACTGCTCCGTGCCTCCATGCCCTGCGTCATGGCCACTGAGTGGGCCCCCAGGTGAAACCTTACATAACAGCCAGGATGGGATAAAAGATGCCACGTGGCAATTTTAACATCCATGAAAAAAATCCTCCAAAACATATGCTGCAAAGCCTTCTCAGAACCATTTCCTGAGTAGCAAAGAAAGACTCTTGTCTGATAGTTAAAAGTTATGAACACTCAATGCAAAAAGGCGCTAGATTAGAAGAGCTGCAAAATAATACTATGCTCTTCAGAATAATCACCCTCAGGAACAAAAACACTCCAGCTCAGTGTTATAATTTCGATCTTCACTCCAGCAAAGAAAGAAAGTAATGAGCCAGCAAATATAACAGCCAAGCAAGAGATGCCACTGAAGCCAGCCTCTACTGAAAATCCTGAAATAAATGATGCATACTTTAAGTCACTAACTTAAAATCCCAAGCAGATGGGGAATTATTAAGACAAATGAATGATGGGTAAAAGTGCAACCGGAACAAAGCTATGATCAAAACCAAAATTTTTTTAATTGTTAATTAAATCATAAAACTCAGCCAAAGCAACTTGGGCTTATACAGTGGACTTAAGTATTAAACCTGCTAATCACAGAAAAATAACTTTAGTCCACCTTTTCAACTGATATGTAACATAATGAATCCAGAGAGGCTTGGCGGGGTAGCAATCCATCAGTTATTGAGAAAGATGGTGTGCTTAGAGGGTCTCATGTGAGACTACATTGGCCTTATACCAGAAATTTCAAAAGGAAACCTTTATTGCTCTTAAATTAAATACACCAGTAGTTAAGCACTCTTAAAATGAGCAGTATGGGGGCCCACAGAGTTCAGCCTCAAATATAGCTCACTTCTAAGAAATGCAGTTTCGTTGCCAAAAATCATAGAAAAGGAAACCCATTCTTTCAGAGGACACTAACATTCTCTCAATCATGCCTTCCTCAGCAACACTTAGAAAAGTCTTTCTAGAAGTAGACTTCTTTCTAGATCTTTCCATGCAGTCACCCCAGTTCCTCTATCCCTTACCCCATGCTCCTTTGGCATACTTTTCTTTCCTCCTTGTCCCTAAGGTTTTAGTACTTCATTATTTTGCAGCAAGAGATAACATTTCCTCCTTAGAAAAGGGAGAAATGAAGCTAGCAAGATTCTAGCAAATCCACGATGCTCTTAGGGAGGGTGGGGGAGGGGAAGCTCTGCTCATTCATGACATCCATCACAGTTATGAAACCTCCATGTTGTGCCCAGACTGGACAGACTGTTGTGCCCAGATCAGCCCTAACTGAAGTGGGAAACAGTGTTTGAAAATCCAGGACAGGTTACAAGTATAAGTCAGCTGAAGAAGAGTGGGTCCTTATGGCAAAACCACTCCCACACACCCCAATTTCTGCCTTACCCCGGGTCCCATGAACTGTCCATTCCCTCACCTAACACCAGCCTACACTTCTCCTCCATTTATTACCAGCTCAATAATCCTTGTCATTCCTCATTCAAAATCCATTCTTTCCATTCATTGACATAAAACAGCAACATACACAGTCAGAAGCCCCAGCCCAACACTTCCACTGCCTGAAACTCAGTGCTGAAAATTCTTTTAAAGGAAGCAGAGCTTTCTACTTTGTAGATTTTTCTAAGGAAAAAAAAGGATTAAAATGTAAATACTCTTCTGAGTGATCTGAAGTAACACTCAAGTGAGTGGCCAAGTTGATGTTCTTCTTAGAAGAGACAAAGCTGAAAAACTGGAGAAGGAAAGAATATTGAGATAATTCTCTTAGACTTTACGCTTTTCCTAGGGCCAAGTCCAGGAGGAACTCTTGATTTCTTTGTCATGTGATGAGGTAAAGACCTATTCAGGGTCATCCATGTAGCTATCAGTCTTCCAGAGTGGATTTTTTAAATTTCCTGCCATGGATTCTAACTTAAAACTAAACTTTAACTCAGAATCTTATGCTACTGTGTCCACATGTGTTTGGAGGGATGTTCTTGGATGTTTTGAGAAAAATGTAATTCATGGTTCAATAAATTTAGAAACTTAAGGGACAGATGTACAATTAAAGAGTGGGATAGAAAACATATTGTTTCCCTAATACAACAGTTTTTAGAGTATGGTCTGTATAATTCAGTGAATCAATATTTTCTGAGTAATCACTGCATTATGTTACAGAATCATTTGTGCTTAAAATAGTCATTAAAGCACAAGACAGACCAATGGATTTTAATATAAGAAAGTGCAAAAAGTGCTTTGATATGGTTCCGGATTGCATACTGCAACAAACCTTTAAGAAACTGCATTTGTCTAGTTTATGTACAGAATTAAAGAAAAATATCCATAATTTTCTAAAAAGGCTCAAAAATATTTCTCCATTTTCCTAGTACATATCCATGTGAAGCCAAATTTTCTTAATATGCTCAACCAAAACAATATATCACAAACAGAATGAGTGGAGAAGTAGCTGAGAATTAATAATTGACCACTAATCCAGACATGAAAGATTTGCAAAAAAACCAAAAAACCAAGCAAACAAAATTAAACGATGCCAGTTTTATCACTAAAATTTTGGGGAAAACACAATTGTTTTTACAAAAAAATATTATTCAGGCTAACACATAAGGAACTTATTATCGCTTTTCCAATTAATACCTTTGTAATATCTCTGTTTTAATTTCTAATATAGTAAGTATTAATAGATATAACCCACATTAATGCTCTTTGGGATACTGAATAATTTTTAAGAATGAAAAGCATTTTCAGATCAAAAAGTCTGAGATGCTGTCCTAATGAATTTTAATCATGGAGGCCTTTCTCTGTAGAACATCTTGAGTATATTCTATGAAGCATACAACGGGAAACACAATTTCATGCTAAGCTTATAAAACTATTCCCTATCATGTCTCTTCTCAGACCTTCGTCAGTAAGTTAATCTATATGCTGTTCAAAGATTTCCTCTCACTTCACATGGTGGTTTTGTGCTTATGACTCTGGCAGTAAACGCATATAGCCTCCTCTGGCAAACACAGGTGGATACTGATCTCACTTATTTAGAGGAGGGCTAATAGCATTACTTCTCTGAGCAAACGTTACAAATAGTCTGGAGAAACGATGACACAGGTTAACTTGCTCCCATAGCAGATAATGCTCTGCAATGAGACAGGGTGCCAGGATGACCCAAGCACACAGCATGGTGCCAGCTAGAATCGGTGCCAGTTTGCTTCACTATTCAGTTTTCAACAAGAGAATCACTGATTGAGATGCCTATGTTACAAATTACTCTTTTATGAAACAAGCGGGATGACAGCAATTTATTACTCTGAGTACTGGCAATGTGTGTTTGTAAAAATTGTAAGCAAGCCAAAGATAACTTAAGGACGGATTCATATTTCCACCGTGGCTTTTTAGAACACAGAGTGAGGTCAATTCCCTACTTTCAGCACGACTCGAAGCCCCAGTTCCAGAATTTAGTTATAAATCTCTTCTTCCTGTCAGGTAGCTGAATGACTGGCTGGAAGCCTGTTCTCAGACGGCTATAAAAGATTTTGGGAAAGAGTCAGAAGTATAAAGTACTGAATAGCTATTCCATGCAGAGACTGCCCCCAAGGAAACAGTCCTTATATAGAGCTGGCGTGGAGAACAGGCTGTACAGTCCTTTAATTTTCATTCTGGAATTTGCCCAAATAAGAGCACCATTAAGTTCACTTATGCAGTTTTGTTTTGTTTTTAATGTCCGGCTTACAAAAATGTTGCTCAAGGTTGACCAGGATTGCATCCTGAGAGCTGAAGACGCTCATCTTGGTCTTTTTGTTTTTGCTTAAGATTTGAAATGGAATTAGCAAAAATCTGCTTCTGATAAAACTTTCTTTAATGAAAATTTTTATTGGCATAAATGCTTACTAGTTTCAGGTCCCTTTCTAGTTCATGTAGTCCTCCTAGCAGCTCTCTGATACAGAGACTATGATTACCCCATTTTACAGATAAAGAAACAGACTCAGTGTTGCCTAAGGCCACGGACTTTATAGATGGTTGACAGGACTGGAGTCTAGGAAGTCAGTCCCTCTGACCTCTGAACCAGGCCGCTGTTCCACTGGAGATTCATGAACAATAACATCAACTGCTTTTTAATAAGAAGATATCTAATTCTGTATGTAAAATACAGGGGAGCCATTATTTCAAAAAGCCTTCCTTACACTCAGGTGTGTTGACCTCCACTCTCTGAGTTCCTGACAGTCGTCCTGGCCTCAGACTGAGTTGTGTTTAACTGCCTGGTGAAAACCTTGAATTTTCAAATGAGGTTTGTGCACCCTGGAGGGTATAAAAAAAAAACCCAAAACCAGTGTGGTGTAGGGACAAAACATTAGCATTTCTCTTTATGGTTACTGACAATTTTTTTTTAATTGGAGGATAATTGCTTTACAATGTTGTTAGTTTCCGCTGAACAACAACGTGAATCAGCGGTAAGCCTACATACAGCACCTCCCTCCTCAGCCTCCCTCCCACCCCGCCCATTCCACCCCTCTAGGTCATCACAGAGTACCAAGCTGGGTTCCCGGTGCTACACAGAAGCTTCCCACTAGCTATCTATTTTATACAAGGTAGTGTATGCATGTTAATGCTATGTTTACCACAAGGATTGGCATTAGCATCCTCAGAGTCTGCCTCGGTGCGTGTGGAAACAGCCACATAGGCCCACCGCACAGGCACACAAGGCACTGAAGACGAGCGGGGGCATTCCTCACTAGCAGGGTTAACACCCTTACCTGCTTGTCTGCTTCCTGAAGCTGTACCAAATCTCAGTTTACACAGGCACAACTGAGAAAGTGGCTGTCAGGATTATATTTTCAACCATACCTAAACCAACTCTCACCAAACAGCCAACTGGCTTCAAAGGAGCCCTGCAGAAAACTGCAAACAAATGCTAACACCAATACAAGCACAAATAAACAAGAAAATAGTAGGACTGGTGATATTTTTATCATTTCTTTTATAATGTTTTTCTCAGCCATATCATAAGATATAACAACAACAAGCCAGTGAGGATAGACTTGAAAGTGCCCCCCAAACCAAAACAAAACAAAAAACAACTGAAAGTATCAAAACTTAGATTCATAGCCACTACTTTTTATGAATGGTCTCTGCCTAAGTGAACCTGATACTTTGGGAAACTGGCTAACAAGACTCTTAGACAGCTTACAAATAAATATATTTTTGTTAGCAGCATCAAAAATGTAGAACTCACTGATCTAAAACTTTGCTACTCAAAGTGCAAGCTGCAAAGGGGCAGTGCCCACATCATCTGGCAATTTGTTAGAAATGCAGTCTCAGGGTCCATCCCAGACCTACTGGATCATATTTTGCATTCTCCAGGTCATTCATGGGCACATTTCTGCTTGAGAAGCACTGCTTCAGGACACACATCTTAAATGATCTGAATCCTAGTAGTTCAGCTCTTCTGTATACATTTCGAAAGATTTCTCTGTTGAATTTTTGAACTCATAAACTTCTCATTTTAATAAAATATCTACTATCAAATGATCTTAAAGATTATAAAGAAACCATCCCCATAAACCAAAATCCAGTGAAATAATCTTGTATAACTGCAGCATTAGCTCCTTATTAATTCTAGTACACGTAAATGCTCTAACCCCATATAACAAACACCTTCCAGCCACACCCATTTTTAAAATCCCCACCTCCACTTACTTTTGTTTGATCATCGGCTTTGAACACATAGCAGATACTCTGCTGATTGGCTGCATCATTTTTAATCAGACAAGCAAAATAACTTGGGTCGTGACTATTGTGAATCAGTTTGTGAACTCGTTGAGGCTTACACTCGAAGATGCTGGAACAAATCAATGGATCCCATTGTTGACTTTTTCCTGGCTCAGGCTCACATCTCAGTCCAGAGGGCGAAACACAAAGGCGGACTGGCTTGGTGCCAGGCTGCTTTTTGGAAGACTGCCCACTGAGCCTTCGCACCTCTGCCACCACCCACGGCAGCATGGGCATGGTAGTCAGAGAATGCACAGGCAAGGAGCCCACCAGCTGGAGGCCGAAGTCCACCGAGACCTCCTTAGGGAATGGGTGTTTCCTTGCTGTGAAGGTTATTGGTTCCATGTTGGGAAAACTCAGCCAAACGTTGCCACTGTTTTTCTATTTTTGACCAAGCAATCTATTTCACATGCTTCTGAATCCTGTGGGAGAAAAACAGAGGCATTAGAATTTAATGAAGTCATGGCAATAGCCATTTTCAAAGAGATTTCAGCGCTTGAGAGTCTGAAACCCAAATAGACGAAGAAATGGATATTAGCTCAAATAAGCTGCTCTGCCTAGAAAGAGCTTTCTTTAAATTGTATTACATAAAAAACCTAAAAATGCTGTAACTGTCACACTCACTACAGGTTACAAAGCTCCCAGTGGGAGACTGCTGTTAAACTCAAGCCTCACAGATGCAACAGAGGCCAGCTCCATAGAAAGTAATATAGTGCTGCTTGGACGGCTTTAAACCCTGCTGTATTATTTAACGTATATTACAAGACATTGTTTTAAGATGACTAAATTCAGTACTGGTGGCTCCCCCAAGTAATCTTGCAAGAAAAAAGTCAGCTATCTATCATGACAGTCTATTGAACCAGATCAGTTTTCAACAACTGACCTTATCACTTATGATACCCCTTAATTTTTAAAGGCTCTCCCCGATGTAGCCCAGAGGTTCCGAATCACGAATTCAAATTCCATTAACACATACTTGGTGACTATTACATTCTAAACACCATCACAAATATTTTGTTTCATTCATGTACTATACACACCTGTGTCTCTTCTCATCAGTAGAGGGTGTTTTTTGTGAGACTCAAACTCACTCAAGGGGTAGTTTTCCCTTCTCTATGGGTGACTTTCAACAACCACATTTGATATATCCTAGCTTACTCCTTGGAAGAAAAGTTATGACCAACCTAGATAGCATATTGAAAAGCAGAGACATTACTTTGCCAACAAAGGTCTATCTAGTCAAGGCTATGGTTTTTCCTGTGGTCATGTATGGATGCAAGAGTTGGACTGTGAAGAAAGCTGAGTGCCGAAGAATTGATGCTTTTGACCTGTGGTGTTGGAGAAGACTCTTGAGAGTCCCTTGGACTGCAAGGAGATCCAACCAGTCCATCCTAAAGGAGATCAGCCCTGGGTGTTCTTTGGAAGGAATGATGCTAAAGCTGAAACTCGAGTACTTTGGTCACCTCATGTGAAGACTTGACTCATTGGAAAAGACTCTGATGCTGGGAGGGATTGGAGGCAGGAGGAGAAGGGGACGACAGAGGATGAGATGCTGCATGGCATCACTGACTCGATGGACGTGAGTATGAGTGAACTCTGGGAGATGGTGATGGACAGGGAGGCCTGGCGTGCTGCGATTCATGGGGTCCCAACGAGTCAGACACAACTGAGCAACTGAACTGAACTGAATTGAGTGCCCTTATAAGAGATCTAGAGAGCTCTCTTTCCACTTCTACCATGCGAGGACACAGGGAAAAGAGAGCAGTCTATGAAGCCAGCCATCACAAGATTCTGAATCTGCCAGTACCTTGATCTTGGGCTTCCCGTTCTCCAGAACTGTAAGAAATAAGTTTCATTGTTTATAGACTACCCAGTCTGTGATATTCGGTGACAGCAGCCTGAATGAACTAAGACAGTCATTCAAATTCCTTCTTTACTCTATTACTGCTTCTTAATTGACTTTACATCTAAATAAATCTTACTTTTTTCTCAACTGGAGAAAAGGTGCCCCCACACTCAATCCAGCCTTCATGTATTTCTTAGAGTAACTCAACCAACACATAAAATTGATCATATCACTCCTCTGCTAAATCCTTAATCACAGCCCCCATAAAACTTACTCTTTGACATGGCATATAGGATCTCTTCAGAATCTGGTCCTTTCCATATCTCCAACCACGTACACTCCTCTAAAATGCAGCTTTGGGAGCTTTCCAGGTGGTACAGTGGTAAAGAATCCACCGGCCAATGCAAGAGATGCAGGTTCAATCCCTGGGTTGGGAAGATCCCCCGGAGTAGAGACTGGCAACTAGTTACAGTATTCTTGCCTGGAAAATTCCATGGACAGAGGAGCCTGGTGGGCTACAGTCCATGGGGTTGCAAAGAGTCAGACATAACTGAGAGACCGAGCACGCACGCATATGCACATGTAGGTTTTGGCTCTGAAGGTAAGTAACTAGACACGGTTCCCCATATGACATGGGAATTCTCATGCCTCTGTGCCACAGTGCATACTGTTCTCTCTGTCAGGAACATAATACCTGTCACGAACTGTAGAGAGCCTGAGAGTTTACCCTGCTTGCAAACTTACAAGTCAGCCTGCCACAAGTTAGCCTCCTGATAGAGAACATGAGACTCCCAGGTCAGACAAAGGACAATTTATTACTCAGAGCAATAGCAGTAGCCACAGAGGCAGCATTGTGGCTGGTTCCCTGACCTTCAGTTCCCACAGGCCGGGTGACATCTGTATCCACCGTGGGTTATAGGAGAGGCACCTGAGATTCGGAAGCCTGAATATTTTATAAAAAGGAGGAAGCATGTCTGTCCTTAAATTCTGGAGTATCTTCCAGAGAGGGACACTATTTCTATCTTCTTTGGCTGTTTGCTATTGAAAAAAATCGAAAAGGTAGTCCAGAACAAAGCAGTCGGTACCTCTGCTCACAAAATAGCATCATGGACAACCCAAGGAGACTCTCTCAATGAAATGAAAAAATAGGATCATTGACAACCCAAGGAGACTCTTCCTATGACCCCACTCTTGTCCTCTAACCTAATCCCAACTCATAGACAAGTCCTAGTTCAAGCAACTGTCACCTCTTTCATCCATGGTGATTCAGGGCAGTCATCACGATATCCTGCTGCACTTTGTACCTAAACATCATACTTACTTTAAAAGTTTGAATAGGTGTCCCTAAACAAGTCTGTAAGCATCTTATGCTCATAAGCTTTGGGGTTTCTGAAATCAGTATTCAAATTCTAAACCATTTCTGAACTACAACTGAAGCTATTCTTTTTACTCTATGTTTACTATGTGACATATATGCATATATCCAAAGAATGAATTTTTATAATTAATTTGAACATGGTTAAAACCTAATTTTTTAATTTTAGATGTTCCAAAGTTTAGAAATAAGCCCATATTTTATTTAGAACGCTAATATATTTCATAAAAGTGTATTCCCTATCTCTTTTCTTTTAAAGTAAAGCTTCTCTTGATGATGAAAACAGACTAAAAGCTCATATAACCCCATTAATAAAGGTCTCTCCTTTTTTTATTTCTCTCACCTACAGGTGAAAGTGGCATTAAATGTCTGGCTCAGCTTCCACTCCTGTAACTGAATCTCCTTCAAGTTCTAACTGTTGACAGCTGCTAATCCCAAGACATGTTTAAAGAAGTGACTAGAATTATTACAAAGGATAGACCCAAGATCTATCAATGAGAGTAGATGAGGCAGTTATTAATATGGTGGCAACCAGTGTAGCAGAATTACTTTCAGTTTTCTTATAAGGGAATACAAGCATGAAGCAAAAAAACTACACAATTTAGTCATCTCAATCATTTGGTAAATAGTCATCAAATTGGTCCTGCAATTTCACTGTCAAAACTATCTGGATGCCTCAGATTTTCACTTTTCAACCAGGTGGGGCACATCTTAGTTTCTCTGTAAAAAATAGACAGGACCTTAATATCTTAACACTGTCAATAATACTATCAAATCATAAGTTCTACTTCAGACAGAGTCCTAATTATTTATAAGTAATTCAGATTCTGCTGACATAAGATTCACGGTGAATTAGATTTGGTGAATAACTAATGTTCAATGAAAAGTTACATAAAACAGAAGAACCATTCAAACAATCCTAACAAACCATCAGATTATTTTTAAGCCATCTCAGTCCACATCATATGCATGTAACCTGTGACCATCCTTAAGGGCCCAGGGAGAATCATCTATTCCAGGAAGTCTCCTGTGCTCCATATCTCAGAAATACTCTGGTCTCTTATTCTGGTGAGTGTCTAATCATGTTCTCGATAGCAGTCATCTGTGCAGAAGTCCTACCCCTCCCCAAGATCTTCTGTGTTCTACAACAACTCCTGCCCACCACAACCCATTAACCATGGTGGGGCCCAAAACATAAAGACATTCTTTTATCAGAATAGTTCCAATAATCTTGTTATTGAGTCCTGCCATGATAAATACCCCTGGAAGCATGTATCTAAAACCACAAAATTTAAAAGCTAGAAAGGTCCTTTAAAGCCACTCAAATTTCTTTCTTACATGCAGGAAATGAGGAAACTGAAGAAGCTAAATGGTTTGTCCAAGTTTGGTGACAGAATTAGGACAATACAAGTCCCTGACTCTCTTCCAAGGGTGGCAAAGAACCTGTTTTCTTACAAAAACACTTTCAAGTGTGAAGCTGAGAAAACAAATTACTTTTCCAAATCTCAGGTTTACTCTTACAAAAGGATGGAACAAGACCATCCCCAAGTTTTCTTCTGTCTCTAAAATCTGGTGAATCTCATTTTCATAATGTAAAATACCAAATGTCCCCGAGACTGTGTGGGGATAGAAAGCTGCTCCGATCTTCCCTTCAGGAATATAAATGTGGGAGAAATGCATGAAGACAGCCTGGGGTTTATTGATCAGGAAGCGAGAAAGGGGATGGTAGGAGTTAGCTGGCTGCCATTGGGAGCCCCCTCTCTTCCCAGCACCCATCCACTCCCTCCCTCCCAGTAAACCACAGGGAGTAGGATGGGGACTTTCCAGTAACCAGCTATCCACTGCAGCCCCTACCTTCTCAGATGCTGGTGGGAGGGGAGGAGAGTGAGATAGATAGATGAAGGGAGGGCTATTGGAAGCTTCTAGCTCCAGGCCAGGTTAGGAACCAGTCAATACTGATTAGCTGTCAGGGACCTGCCGGAGAGACAGGAAACCCCCAAGGACACTCATTTCCCCTTGAGAATCAATGACTTTTTTTTTTTTTTTCCCTTCTGTTCTTTACTCTAGATGGAGTAGCTTGCAGCTGATCAGGATTATTCTGCCACTTGAATACTCTAATCGCATGCAGTGAGATCACTGGCTTGGCTCAGCTATTTGTCCATTTCCCGTAGAGAATCCCATCCAGTCAGAAGTGTGTTACTCACTCAGGAGTTGCTCGAGGGTCCCCAAAGTCTTTGAGGCAGTCGGCTATTTCACCAGCACGGCTATTTCACTGAATGGCTCCTGGCACTGATGGTCCTGACCTTTACTTCATCGAGGAGGCTCCAGCACCTGGCTTTGCCTCTCTGACTTGACACATAAAACAATGCTGTTTTGAGTGACTTCCTTCCTATATAAATCAGAGCTAATTCAAGCCTAGTCCTTTAGAATGTCACTTTCACTCCCTGGACTCTCTTCCCCGGTACTGCCCAGGATAGTAGGGTGGGGTGGCATCGCCCTAGTTGGCCTCTAGGGGTTATGTCTAGCCTTCCCTCCTGCATGGCTGCTGTAAATTATTCTCCTAAAAGTAAGAGTCAACTGTTAACACATAATTACACTTACCTGTGAGTCAGTTAACAGGTTTTGCACTCACAATAGCCCTGACCAATAAGACCGCTAGTACCATATCTGAATAAGAACTATTATGGACTATAATTATCATTATCAGCTCCAGTTTAATGATGAGAGACATTAAGGAAGTTGCTGGCACAGAAAAGTGAGGTCACTTGCCCAAGGTCATACTAGCAGAAGTGGATTCAGAAGTGGCAGAAGCAGGATTCAGACCCAGGTCTTTCCACTCCAGAGTAAGTATTACCTATTAACTAGTATTGGATATTACACATATGCGCTTCTGTGTTCTTACAGCTCTCACAAGAGTCTTTTCATCATCCCCATTTTATACAGGTGTCCTCTAGCTAGTAAATAAGGAAGGCAGGATTTGAATCCAGACCTCCTAATGCCCAAATTTCTGTTCTTTGCAATCTGACAGTATCTCCAGATGCAAGTAACACTAAACTATCATTCTAGTAGACGAACAGGGTTATTTTTCTACTTAAATTTTACATTAGTAACTTAAATCTAAGGACTTTCCAGGTGGCTCAGTGGTAAAGAGTCTGCCTGTCAATGCAGAAGCCACAGGAGACTTGGGTTCAGACTCTGGGTTGGGAAGAGCTCCTGGAGAAGGAAACGGCAACCCACTCCAGGATTCTTGCCGGGAGACTCCCACGGACAGAGGAACCTGGAGGGCTACAGTCCATGGGGGTGCAAAGAGTCAAACATGACTGAATGACTGAGCATGCATGCATTGCAACCTAAATCTAGTGTCAAGATGATATGCTCAAACTGTAAAACAAGCCAATATAATTATAGCATAAGCAATATACATTGTGTGCTTACTACCAAGCATTGTTCCAAGCACTTTACATGTACAGATTCATTAAGTTTGACAACTAACCCATAAGGTCCCCTCTCTGGAAGTTTAGATTCACCGATTGTGTGTGTGTGTGTGTGTGTGTGTGTGTGTGTGTGTGTGTGTGTGTGTGTGTGTATAATGTGTAATTAAATGGGTACATCTTTTTAAGAGCAAAAAATAGCTGCTTCTTGTCTCAAAGGAAACATGCACACTCAAAATTAAATGCATCTTTGCTGGTACTAAAGCATATTTCCTACATTCTGCACAGCTTCACTGAAACCTAAGTGTCAAGAACATTTCACATGGCCCCAATATGACCAATCATTTTCTAAACATCTGAAACCTGAACAGGAACACACTGATCTTAAATCTAAGAATCCATTGAATGGAAATCTTGGCCTGAAAATGTAAAAAACCCTGAAAATGGAAAACTTCATATATTTTGTGAAGAATCTGGTTTAAAAATATTTTTATTCGAATGTGGAAAGCAAGCAATGAAAATAAAAGTCAGCAAAGGTGTTCATAATCTGTACTGAAAACCTAAATCCTTTGCCATCACCAAAGGGATACAAACCTAACACTCCTTGGTTTCTGAGTGGACTCACAGCCATTTTAATGAACAGATTTTACTTCTCCAAGTTTTAACGACCAAGGAAAGAAGAGGGCCTGGAAAGAAGATTAATCAAGTGTCGGGATGAAGGAGGCTATTAAATTTGAGAAGAGCAGCACAGCAGACAAGAAAAAGGTCAAAGGAAACTATGCCAGGGTACCTACCCATGAGCACACCTATGTAAGCCCCCAAGTGGGCTGATACACATGCTAGACCACCTGAAGAATCTGAAGAGTGGAGACTGGGGACCCTCAGACAAATGCTGTGAGGACAGTAAAAGGGCCTGAAGAGCTGTTATTTGGTGAGATAAAATTAAAAGCATATTCGAAGATGGAATCTGCAAGCAGCATCCCCACTCTGGGTGCCATCATGAAGGAAGTTGCTGGGGAACAGGTACATGTCATACTGCCTGCCAGTGGTACACCTAGAAGCTCCCACAAGATCTGGGACTGAAAGGAGCCACCCACCAGCACCTGGCTGTGCACAGGGGTGCACCTGGTTGCTATTGTGGCCCTTCTGGTGAAGGTCACCTTCTAGGGTGTCTTCAGGTGACACTTTCTGTGTCCTGGGAAGTAGGACACAGAGATTGTCAACGGCTGGATGATCAGGGAAGTGGGGCAAGGCAAATCATTTCTTCAGAGTTTCCCTTTTCTTCCTCAAACATCTGGTACCATGACAACGTCAGACGGGACAAAAGGTCAACACTGACATGGCTGCACCAAACCAGAAACATGACCATAGGCAGAGGGGAAATCTCCAGCGCTCTCAGCGGGAAAGATAAAGGCAGACTAAACAGATCAGAGTTTCCCTTTTCTTCCTCAAACATCTGGTACCATGACAACGTCAGACGGGACAAAAGGTCAACACTGACATGGCTGCACCAAACCAGAAACATGACCATAGGCAGAGGGGAAATCTCCAGCGCTCTCAGCGGGAAAGATAAAGGCAGACTAAACAGGGAGTTCCATTTGCAAAACTTTATTTTGATGCTAATATGCTAATCATTTATAACTACACCAGTGAATTTTCCCCCTGTTTTGCTGGTCTGCCAGTGGCTGGACAAGTCCACAGAAAGGCATTTATTTCAATGATTGTTTGATGATTTCAGGCACTGCTTTGAGCCACACTTAGTCCCTTTTATATTTCTTTGCACTCAATTGATACTGTGGTCTCAGGACACTGCACTGTCTTCACTTCAGATAATCTCCCCCAAACATTTCACACAGTGTCCTTTANCCCCCCACACCATCTCCCTCCTTCCCAAAAACCTCAGCCTCTTTGGTCCTTGTCCTCTATCTCAGTACCTTCCCCAACTCAGGCTCCTGCTGAGTCTCAGCTCCAGACATGGCCCTCTCTCCAGCCCATTCATTCATTCCCACTGTTTTTACTATCAACCTACCTCTGAGATGAACCTGGAATCTTCATCTTCGGCCCTCACCTTTCTCCAGAGCTTTGGGTGTTCAGTTCAAATAAATACTGGAAACTGAAACTTTTAAAACCAGACTACTGGGGCTTCCCTGGTGATTCAATGGTTAAGACTGTCACTATGATGACAATGCAGGGGTGCGGGGTTCGACCCCTGGCCAGGGAGCTAAGATTGCACGTGCCTCACAGTCAAAGAAACCAAACAGAAGCAATATTGCAATACATTCAGTAAAGACTTTAAAATGGCCCACATCAAAAAAAATATTTAAAAAAATAAATAAGTAAAACCAGATTACTTCCTCTCACCCCACGCTTCTCTTCTTTTAAGTCCCACTCATTTCTCTGTCCACAGTCTTATTCGTCCTTGCCTTCCTCTGCATGGTGTCCTCTGCCCTCCACTTCCCCACCAAGTTACTGCTGCCTCCTGATGCCCAGGATGCTTCCATTCTCCCCACTGCCAGCCATCCTTCCTACTGCGGCCAAACATATATCTTTAAGCAGATAACACCCTATGATTCCCCTCTACACTCACCTTAAGGATGAAGCCCAAACTCCATTGCTGTGCATTCATGGGTCTCCACCATAATATGGACTCCATATGCCTCTTCAGTAGCATTTTCAATCATCAGCCTCTCTATCCCCAACCCATGCCCATCCAATAAGCACCCTACAGTGATCGCAGTCAATTCCCCAAATCACCAAGACCATCCCACTTCCAAGTCTTAGGTTATATAGTTTCCTCTACCTGGAATGCCTTTCTTCTTGTTTTACCCTCCAGCCCCCTGTCCGGAGTCCTGTCCACCCCTGCCTTAACCAATTACCTTTAAAAGAACTAACTCAAGTAGTATATCTTTGAGGATACTCTCCTTGATACTCTGTAGGTATCATTTATATTGTACATAATCAGTGTACAGTAAATTGATTGGTTGCTCCTTCACTTACAAGTATCTTGAGAGTAGAACCCATATTCTATTCATCTACAGACTCAAACACACTGTCTGGCACTTAGCACAGCCTCAAGAATGTTGATGACAGGCAGCACATCAGTTTAAAAAAAAAGAAGAAGAATCTTACACTTGTAATTGAATGGACTTGGGTGCAAAGCAAACTTGGGAAAATCAGATGGTCCAGGATTTTCTGTATTTTCTTTCCCTTCATTCTGTCCCCAACTTCTTCCTGAGCTTTGTTCCATATGAGTATGCTTAAGGGGGGAAATAAAAGGTTCTTATTAGACAGAAATCCCCGGGGCAGGGTCTAGACATGAAAAGTTCTATTGTATGCGCGATTTCCCGAGACACTCCTGTGGGAAAAGGAGGAAGTTAGAATTTCTCTGTGGGCTGGCAGATTTTCTGTGCTTATTGGCATGACTCTGGTGAATGTGTATATCCCCAGACAAAAGGCCAACAAAATGCTAGAAGATCTGAAATTTGGAGAATCAACAAGAATCACCTCTCTAAATTATTTCCAACAGCTTTAGGCAACAGGTTGTGGGCATGCTTTCAAGTGTATGAAGGCTTACAAAGCTACTGGAATTACACCTTTCACAGCAACACTTCCTATCTTCAAAGACATGAATATTCTTGCCCCTCAGCATCCTTAAAGGTGTTTGTGATTTGCCTCTTTTTATGAGTTCTGTCTAATACACATGCATCATAAGCAGCAAGTCACACACAGTACTGAGGCCGGACCCTTCACAGACATCTCCTTCAGCTTGGCCACACCCAGCACCTTCTTAAATCCCACACTTCCCAGTCATGAGTTAAGGGCTTCCCTGGTGGCTCAGCTGGTAAAGAATCTGCCTGCAATGCAGGACCCCCGAGTTTGATCCCTGGGTTAGGAAGACACCTTGGAGAAAGAAATGGTAACCCATTCCAGTATTCTTGCCTGGAAAATCCCACAGAGAGAGGATTTTCTTCTGTCTCAAAGACATAACCCCACAGACAATGCTACAGTCCATGGGGTCACCAGAGTCGGACACAACTCACCAACTAAAGTCATGAGTTAACCAAGGTTACTCCAAGGTCAAAGTGAGAGTACCATCATTCCTTTGGACTTTCCCATTGAATCAATCTTTTTCCTAACAACACACAAATAACCAAGACCCTCAACCACTCTTAATCCTTGACCCTGGCATTGACTGATTTCAGTACAAAAAGCCACCACGAAACAGATATCACTCTCAAGGCACAGATGGAGAGGGTGACTCCTGGCACTTGATAAAAACCTTGTCTGATGCCAAGAAGCTGGGGCATCGGATCTGTCCTGAGCAAATATAAGAGGTATTTACATTAACCCAAGTCCTCATCAATGTCCCTGCAACTTTCAATACAAGACAGATGAAACAAAAATAAAACTAAATTGCTTCCAGAACATGTTAAAGTATAAAAGGTGAAAATAAAGCAAACACCTGTTAGGTCTTGCCAACTGTTATTTCCTACGTATTTTCTTATAAGTGTCAGATTAAAAAAAAAAATACTTCTGAAGATGAATGCAGAATGTGGGCGCCAAAGAGTGTACATTTATATGTGCTTTGATGTACGTCTGGGAAGGGAATAACTTTGTGAAAATGAGGCAGAAAAACAACCAAGGCTGCTTCTTATAGCCAATATAATTATAGGAATGCCTGGCTAAGTTAGCCGAATATAATTCAAATAAAATCCCAAAGGGGAATCTTTTCATTATGATATATTTCAGAGAATAACATAAGTAACATCAGGATATTCACCACCCAGATTTAACAAATGTTAATATTTTGTCAAATTTGCTTAAAACTTTTTGTCCACAAGAAGTAAGATGCTACACATACAACTGAACTCCCCCACATCTTACTCCCTTTCCACTCTTCCCAGAGGCAACCACTCCTGCTGAAATTAACTGCATCCATTCATGTTTTTCGACTTCTGCTACATACACATAAATTCATAAACAATGTAATTCCAAAAAGGTGTTCTTAAAATTCATCTAGAAGAAAAAAAGGTTGAAAATGAGCCAAGAAGCATTTGAAAAGGAAGAATAGTAAAAGATAATAGCACTTTCAAATAAAATACATTACAGGTCATGACATCTGAAACAGTGTGGTACTGGCTAAAGAACAGACAGACCAACAATGTAAAAGAGTTCAGAATAAGAAGCTGTAACATATTTGAAGGCAACGTCAGATACAGACATCATTCCAAATCCATGATAGAGATACAGGTATCATTCCAAATCCATGATAGAGATACAGGTATCATTCCAAATCCATGATAGAGATACAGGTATCATTCCAAATCCATGATAGAGATACAAACTACTTAATAATTATTTACCCTCAAAGAACAACAAATTTAAAAAAGAGATTCCAACACACATGACAGATTCTTCGCAAAAGAGGATATTCCAATGACCAATAAGTATCTAAAGAAGATGCCTAACTCCCTTAGTCATCGGGAACAAATTAAAACCACAATGGAGCGACTTCTCTGGCAGTCCAGTGGGTAAGACTTCATGCTTCCAATGCAAAGGGTGCAGGTTCAATCTCTGCTTGGGGAGCTGAGATCCCACAAGCCATGCAGTAAGGCCAAGAAGAAAAAATACAACACAACCGAATACTGCAAGCCAACAGAATGGCTAAAGGGAAAATAGAGAAAATACCTAGAGCTGGCAACAATAAAGGAGGAGCAAACTTGTACAACCACGTGGGAAAACGATTGGTCAGCATCTGTTAAAACTAACTATGTGCATCCCTGGGCTTCCCGGGTGCTACCAATAGTAAAGAACCTGCCTGCCAATACAGGAGACATAAGAGACACAGGTTCGATCCCTGGGTTGGGAAGAACTGGAGAAGAGTATGGCAACCCACTCTAGTATTCTTGCCTGAAGAATCCCACGGACAGAAGAACCTGGAGGGCTACCATCGCAAAAAGTCAGCCACAACTGAAGTGACTTAGCACACATATGCAGCCCTAGGATGTAGCAATTCCATCCTTAGGTATCTAACCAATAGAAATGTGCACACAGGTCCAGCAAAAGTCAGGTAACTGACTATCAGTCAACACTCCTTAGAGCCAAACACTGGGAATCATCCAGATGCATGTGCATCAGCCATAGAAGAGATAAACAGAGCCAACTCTTGGGGTGACAGAAGTAACTGATCAGGATGTGGGAGGTGTTTTCCAGGCACTGGTGATATTTTTCCTTGATCTGTATGCTGTTGACATGATGTGTTCACTTAGGGAAAAATCATCAAAGCTGCTCACTTAACGCACTCTTCTCTCTCTGTATTACACTTCGATGAAAATAGTTTAAAACAAGAGGTGGTGCTTTCTCTGATCACATTTTCTTCAGAAAGACTTCACTCATACTGACCTACTTCATTCTGTATAATAGGTTCTAAGCTCATCGATCTCATTAGAACTGATTCAAATGCATTCCTTTTTATAGCTGAGTAATATTCCAAAAGTAACTATTCTCCAGTTAAAAACTAAATTTAAAAAATAAATATTTCACTCATATTAAGTGTTTCTGAAAGTGAGCACGCACAAACAGCAGATGGAAACAGAAATCACTATGTTTAATTTGATAAGAGGTATTCAAAGCACACAGACTTTTTAAGGATATTCATCACATCCTTCGAAGAAGGAAATGGCAACCCACTCCAGTGTTCTTGCCTGGAGAACCCCAGGGACGGGGGAGCTCGGTGGGCTGCCGTCTATGGGGTTGCACAGAGTCGGACACGACTGAAGTGACTTAGCAGCAGCAGCAGCAGCAGCATCACATCCTTATTTACAAGTGGAAGAAAAAAAAACATAAATGACCCTGGATAGAGGAGTGGTTGGATAAATTACATCACCATTAAAATCAGGTTAGAGGAAGATAGCACATGACATGGAAAAATGCCCCTGGCACGTGGTTACCTGAACATGTGGTATGCAACATAGAATATGGAGAGAAAAAAACTGAAAATAAACTGAAATGTTAATCAAGGTAACCTCTCGGTGGAGAGATTCCCAGACACACCCATGTTGTTCTTTATTTCCCACTGAACAGGTATTCCTCTTATAAAACTAAACACAGGGACTTTCCAAGTGATCCAGTGGTTAAGACTCTGCACGTCCAGTGCAGAGGACGCAGGTTTGATCCCTGGTTGGGGAACTAGCTTGGCCAAAGAAAAAAACAAACACACAAAACTAAACACACAGAAAAAGTTTAAGAGAGAGTAGTTCTCAGGCCTTGGATTATGGTGAGCACACCCTTCATTCTTCATACTCTTTTAGGTTTCATTTTCACTGAAATGTTTTGTAAAATGTCTTTTGCTTTTTCTCTTAATGGACACATGGCTGGTGTGACCTGAGTTCCCTGACCAGGGACTGAACCTGGGCCCTCAGCAGTCAGAACACGGAGTCCTAACCACTGGACTGCCAGGAACTGCCCCCCCCACCAAAACGCATTATCTTAATGCAGTTGTCATATAAGGAATCATCTCGTCTTCCTTGGAGGGTGCAGCATCTCCTCCTCCTGTGAAGTGTGGTGTCTTCTGCCTTTGACTCTGCACCCCTCCCTGGGCTGCATCTGAACGGCTTCCCCCTATAAATTCCATTCTCAAAGAATAAGGACAAATATAGGTTACTTGAGAGATGAAGTACTTAGGAGCCCAATAATCCAAGTTTATTGTACTCTTGCTTTTGTTTCTTTTTTTCCCACTCTAAAAAGTTTAAAGCAACTAAACTAGCATCAAAGAACTTTGCAAAAGCTCTCAGCGAGGCCATGGTAAAATATAACTACATTTTCAAACCAGATGCCAAACAGAGAACCAGGCAGATCCCTCTCTGAGGATGTCTGGGGGAGCTGAAAAGAGGAGTATGGTCTCGGAGGAGCTAGTCCCACACGAGAGTCAAACGTCCCTTCCAGCCATGCCCAAGTCCTCCCAGGAAGCCTCTCAGGAAAACAAAGGCAAGAAATCAGTTGGTAATGAATGAATGATACCAGGTCTAAAGGCAGAACACACACATCTCAGATTTCACAGGATCCATTGCTTTATGGCAACTACCTATAATTATCAGCAATTCAGTCAAAATGGGGCAAAAATCTCCCTCCGTGTGCACCTGAAACTATAGATGACCCTCCAAAATTCCTGGTGTTATTTGGACTTACTGTGTGACCACACATTTTGGCCTAAACAGAAATCTTCAGTGACTTTTAACCCAAGATGGACAGACACAAATGTAATCTATACAGATTAATTTAAAGAGAATACTGGATTTCCCTTATTCAACTTAGATTACATTAACTCCTTCCTTTCAAGCTCCTCTCATCTACCTGACATGTTTCCTGTCATTTTTATTCTTCTATTAATAAATTCTTAGGGAGTCTTAGGTGAACTTCACAGAGACAGAGCTCCTAGAGAGGAGCTCTTTAAATCATATACTAAAGTTCCCTGTTTAAAATCATAAAGCAATGTGGAAGTAGTCTTTTGACTTCCTAATGGGAGGCCTCTATAAAGTAAGCCAGGTCACAACTGTGGTTATAGCATCACATTTTATATGAGAAAGGTATATATTCTTTTTCATCATCCCTCACCCCTGAGAGGATCTCTTCTCATGGGCCATCATTCCTCCAAAGAGCAGTTCTGATCATTCAATCAATATTTTCCTTGAAGACAGTTAGAGGTCAACACCTACCTGCAGACCAGAGGCTCTGGAAAATCCCAGATCGTGAGTCTCTAACAAAAGGGTCATAGACTCACACCCACATAGCATTGCATAATGTAATTTCAGGAGGCTGGCCCATTTTCTGAAGCATAAACCTTAAGGATTCCTGGATTCCCAATGAAACCCCCATGCTGTAAAAGACAGCTCATTCCTCTTGGATGCTATGTTGGTGTTGAGAGATTAGCCATCACACACAGTGGTACTTATTCCTGATTGCATGGGGGATTGGGACCCTGATACCACCTTCATGAGAAAGAGTTTCTACAAAAACTGAACTCTCAAGGAGCTACTGTATAGCCCAGAGAATTTTATTATCTTTTAATAACCTTTAATTGAAAAGAAATCTGAAAAATTATATTTATACATACATACGTATATACTGATGTATAGATATAATTGAGTCACTTTGCTATACACCTGAAACATAACATTGTAAATCAACGATATTTCAATTAAAAATTTTTAATTCAACTTTTTTTAACCACATATAATCTATCAATTGTATCTAAAAAGAAAACCTACTTCCCCGATTAAAACAAGGTACTAAATTATATTAGCACTTATATGTAAGATTTATACTTACATCATTAGTATACTCATGTATTATGAAGTTTCTATATTGAAACACTGACTTTCTCCACACTCTCCTCCTACTTCTCACCCCACCCACCCCAACAGTGTGAAAATCACTGATCTAACCTAGACTAGAAACAGAATGGTATTTTGTAGCCTGGTCCCAGTTGATATAACCATTTCTTTCTTTAAGTAAGAAACGGTTTTTTTCTTCTCATCAACTCGTTCCCCATCCTGAACTTGGTGAAAAAGTAATAAGTAAAAGGCACATCTTTTAAACTAAATTCTAAATTATATAGTCTTTTTCTTAAAAAAAAAAAACTTTTAATAAGCAAAAGGCATATCTTTTTAACTCAATTATATAATCTTTTCTCTTAAAAAAAAAAGACTTTTGAAGTCTTTTCTTCAAAGGAAAACGATGAGAGATTTGCAAATCACCTTCTTATCCCTCTTTTTCCTTATCATCTGTTGTTGTTGAAAAGAGAATCAAGGTAGAGATGCTTTTCAGATTAGCCAGATGAAGACCAAGCAACAGGTACACACAAGATCTGCGTCAGGCTTCAGTCTAAAAAAGCCAAATCAAACCACACAGGAGACCACCTCATGCTATATCAATACTAGTTACAGCAAGAATAAACATTAGTAAAAATTTTAAAATAAAGGCAAAATTAAAATTTTCCTGCTACAAAACTGCACACTGCCGCTTTCATATCACCCAACCTTTTAAATCTTCGATTCTCCAATATTCAACAACATACATGTGTGTGTGTATATTTATAAACTTTTTTTCCCAAGTCACCCCATTTTGGGGATCAAATTGATGGATGAAAATATTCTCAATTTGTGTGAAACTGATCAAAGAAAATGCTTTCAATTGATGTGAAAAAGTTTCCCATTAAGAAGGTAGCTATTTTTCTCAACCATGATTCCTTTTAATTGCGGAAAAGAGCCCAAAGGCTTTGTCAAGGGGCACATGTTTTCTATAAATCAAAACATAAATAAATGTGAGCTTATTTCACTAGGCGTACATATGGTTTTTGCTAAGCAAACTCTATTTATAAAACATTGTTAGCCTCCACCGGAACTGCTGTCAACATTTATAGGAAAGGAACTTTTCTACTGCTCTGAATCTTGCCAGGATTTGAAAACAAGCCCAGAAACATTAGTTTTTTTAAGACAGATTTGATTTAAACATAATGTGAAATGGACCACTGTGTGTTTTCTAGTTCCTAAATGCTTGGAAGAAATCTTCAGCTGAATATTAGATTCCTGTTTTACCAAAAAATGTTTACATTGCCTGAAATCCCATTATTTCAACCATGCCATTGTTTGATTCTTTCTAGAAGTTTTTTGGTTATAGGCAAGAGTCTGGGATTATTTTTCTTACTGCCAATAGAACAAAAAAATATTCTGTGAAAGGGGAGTCTTTGACATCCACTAAGGCTTAGTATTCATAATTGCCTCACCATCTTTTCCACAAGGCTCACTTGCATGATCATGCCTCTTTAGATACTCACCCTAGACTATAAACACATTTATCAGTCCTACTCAGAAAGCAGTTCTCAAAATGAACTTTTCTATGAAAGGAATTAGCTATAAGCAAGCATGAGGCAATAGTCCTTGACAACTAACACCAAACCATAGAAGCTAATAGTCACTTTAATAAGAATTCACCTTCTCCATTTTCCATTCAACTTTTCTTCTTGGGCTGTAGAGCCTTCCAACACAGAATTTCTTCCAGTGCTTTTGCAGTCAGTCCCTACTCTAGGTGGATCTAAGCCAAGAGTTACAGTACAGTCAAGAGCAGTTCCACAGTGAGATCTCTCAGGTTCTCTCTTGTTTCTCTTTCTGAATTTCTTTCAAGTGGCATCTTCCCCAGTTGTAAAATTTGTCACTTCTTGACATTAAATGCATTTGTTTTCATTGTTGAATGACAAGAGGAAATTGTTAGACAGTTCCACAAAATAACTAAAAGGACTTTTAAAAATACCAAAAATCCTAAGGTAACAAAACATTTAAAAACATTTAAATACATTTAATGTTGACCTAACACGTAATCACCTCTATATGCTTAAACTGCTTTGGAAACAATGGAACTCTTTTCACTCTCAAATACTGTCCCAATTTGAATTCCCAAATACTTACCCCAATTAATATAGATATCTTTATTTTTCCGCAGTATACTCAAAGGGAAAGGTTACTTGTAAAAGGCAGCCATGGTTCCAATAAACTTTAAAAACAGACATAGAAAGACAGATCCAGAAGAAAAATACAATGTTGTCTATATCATTCATTTCTGCAATTTTGCGGAAATGAAGAGCTAGCTACCCTAATGTCAGACACTAATGAATTGGAATTGATAAGGAAAGGCAGAAACCTCTAGAACTTCTGCTCCTAATCAATCACCAGAGATCAGTGACATCATTAGAGCCTTTGATCACAGTTCCTCTTTCAAGCTCAGATGGGACTGGATTGATCCTTGCTGGCTCTGAGAATGGAGAAACACCTAGGAATACAATTCACCATGAAACACGAGAGTCATCAGCGTCTCTTCCCCTCCTTGGAGAAGAACAAGAGGGCACATTCCAAGGCAGCCCAGCACCAAACAATAGAGCCGCCTCGTTAAATCCAAACCTAATTCCCATCTTACTAGGATTCCCAGCACGCTTTAAGACCGAGACAATGAGCTACTTTCCTAGTCTGGTCTTTCTTGCCCAGTAAACCTACCCAGGGTAAGCACCAAATCCCTGCACCCTATCGGAGGGTTGGGGGGAGGATCTGGGGATTTCCTGCCGCCTCCCCCCATTTCCCCCCTTAGAACACACTTAATTCAGAACTGCCCTTTCTACTTCTGAATCTCACTTCACAGGTCTTTACTAAAAATGCTGGTGACTTGGCCCACAAGATAAGTATGACGCTGGCTTCTATAATTTCAAAATACTTGGACAGCAATCACTCAGAACGTGTTGATCTGAAATGGTCACTTGGAGAAGGAAAACTTTTCATCAACCTTTACGACTTCAGTGCCATGGTTGTTTGTTTTTTCCCCCCTCCTTATTGGTAATCCGAATCTAATTGAGCTTCGGGAACACTGTGGGGGGAAACGTAGTTTATTATCTCCCTCATCAGGTGATCAATGATTTCATTAATAAGACAGATAACAAAACTGTCATATCATCGACACTGTTATGAAAGATGATCCTAGCTTCCCGCTCCATTTTCCGAGGTCCGGGGTTCTCTGTGGCAGCTCTGAGTCCATTCAATATTTTCCACAGACAGAGAAAAGTGAAAATCCATTTTGAAACCAATTTCAATTAGGATCCAGAAGCTGTTATCACAGGTGTCGCAGAATGGGCCCGTAAGTGGAAATGTCGCCTATCCATTCTGAAATGAAACCTTATCAGGGGCTACAAAGATGGCTGGGGACAGCCTATCTGTAAATTACTTTTCGTCCTGTGTTAACTCAACCTTAGTCCTGTCATATGGAACTCTTTCCATCCACTAGTAATAATCTAATGACTAACTAGACACAGCACCCAAATGGCTTTCAGCCGGACAGGGCTGTTCCCTGAAACATGGGTACAAATGCAAAAAAAAAGAAAAAAAACCCACACTCAGGCCAGTGGGCCAGCAAAGGGCTACTAGGCAGGCTTTAAATGATAGAACTAAAAGTTTATTATGGGAAATAAAAGAAGCTCCGTCTCCACCCATTGCATTCCTGGTGATTTTTCAATTGCAAACTCCAAGGCTCTGTGATTTCATTAATGCGGCACCCAAGTCGGGAGGCTTTTCTCTCACATCTTTCAGGCTCCTTTTAGCAAATTATCCCATGACGGCGGATTTATTCAGTCAAAGACCTCGGACTTTGAGAGGCAACAAAAGAACCAAGAGACTTTCTGGTCCACCTGCCTGGCGGATGATGAAGCAGGGAAAAGTCTCCCCCAGAGAAACCAATCAAGCCATTGTATGGCACAGTCAGACCTTTTCAACTGTCAAGCCAGAGAGCAGGGGAAGAGATGAAAGAACGCAGGACGAAGCTACCATTTACGGAACCATGTGGGAATGGTCTCCTAAGATTTAATAATTGGGATGGAACTCAACTTTCTACAACTAAAGGGGGGTGGGGGGAGAAAGAGACCAAGAAGAGGAAAGAGTCAAAGAAAGGGGAAAAAATAGGGAAAAAAGAAAAAAAAAAACAGCAGCCTAAGTCAGAGGAGGAATAACTTGTACAGAAAAATTTCTCCTACCTAAGATGAAGTTCTATCTGTAAAAGTAAAGGGGAAAAGAACGATGTTACCAAAAAAAGAAAGAAAGAAGAAGACTTAACAAAGCTTTCGATATTTTTCTTCTGGGTTAGAGCGGCATTAAATGTTCTGATTCTAACCCTCTCCTGCAATTCATTCATGGTAGCAAAACAGTAACAAAAAAAGCCCTCATTAATATGACTGCCTTGTAGTTATAAGTATAAAATGGTATTTTCAACGGGCCTAAAAGAAAACAATATGTTGACTGGGACACTCAAAAAAGATAGGCAAAGACAGGAGATGATATGTTTTGGGCAGTTTTTAAGAACATTTTAGTTCTACTACTAATTTAATATGAAATATTTAGACAAAAAGGAAAAAAACTAAGTGAGTGTAACTAACAGAATTTAAAACTCATGGATTTAAAAAAAAAATCATAATACCAAGCAACTCACACAGTTCTAATGCGTTTTCTTATCAGCTACTCATAAGGTAACTATTACTACACTGAATGTAAAAGCAAGTATCTATCCAAATTTGGGGAGGGGGTTGTTTTGGATGTTGATTGTGGTAGTATTTTTAGGACTTAATGGATTTGTCAAAACTCACAGAAGTGTACACCCAAAAAAAAAGTGAGTGGTGCTGTATATAAAGTTTTAAAAACAGACAGAAATTGTGGATTTGGCAAGATTTCCATGTAAACACAGTAACGGGAAGCTTTTTGCTTTTACCATCACCTCCCCTCCTCTGCCAGGGACCCTCAGGGTTCCCAGTGTTCAGAATGGCATCTCCTAGCATTCCTGGAACAGAGCCCTCCCCTCAAGTTGGGGCTCAAAGCAGTACCTGGCTGAAAGCCACCAAGATACGTCCACAGAGGGACACTGCCCTCCCACAGGCACCATTTTGACCCTGAGTTTCCACTCTTTGGTTGCTGTCGCTGATTCTGATCAGTTTATTTCTGAAAATGTGAAATACCCACATCACTGGGTCACAAGTAATCAGGGTAACCCAGAAACTTTCCACAAGCAGAACACATAATGCTGTGGCTTCTTTTCACTTCCAAGTCTGGAAAACCGTGGCGAGATCAGATTGAGTCTATTCCTGATTTCTCTGAGCACCCCAGAATTGTCCTTTTGGAGGAGAAGTCCAATAGCCCCACGCCAGAAAAAAGAGCAGCTCTGCCTTCAAGGAAGCCCATCAGCACAGTATTACTGATTTTACCCCATAATGTGAAGGCATGTTTATGAATGAGGAATAGCCTTACCAATTTGTTTCAGTAAATCCAACTTGTACCAGTTTTAAGACCGATGACTTGAGGTACTGTTTCCTAAGCCCAGCTCCTATCATCTCCTTGTTTGTTAGGCTCCATCCTGATGACCCCCACTTGTAAGGATTTTCTGTAAGCCAATACCCTCTAACTGCCTCAATCAAGTTAGAGCTTACCCAAGCACAGATTATCAACAAATGATACTGTGTTGAAAGGCATGAGATGAAAAGTGTCAGTGAATTAAATCCTTCCAGATTCTGTCCTGAATTATTACTATTAATAGTAAAAGTATTAGTATTACTAATAATAGCTGCCATATTTGGGAACTCACTGTGCCAGCCTCCAAGATGTTAAGCACTTAGCCCAAGATCACATAGCAATAAAGTGGATGCTAGGAAGAAACCACTGCTGTGCTACACATGCCCCTGCCCCACAGAGCTGAGGGAAGTTAAAAAAAAAAACAGCAGCCTAAGTCAGAGGAGGAATAACTTGTACAGAAAAATTTCTCCTACCTAAGATGAAGTTCTATCTGTAAAAGTAAAGGGGAAAAGAAGGATGTTACCAAAAAAAGAAAGAAAGAAGAAGACTTAACAAAGCTTTCGATATTTTTCTTCTGGGTTAGAGCGGCATTAAATGTTCTGATTCTAACCCTCTCCTGCAATTCATTCATGGTAGCAAAACAGTAACAAAAAAAGCCCTCATTAATATGACTGCCTTGTAGTTATAAGTATAAAATGGTATTTTCAACGGGCCTAAAAGAAAACAATATGTTGACTGGGACACTCAAAAAAGATAGGCAAAGACAGGAGATGATATGTTTTGGGCAGTTTTTAAGAACATTTTAGTTCTACTACTAATTTAATATGAAATATTTAGACAAAAAGGAAAAAAACTAAGTGAGTGTAACTAACAGAATTTAAAACTCATGGATTTAAAAAAAAAATCATAATACCAAGCAACTCACACAGTTCTAATGCGTTTTCTTATCAGCTACTCATAAGGTAACTATTACTACACTGAATGTAAAAGCAAGTATCTATCCAAATTTGGGGAGGGGGTTGTTTTGGATGTTGATTGTGGTAGTATTTTTAGGACTTAATGGATTTGTCAAAACTCACAGAAGTGTACACCCAAAAAAAAAGTGAGTGGTGCTGTATATAAAGTTTTAAAAACAGACAGAAATTGTGGATTTGGCAAGATTTCCATGTAAACACAGTAACGGGAAGCTTTTTGCTTTTACCATCACCTCCCCTCCTCTGCCAGGGACCCTCAGGGTTCCCAGTGTTCAGAATGGCATCTCCTAGCATTCCTGGAACAGAGCCCTCCCCTCAAGTTGGGGCTCAAAGCAGTACCTGGCTGAAAGCCACCAAGATACGTCCACAGAGGGACACTGCCCTCCCACAGGCACCATTTTGACCCTGAGTTTCCACTCTTTGGTTGCTGTCGCTGATTCTGATCAGTTTATTTCTGAAAATGTGAAATACCCACATCACTGGGTCACAAGTAATCAGGGTAACCCAGAAACTTTCCACAAGCAGAACACATAATGCTGTGGCTTCTTTTCACTTCCAAGTCTGGAAAACCGCGGCGAGATCAGATTGAGTCTATTCCTGATTTCTCTGAGCACCCCAGAATTGTCCTTTTGGAGGAGAAGTCCAATAGCCCCACGCCAGAAAAAAGAGCAGCTCTGCCTTCAAGGAAGCCCATCAGCACAGTATTACTGATTTTACCCCATAATGTGAAGGCATGTTTATGAATGAGGAATAGCCTTACCAATTTGTTTCAGTAAATCCAACTTGTACCAGTTTTAAGACCGATGACTTGAGGTACTGTTTCCTAAGCCCAGCTCCTATCATCTCCTTGTTTGTTAGGCTCCATCCTGATGACCCCCACTTGTAAGGATTTTCTGTAAGCCAATACCCTCTAACTGCCTCAATCAAGTTAGAGCTTACCCAAGCACAGATTATCAACAAATGATACTGTGTTGAAAGGCATGAGATGAAAAGTGTCAGTGAATTAAATCCTTCCAGATTCTGTCCTGAATTATTACTATTAATAGTAAAAGTATTAGTATTACTAATAATAGCTGCCATATTTGGGAACTCACTGTGCCAGCCTCCAAGATGTTAAGCACTTAGCCCAAGATCACATAGCAATAAAGTGGATGCTAGGAAGAAACCACTGCTGTGCTACACATGCCCCTGCCCCACAGAGCTGAGGGAAGTCCCAGCAGGTCTGTGTACTGTGCAGGCTGGGGCCCTGTAAACCCAAAACACTGAAGGAGGACGAGGTGGGGGCAGAGAAAAGACAAACCAGGTGCTATGCTCAAAAAGTTTCAAAAGTTTTACAGTGAAGAGGGGAGGGACTGAAAAAAATGGGAAATTTTAGGAGTGCAGCTAATCTATAGGATACCATAATGGCAGCTACATGGCATTATACATTTGTCAAAACCCACAGGACACACAACAGAAGCCCTCGTGGAAACCATGGACTGTAGTTAATCATCATGCATCAATATTAGCTCATCAACTGTAACAAACATTATGATACTTATAAATGTTAATAATAAGGGAAACTGGGGAGACAGGTATGTAGGAACTCTTTGTACTTGATGATCAATTATTTTTCTGTAAATCTAAAACTTCTCTAAAATATAATCTATTGATTAAACTAATAGTAAATAAAATACTCTCCTCCAATTCAAGCGTTGTTAGGTAGTTCCCCCATAGGACACAAGACTATATGGAGAGAGAGAGAGCTGAAGCGCACAGCTGCATTTGAGAAGAAGATAAACATGCACTGATGTTGGGCATAAAGGCCATTCTATGGTGGAGCAACATGAGTGAAGAGGAGCCCTTCAATTTGGATAAATCACAGGTTAGAAATGGAAAAGCAGAGCTGTAGCAAAGCAGACTGGAGAGGCAGAATGAGGTCAGATTTTGGAAGGTTATCTCACAATATTAGGCAAAGGGTTTTGAACTTTATTTTACAAGTAGCTGGGAATCACTGATGGTTCTAGAGTAGGGATATAGCATTAAAAGATTAATTGGGCAGGAGCCACTCCATGAATCAGGGCAGAATGACTGGAGAGGTTACTTTAATTGTCTACGCATGAGGTAGTAAGGTTTGAAATAGTATTGTGTGGTAGGGTGACCTGAAGGAACACATGGGTGAATAATTACAGAGGAAAATCTACCAGGACCTCAAAACTGGTAGGACACAGGAAGCCAGAGAGAGGGAGGGGTCAAAGGTGATGGTGTGGTTTCAAGCCTGGGTGACTGCAGGAAAGGCGATACACTCTGCCAAAATAAGAAGACAGAGATTGCCAGGTTTAGGAACACATGAGTTCCTGAGAGCTCAAGAGACTGTCAGGGCTCTTATGAGAATCAGATTATTCGTCTTGAGTTAGTTGGTTTAAAAACATGAAAGCTCTTTGAATAAGCATAAAATTTAATACAGCACAAACTACTCTATAAATGGGTACCACTAACCTGAAAGGAAACAGTTTACCCCTAAAAAGGAATCAAGAAAGCAGATGCACTGTATGTTGTTTCTAATATTAAGACAATATAAAATCAATGTTAGTTTTCAAAGTTAAATCAAAATAAATTTTCTCAAAATTATCTTTCCTATTTTCTAGCTTAAGAAGGCATTCAGAAGGAAGTTACACAGATTTTTGTGGTGTTTCATTTTTTTTTAATCCATCCTTCCTTAAGATGTTTGGTCACTATGAGGATTTGTTTAGCATCTTGAACTATTTTTCAGACAGAGTTCAGCAAACTGAAAATTACAAAAGTAATTTTTCCATTAATTTCAAAATCTATGTGTATTTTCAAAAAAAACATGATCCTTTTTGTTTTGGATTCATAACATTTAATTCATTCCCATGCTTTGTCCTAATAACTCTGGCTAATGTTTGCTAAGCTCTTACTATGTACAGGCACTGCCTCGTTTAATCCTGAAGATCCTGTGAAGTGGGTCTGATTAGTATCTTGCTAAACAGATGAGGAAACCGACACTTTGAGAAGTGATTTTGCCCACATTCATCAAGCTAAGTCCTTGGTGTTGCCAAAACTCAGTTCAAACTTTAAGCCTAAACCCTGGGGTATTCCTATCCAACACCCCACAATGTGAAACCATGTTATCTGAAAGTCCTTTCCATCCATCTGTCATGTGCCAGGAAATGGGATGTGGCCAAGAAAAAAGGGATTGAACATCTAAAGGGACGGGCAACCTAAAACTCACAATCTACTGGCTTTTTGGTGTGCACCGTCCACCCATTTCTGAGCAGAATTAGGTCTATAAACTCTTACCATAAAAAAGGTCAAAGAGACAAGAGATCCTGGTGGTGAGCAGCTGACAAACTCCAAACTCTCAACAAAATTCTGAGCTATCTTATTCCCAGCAAGGAGACCAAAAGATATTCCAATTAATACTCATAAGAGTTACTGGACAGTTTGAAAGAAAATCACAAGGGCAGGAAGAAATCAAAAGTTAAAGTGTTTTTTTTTTTTTTTTTTAAAGCATCTCCTACATATGTGCCGACCACAACACTTTCCCCTTGGAAACCTCAAAGAATTTGTTTTTAAGCAGAGGAGAACCAAGCACTTCTTTTTGAAATAATCAAAGGGAACAGGGAACTTCCTCTCCCTTATTAATCTATCAGCTTTGGTTTCACATTGCATCACCATTAAGATAATACTTTCTGCTTTCTATCACTTTAAGGTATGTTCCCAATAACTATCAGATCTGATAAAAGATCCCCAAGACCAGGACCTACATACGTTTATTATTAGTTACTTTCTTTTTTAAAGCAGAGTAGTAGGTTAATGAGAAATATCAGATTACCTCTTTAAAAAAAAATAATAAACCAAAAATGAGACAAAACACCTCACACTGAAAAGTCAGCGTTTGCAATCATCAAAGGAGATTTAACAGGACAATGAGAATGTTTAATACACTGGGACATCTAGATTTTTTTAAATGTCTGTTATTTACAAAATACAGCGTGCAGCTTGGAAACTAATGAATTCATTCAAAAAAAAAAAAAAGAACAACAAAACAGATCATTAAGGCATTTCATTTAAGGCACTAGCATATTAACAGATTGAGAGATTTTTAAGTAAACAATGACAACTAAATATCTGAGTGCACACTTTTTATGTGAAAGATATCATCCTGGATGCCAAAAATGATCATTTACATGTCAACTGCAATGAACAGATATTCATAAAACTAAATGTCCTCTCGTCATTTATGTTTAATAGATAACACTAAAGCTTAAAATCAAAACTATAGCACATGAAACATACACTGTGGTTCCTGAATAAGCGTAATGAATGCTTCATATGTTGATATAGGTTCTTAAATGTTACAAAAATCAATTTGGCTCCACATAAGGTACAAAACAGCTTTTCACTTGTGCTATTTTCAAGCTCACTGTTGAGGCAAATCCTCCCTTAAAATGTTGCTTCGGGTTTTTGAACCATACATTTTGGTTGTGTGTATGTGTACATTTAAACAAAACATATGACTGTTATTCTAGAAGTAGATACTCAGCTGAGAAAAGGAAGAAAACAAATCTGTAAGGACATGCAGAGGAATGTGCTTGGTTTGGCTAGAAGGCTCCACAACGAGGAACAGACTGCAGCACATAATGGCTGGAAAAGTTAATTAAGTCAGCCCAACACAGTGCCAATAACAAAAAGGTTTTGTTTGTTTTCTTTCACTCTTGAAATTGTGGATAGGAGAGACAAAATGCACAGGTTATGTCCATAATATACCTTGGTATGGAACTTAGTTTTAATTGTTCGTTTACAAATCTCTAAATTTCACAGCTTTGTAAGGAAAGGCTAAGAACTCCCTGGAAACAGCAGCAATTGGTACTACACACAGTAGGATCTAAGTAATTTTCATATCCTTTTTGTGAACAGCCTCAGTAAAGGTATCCGACCACTTCTGAAATGTTTCAGAGAAAAGACAAAACTGACAAACAGATGAATGATCATGGCAATGGCAGTGTGCCAGCCTTTAAAAGCTCACCTCCCACTAACTCTAAAACCCAAATCAAACCCAGACCAAAGCCCCCAGCTAGCCCTGGGACCACAGCTGATGGCAAAGGGCAACATGCCACCAGGTAGACGCTGGCAGAACAAAGAAGCTGGGCCACTCCACCCCCTGAGCATGATCCTAGTCCCAAACCTCTAGAGGCTCTGAACTAGTTAGATAGTTAGATGCCTCCTGCAGAGAAATTTATATGAAAAAAGCATTACCATTATCAGCTTTGCTTATGTAAAGCCAACACAAGGAAAGAAGTTTATTTTCTTTCATTTTACTTTTTCTTGTCTTTAAACTTATTTGCTGGTTTCCTTGGAACCTCCCAGTAGGACTGCCACTGATGTTTGCAAACACCACCTCCATTTCCCTTTATTTGATCAGCTCTTTATGCTATCCCCAAATCCCTTACCAGAAATCGAACACTGGAAAAAGTGGTCAGCGCTCACAGGGCTCTAGGAAGGCTAGCTTTCAGGAAGGAGCCCTGCAAACCTTTGCCCCCAAATAGGATGTGTTACACCCGCTTAGAGAGTACTTCAAGAACCCAGCCTGATCAGGGTGGAAAACCCGTGGGATTCAGATCCAGTCAGTTCTGTGGTTATCGGGGGCTCACGGACTAACGTGCCAGCTGTGACTGCTCCTTCCCCGGCTACTGTCCCCCAGGCTTCCTGGCTGCCAGGGGCTGATGAGGTGAGCACTGCTCCCGGGCACCCGAAGGAAGCTAATGGGGGCAACTCGTGATCAGAGTCATCGAGACAAATGTGGCAGCACCAAAAACCTGCCCAGGATGCATTCTGGTGCCAGAGTGGCTGACTTGGCAGCACCTTCACCAAGGATAGGTCGCTGTGGTTACTTTGCTGAAATTCACAGAAAGGACAGTGGCTTATGGAGGCTCCAAGTGGTGCAGCACCAGCTTCTACCCACTTACACGCCTCCCCTGTTCTCACGCACACACTTACACACAGGCTCACTCATCCACACACACTCACAGACACCACTAAAAAATTCCTATTAAAATTCCCAAATCACCTACACTGCATAGACTGACTCTAGGTCTGAAATAATAGGCGTCTCTAATTTTTACAAATTCCAGAGAAAAGAAACAAGGGCCACGGGATGCTTTTTTAGGGAGAAAATATGCCTTCTGTAATTCCATTGGAGGAATAATGCAAAAAGTTGGCTCCATTAAAAGGGGGGTTCAGGATTGGGAACTCATGTACGGAGGATTCATGTCAATGTATGGCAAAACCAATACAGTATTGTAAAGTAAAATAAAAATAAATAAATAAATAAAAAGAAAGTAAAAGAGAAAAAAATAAAAATAAAAAACGAATGTACCTTAATTAGAAAATACTTCATTGATAAAAATGACAACCCATCATCTGATAATCCAGGGTTGCCACAAACCTTTATATTTAAAAAATGCAAACATCTTCAAAGTGTAACAAAGCAAAGCACAATAAAATGAGGTATGCCTGTAAAAAAAAAAATAAGCTCTAGTCTTGACTTGAAAGACCACAAATCAAGGGAGAAATAGAGACATTTTCTTATGTACATAAATTCATTATTTTAACTCAGATATAAATGATCTCCCTATAGATCAAGTCAAAATGGGACTCATTAGTCAGAAGGTTTAACACCAGTCCCTCCCTTCACCCACCCAAGCCGGCAGTGCACACTTCTGACACTGGGGAAGGGGGACAGGTGAGCAACACATAGGCATAGAGAGCAGGACCAGACAGTGCACAGACCAGACGGGAAGGCGCAGCTTTTTTCCTGGGTGTCTGCACTTATAGCCTATGGTTCTGGGCTTTTACCTTCCAAAGCAGATTCTGGCCCTCCCATTTCACTGCATGTAAAAAGTTAGAAATCAGCCTAGTCAAATCTTTCTTGGAGTAAATAAAACACACACCCAGAGGGAGGGAAGAGCAGGTTGGCTCAGCAGATCCAAATTCATTTACCCCAGTAGGCAGTGTCCAGGACTGGGAGAGCGGGCCAGCCCATCCTTCCCAAAGACACATGGCAAAGCAGAGTGCAATTCATGAAGGCCAAGGGTGGCTATGAAATCTACAGAAAGCGAAGGCGCTGATGGTCTTAAAGCAGGGACAAAAAGCAGCTACAGGAAGTAAAGGTTACCATTAACTTATTCAGTCTGTTTTTACCAGAGGTGGGGTCTGGAATTTATTTTCAAAGCTCCATGCTTAAATTGAAATGCCTCTCAGCACTATGCTTAAAATATTAAAACATATAGCAAAGAGAAACAATGGCTCTCTGTTATCTCTGAACGCAAATTAAGGACATTACCCTGCATCTCAGAAACTAGATGAGGCTCAACCTTCAACCACTCCTGAAGGGTCAACCATTAACAGCTTTTAAAATATTTTAGAATGGACTCCTTAGGGTGTTTGGGGGGTTGGCAGGGGACCCTCTCACTAACTTGGACAAGACAGCGCTCGTGTCTTTTGTAATAACTAATTACTAATTATCCTGATAAGTGGAGACTTCCGATGTGAAATGCAAAGTATTTTGAAGTCCTGCCAGACTCATCAAGATGATTTCCAAAATGCCAAAACAGGAACTTCCTATAATAAATAACCTATCACATTTACATCTCAAATTAGAAAATTTGGAAGAAAACATGTAGTTTCACTGCCAAAATAGAGATGCCTAAAGCTTGCCCATCCCAGGCCCCTTCCCCCCCCACCTCCATGTATGCTCTTTAGCCTCTCAAAAAACAAACACAGGTCCAGGTGCAAATGCTCAATTCATGAGGAATGCCAAGCACAGAACAGGACTGCAGGCTTGGCTGCAGGTAATCCCCATGGCCGCTCACCATTGGAAGTGGTGCTGGAGGCCACGGCTTTCTCGCTGACATCTGGCCGAGTGGGGCATTTCACTATGGAATTCTCCACTTTCTTCTTCTCAGTGGTCGTAGAGCTCTGGGACTGGGCCTCCATGACGCCTTCTCATTCCTTCAGCTCTGGCAACCAGGAATCCCTGAAAAAAATCCACAACAGCACCATCAACCTCAAATAAGATGGAGGAAAAAAGAAATCCCAAAAGGCACTTCACCTGTCACCTGAGGAGCATCAGCCAATTCAAAATCAGCGTAGGCAACAGCCTACAGCTTCAGCCAATGTGAAATCTGGACATCCCTTCCCCACAAGTTTTCTTACAAAAAGGCCTCAAAGTTCTCCTAATAAGCCAGCTGAATTCTGTCTACATGTGCAAAAGGAGGACAAAGGCACTTGTCCATAACGTGGGACTTTTCCCAAAATCCTACTGGGCATTTCCTATTAAACAGTCTAAGTATCTCCATTTTCAGCTGTGATTATGGTGAGAAACCCAGTGTCACATTACTCCTTCAAGCCACATCTCCAAATGTCTCCGACATTTATAAGAAGTTGGCCAATTTTATAAGAAAGGGAAGTAGGACAACTTTCTAAGCCAGGGATAGTTTTTAGTTATTAATTCGATGTTTTAAAGAGTGACTGACAAGGCCTTCCCTGCCATCCAGTGGTTAAGTTTTCACCTTCCAATGCAGGGGGTTGTGGGTTTGATCCCTGCAACCTGGGGGAGCTAAAATACTATATGCCTCATGGCCAAAAAGCCAAAAAAAAAAAAAAGAGAGAGAGAGAAACAATACGACAAATTCAATAAAGATTTTTAAAATGAGCCACATTAAAAAAATAAATCTTTTAGAAGAAAAAAAGAGTGACCAACGGTTTCTCCCATCCAACTCTAATTCAGAGCTTTGAATCAGAGGACTCTGGTCAATGATTTTGCTTTCCTCACTAAGATATGTGAAGAACTGCAGTACACCTCTTAAGCCTAATTCATTCAGGAAAACCATATTCTTGAAGCTTTCTCTAAACAGCAGAACATTTCCATTCACTGAAGTTACAACGACAAGGTGGCAGAACAACACACTCTGGATCCCACAGGAAAAGGCAAAAGATCACGGACAGCAAAGGCTAGAACCACTTAAGAAAAATTAAAACTCCGCTAAAGGCAGGGCAGTTAGTCTGTCTCTCACTGGTGTCATTCATGTGATAATCACCCTAGCTCATCATTCATCAATTTTCACTCTGGTTCACGTTTCTTTTTTGCAGTCATGATCCACATCAACAAAGAATACAAGAAACGACAAGTCCCCTCTCTACCATGTTTCCCTCAAGTTATCTAGTGGGCATTTCTCCCATGGATTCATCTGCCTATCTTCTACATTGAGCAGATACCACTGTGTTCCATCAAAACAATTAGTGAAATAAACAACTCAGTCATGGACTAAGAGTCTTCAAGAAACAGATGGAAGATTCTTAGTCAAACTAAACTCACACTTGCAAGAGAACTGCAAATACTTTCTTATAGTACAAGAAAATTCATAATAACTAACTAGAAAGCCCAGAGACCTCGTGGCCCTGGAGCAACAGCTCTTCCAGTAACTTCTACGTCTTCTCCTTGATTACCCACTGGCACTCCTGAAAAGCACACAAGCTATTTAAGAACAGCTTTTCTAGAATAAAAAAGACAAAAAGACACCCTAGGTTAAATTTACATATCAATTATAAGATCCACTCCAAATTCAGAAACATTATTCAAAGAGCCCAACAAATCACAATAGTGAAAGACTATAGGCCTTCTTTTCTGAAGGTTGCCATGGTGCACAAGTCAACGGGTAGGGCCTGACTGATGTCCCCTGGAGTTGTCCACCGCTTCAGTTTCCTTGTGGCTCAGCTGGTCAAGAAACCACTTGCAATGCAGGAGACCTGGGTTCGATCCCGGGGTTGGGAAGCTCCCCTGGAGAAGGGAATGGCTACCCTCTCCAGTATCCTGGCCTGCAGAATTCCATGGACTCTATAGTCCATGGGGTCACAGAGTCAGACACAACTGAGTGACTTTCACTTTCAGTTTCCTTCTCTGTCACAAGACAGTGTCACACAGTGGGACTTAACCTTGGGGGTAGTGGGGTGTCCAATCTTCTTTAAGGAGATGTTAAAACTTATGGATCCTCTCCCCCCAGGATATCCATTTTTTAATAAAAGACATTTAGTATTTATTTTTATTTATTTGGCTGCACCAGGTCTTAGTTGTGGCATATGGGATCTAGTTCCCTGACAAGGGACTTAACCCTGGCCCCTTGTTTTGGAAGCTCAGCTTCTTAGCCACTGGATCACCAGGAATTCCCCAGAATAGACTTAAACACACAAGAAACTGTCCATTTGATTTTCAAGGGATCACAGGCCCTCCAACCCAAATCAAGAACCCTTGAAAGAGAAATTCTCAACCATCTCTTCTAGCTCTACCAAACGCAGAATAATTCTTTAAATTTTTTGAATGCTCCCCCAAAATTGATTTATACTTGATCTTAGCCAAAAGGCCAAGAAGGGATCTAAATTGACTTAAGTATCATGTTTAAAGCATGCAATTAAAACCATTCAATCTCCACAGCACTGTTTCTCAGGGTGGTACAAGCGTCATCTGAATCAGCCTTGTTTTGTTCCAGTGAAACATTCAGAGTTGCCAGCCTAACCCCTGATGCTTGGAGGTGGCCCCTGAACTTCTGTTTCAAACAGCAATGGTGATTATCAAGATCACTGAACTTGCAGACATGTTTTTGTTCACCACTCTGTACTCAATGCTGTAGGTCCTCATTGAAATCTTTGCAGACTGGATAAACTAAAGAATGAAGTGCTGAATTCCAACAGCCCATCCCAACCACCATCCTAATCAACTCTGATCTGTCTGGAATCTTTGCGGAATGTCTGTCTTCTCCTCTAGACCCTAAACTCCATGAGGACAAGTCCGTGGCTATCTCCCCACCACCTCATACGTGTAAGAGTGCTTACTAAGTAAATACACAGTCCAGCAATGATCTTGTGACTCAGTTCATCAGTCTTCAATTGTAATTGCCATTGACTTCGAGACGTATCTTTTCTTTTGTAGCCAGTGTTTCTTTGTAAACTGGAAAATTATATAAAAACTAAAAACTTTTACAGGAATATTTAATCAATCAAAACACTCCATTTTCAACCATTTTGGATAAAGAGGCACTTATTATAACAGTTTCCCTCAAGACACACATAGAGTTTTATCATTGCGATCTGGATGGAGTTTACTGATAACAGACACAGAAATCAGCTAATGGAATAGGAAAAAAGAGAGAGAGAGAGAGATGGGATTCTTGGAAGGAATTCAGTCTGTCCCTTCCTTAGGAGAGGAAACTAATTAATAGTAGTGAGGAGAAGAGTCACCAAAGCTCCTTGACAAACTTGGTTTTGTGGAGTTGTTGGTTTTCCCCCAAGCAAAGGACTTCATTTTAACAAAGCAATAAAAACCCTCCAAATACTCATCACCAGAGAGAGGCTCCCAAGAAGAGGTAAAGCCCCAGGCACTGATTGAAATCACACTAATTAATGGTCTTGGAGAATACTAATTTCTCCCCCATCCTCCGGTTCAAAATGGATTTTTTTTTTTTTTTAAGAAATAAGCCCGTGGTCACTCAAAAGTCTACCTCCTTCTTCTATTTTGACAACTTATTTTTGGATCTCATTAGTTAGTAACTAATTATTTAAAAGTGTGGTTTATGCTTGGAACAGGGCTATAAAAATGGCAACTTGCCAAGGCAGACATCTGCTTCCTGTATATCCCTATAAATTATATCAGCTTCTTTTAACTGATAAAAACCCAACTTTGTCTCTGTCAGTTACAAAGGAGAAAGTTTTCACATTTGAGACTCTCACACCTCATCAAAACTCCACCTGAAGAGTTAGTGAGCAGAAAAGAGTCTGCTTCTAGCTGTGGTGGCAATTTTTTCATAGGATGTTCAGTTGGAAAACTCAGTCCTCGGTCCTGAGATAAAGCAAAGCGTGAGGTACAGAAGTGACCAGTAAAAATTCCTGATGAAATCCTAAAATACACACAACTAGGGCAGTAGCCTACAGGACTCCTTTTAAAACTTGGCATTTCTTAAATAATAAAGTAGAATTTATTTAGAACATAACTCTGAAGGAAAATTTCGGTTCTGCTTCACTTCAAAGATTTTTCTCTGAGGAAAACATATCACTGGTTTTTAGATGTGAATGAAATGCGACTTTTGGACCCAATTCCTTTTCTTATAAAGTCAAACTGTTCTCCTTCAATCCTTTTCACACACAAGATTTGCTGGCATGCCCCTTGACTCTTTATGCTTAGGAAAAGAAAAAAAAGAGAGAAGGAAAGAAAAACTATCTGTAGTTGATGTTTTGAGTCCTAGCAGCTTGAGTATATGAGGAAAAAAAAAAAAAAGAATTAGAAACGAAGAAAAACTGCTCTAATCGGCCTGCTAAAGCTTGATGTTTCATAGGTAAATGCAGGAATGAAAATGCCTTCTTGAAAACAAACAGTCCTGGCTTTTCCCCATTCAACTAACTGTCCCTGATCCTTTTGTAATTTCGCCGAGGCCTAAACCCAGACCACAATTAATTCCGGACCCTCTTTTAAACCTAATCCCTCTGTTACCAGCAACCTGCCCACAGGTGGGTCTTTCCTTTCTAAATTATAAATCTTAACTTGCATCAAAAGAAGACACCGTGTCCATGTGATGCTGTAGCGCACATCGCCACTGGAAAGGCGACCAAAGAAAAGCTGCAACATGTACCAATTTGGAGAATGGGGGAGGGGGGTCTGCAATGGAAATAGCACATCCCCCATCCCACCAAGCCGCAAGGGCGACCCTCCCTTTTGAGTGGCCACTTGGAGCTAGTAAGAAACTTTCATCTTTGCAAAGATGTTTTCATCTTGCATTATATATATATATATATATATTTTTTTTTTTTTTTTTTTTAAAGTAAGCAGCGGGTTGTGGTCTGTGCCGCCTGGGAGCGCTTGCATCTTGCGCTTCCACACCTGCTTCCCTTCTATTCCCCGCACGGTTTCACGGTCCGTGTCCTCGAGCCCCGGCCGCCTCCCCATTCGCGGTCTCAGTTCTTGCCGCCGCGGCCTCCGGGCGCCCGCCTCGCCGTAATTTCCCTCCCCAGCGCGGTAAGGCCCGGCCGCGCTGCGCTGGCTCCTTGGAATATGCCGGCTCCACTCTTATCCGCCTTCCAGAAGCGTCGCCCCAGCGAAAGGGCAGACAGGGGTCGGGACGATCAGAATCCCGCAGGGCCTCCCTAGCCAAAGGAGCGGCCCTCCTCACTCTGCATCACCCAGGTCACCCGCTCCCGGGGAGGATTCGCGAGCACTGGAAAACTGCACAACTGGTCCGGCAGTATCCCCCGCAGACAGTGGTCGGCAGCGATCCTGAGTGCATTCACATGGCTGTTTCACAGGCTGAATTCGGGGAGATGATTTTCTAGGCACTTGGCAATGCAGTACACTGTGTGTCGCTCTACATTAAAGGACGGGGGGGACACTTGACATCTTCAAGAAACCGCACTGGCTGGCGCTTCACATAATCAAACTTCGAACTTGCTTCAGAGGCTCTTAACCCGGTTCCAAATGTGTTCCTTCATCAGCTGCCCTAAACCGATTAGGTGTGTGAGCGGTGAAGGGGCAGACCTATCTCATGGGCTTTCTGTGTGACAGTCCTCAGTGGAGTTCCGAACTCCAACCACGAAGCTTTCTATAATAAATGGAGAGCATGAAAAATCACCATTCTGCCTTTCCCCTTGCAGATCTCTGCACTGAACCCTGGGATGCACACACAAGCAGGATTCTGTGAATGAGTTAAGTCCTTAAAATGTTAAAAAAACAAAACAAAACAAAAAAAAAAAAAACCACGAACCACCAGTGCTAAAATCAACATTTGAAATTATGTTTGAATTGTATAAAATGACCTTCTAATCGAAGGTGAAATGAGACAGTAATTCTAAACTAATAATGCATCCTTTGTGAATAGCAGACTACTTCATCGGTTTCCCTAATCCAGCTGGTTTATTTTTCAGTGTCCTGAATTTGGGATTTTTTTTTTTTTCTTTTTTGATGCATTTAAAGATTTAAAACAAGTTAAAAGCCTGATTAGTGGCAACCTGATCAGTTTCTAATCAGTTACTGCCAAGGCAGGAAGAAGGCATTCTAGGAGACAAGGTGCTTTTGAACAGCATGGCGCATTAGGCCTTCAGTGAGAAATTATTCCCTTCAACTCAGGAAGCTCTTGCTGAAGAGGAATAAAGCTTTCCTCCAGAGAAAGTATTTTTACTTATACCTGTCCATATGTTTATAAGCTGAATGATCTTCCTAATATGCTGTTTCAAAAATCCAGAAGGAGCCTGTGTAAAGATTTCTAAGGAGCTTCCATCACATCACAGAAAAGTGACATTTCTCCCACCTGTATTACTTACTAGCAGATTGGCAGCTTCTTCAAGATGCTAGTCTTGGAACAACCATTTAGGTAAAATTTTCTATTAAATGGTTATACCTTCCTGCAGCATTCAAATTCAGTTCCTAAATAAAATGGCTGCTCTAGGAAAACTTATTTTTAAAAAATCAAAAAGCACAAACTAATACCAAACTTTAAAGCAATTCTGGAGCAAAATTTAGGGAATTTGAAACATGTGAGTGGGTTTCATATAATCATGCATTATAGAAAATCTCTTACAGGTTTGTAATATGGTTGATGCTTCCTGGCACTCAAGATATCTTTCTGAACTTAAAATCAATTAGATATGCATAACCTATGTAACACACCAAGATTTTCCAAGATTCCTTTGGCTTCCTCTCCCTTCCCTGTCTGTAATGCCTTTCTTTCCTGCAAGCTCAACTTCCTAAGTTCTTAATGAAATCTTCATGAATTTTTAACTATAATATTTTTAAATATGCGATTATTTTACATTTACATGTGATCATATTCCCCCATAATTAGGAACACCAAAAGCCTTAACTGCAAAAAAGAAAGCTCCTCTCTGTTCAAGTCACCAAAAATAGTCTTTGGTAGCCTAGAGGGGTCCACAAATCTGCTACCTATTTTTTTCAGATCTTTCTTTCCCAGTTTCTGAAGCTCCTAATCTCAGATAAGCAGTATCCATGATAGGCCTACCCAAATAGAATTACTTGAAAAGGGAATGGAATTACTCTAAGGGAAAATAATTGGCTGTCTACGGATTAAGTGAGTTTGGTTTTAGTAGATTAACTACATCTCAACTTTTTTAAAAGCCATATATTTAACTTCAACTATTGAAAATCTTATTTGACATGAAGTCATCATTGCTACTAGCATTAAAATCACAAATGACGTTTTGTATGCTGGTTTTCCCTTTCTGCTATGTGCACTTAAAAGGAAAGACCATCAGCTAATCTAACCTTTTCAGGAGGACTTTATGAGAAACATCTGAAGGATAAAGGTCTCTATTTAATACTTGTTAGTTACTGTTTCTGAGTTTTGCAAAAACTTTGAAACATCAGGCCAGTGTACTTTAGTTTAGGTCTCCAGTAAGTGCCCTGCATAGCAGGTGCCATTAAGGAAAGAGCTGACACCCTCATTTTCTGTGGGTTTGCTGGAGACAGACAAGCTTCAGACAGAAAAGGAGATCTATAAGTCAGTTATCAGCCTATAGATCAGCTAAGCTCATGAAAACTGTTACTTCCCTTAAACCTACATATGTCACAAAAAAACAGCACGATTGATCAAAGATGCCCCTTGTCTCACTTCTCTAAAGTTTACAGGAATTAAAAGTCTTCAAACATTTTCACAAGGAAAAAAAATGCTAAATTTAAAAATCACTCTAAGAGAACTTCTTTAACTTTTGGTTCCTAGAATTAGGTGTGCCTTGACAATCAAGCTTACGGGGACAGAGTACATGTTCTATGAATAAAAATTTACCTTTAAACCATCACAAATATGGGACTAATACCTGCTAGGTGTTAAAATCAGCTGGAGATACCCTAAAGGTACTTATTTTTTCGGTCTGGTACCGTTCACTGTACTTTAGCCTCCTGATTTTTAAAGTACAGATTCTTGAATCTTAATTGCAATGTAAAAAGCACAGTTTTCAATATTTAAGGATTTTAAAATCACAGTTTACTCAGTAATAATTTCTGAATTATTCCTGATCGACTCAGCCTATAAACTTTACAGAATTCTTCAGCTGTCTTATTTTTCACCTCCTGCCCACCAATCATATACAGAACTGCCAATGAAAACTATACCAAACGATGCACCCTCCCAATGAAACGCCCTGGTGTGGAATTTCATTGGAACCTCATATTTCAAACAGCAGATGCTGTCCTGAAGTGGCATGGCCTGGTCCATGCTCCATTCAGGGTTCCATACATCTTAGTTCATTTAGGCTTCATCCAAAAAAAGTCTCCTGAGACTGAAGTACTTTTTTTCAAAATATCACAAGATGAAATTGAGAATATAGTTTCACTGCTTCATTTCTTCATTACGGCAATTTGAGAGTTAGTTTTCCTCTGAATGGTGAGTTTTCAGTCTCTTTTTGTAAAAACCCATGGAACATACAACTCTGGAGTATTTTTAGGTGTTTTACACTATTTCCCCCAAAAGTCCAGGGAGCTAAAGCTGCAAATTTCCACAAGAAAATTAATAGGATGTCACACTGGCTTCTGAAGGTACTTCCAGAGACAGATTTAAATTAAATGACACTTAGCTCCTATTATTTAATTTCATTCTACAGCATAAAAATTCCCAAATATACAATCAGATGTTTAAAACATACTCCTGTGTCTCACACACACACACATATCACCTCACCTCCCTTCCAAAAAAAAAAAGTAAAGAAAAGCCCACTAGCTGTTTGAGGCCAGCAATCAATCCAATTTACTGCAGGTACAATTTATATGTACACTGCATGCCACAACAAAACCACAGTGTGATGCCAACAGGGCCCTTAAGAAAGTTTTCCCCTAAATCTCTGGAAAGAAGCTTTAAAAGAAAGCAAGGATTACAGTCAGCTAGAAGGTAGGGAGGGGACTTACCTCAAACCCAGCCAAGCGGAAATCAGAGCAGTAATTCTACAAGTCGACAGAGTACACTTTCAAAGCTATAATGGTGTGAAGAAGTGCTGGGCACCATGGCCTGAAGGCAGTGCTAATACACTGATGACTGATGGCGGGCCGGGCAGACAATGAATTTGGGGCTTGAAAACTAACAGAAACCACGCAGCACTTTGACAAATGGGCTTTCACAATTTCATTCATTGAATAACCTTTAAGCACAAAATTGGCTCGAGTTCTCCTGGGAATTATGTGACAGGTCGTTGGACGATGATGTAAGTATTTTCTTTTTTAATTATGACTTGTATGCAAAATGCAAAAGCACCCTAACATGAGGACACAACCCTAAATGCTGCAGATGCATGTGTGGAGCTCCACACAATATTGCCTTTCAGGAGGGGGGCTGGAATGTCCCAATGCCACCTTATTAACTAGGTAATGGCCTGTTCATTCAGTTTCTTTAGAGAGCCATAGATTTTCTGGGACGTTTTGTCGGATTGAAATATACACACATGGAACAAAAAACACTTTCACATTAAAAAAAAAAAAAAAAAACAACCTGAAAGTGGTCATGAGTAGCTAAGTGTGGCACTAAAATATAGTGCATTAGAATTACAAGTAGAAAAAGTCTAATTGTAAGGGGTGAGGCAAAGGAAAAGTGCCTTGAAACAACTGAGACACCACATAAAGTTTGCAGTCGAATACACTTGCCAACACAGTTAACATTCAATTTCTTGCCAATGGCTCCCCTCCCTTTCTTTCCCTGTAAAACTAGCCGTTCGATGGAAAAATCATAATTTTGGCAATTTCGAAAGAGAGCATGAAATACCTAGTGTCTCTAAATTAACAAGTACCACTTACTCCAGGCAGCATTGCCTTTAACAGCTTCTAAAAACTTAAGAAAAGGATCTTAAAACAGGAAGCTTAGTGAGCTCATAAAACTGTTGTTGGAGCCAGGAACACATAGCATATTTAATCTGCAAACTGTGAGAGTCTACAGTGATTTCAGCAAGATCTGAGGCATGCCCTCAAGGTTTGCTGGGATCTGGGATTAGGGGGTTGATAAGAACCTCTACTGCCCATGGACATGTTTTTCTTCTGCAGTTAAACACAAATGCACAGAGACATTTGACTGCTGCTTGGCGTTACTGCTCAAGTTATAAAAAAAGCTTTGCAGCTCCTTTTGCTGTCAATATATCAAAGTTAAAAAAAAATCATCAAAGTGTGAAATTTCATTTAAAGTCTTCGCCAGTCTACAGCTCTATTTCACAGGCCCATCAAATAAAAGCAGAGATGAAAAATACACTGAAAGTACTTGAAAAAAGTTTGTGGTGCTCCCCCTGCCCTGTTGTTGTTTACTCTGTCGCCCTTTATTTGCTTTGAAACTAGAACAAATCAATTTTCATCTGGAAAAATGACAACAGGAAGTGAAGGGCAGCATCGTCTAGTAGCCTTTCATGAAAAGACAACCTGAAGTCATTATTAGAGTAGAATCTTATACTTACCAAATGAAATACACACACACACACAATTTCTTCTACAGTCATGTCAGCATTTTAATTGACTCGCATGATATAAGTTGGCAGAAAATTTCTTGACTCTTCCAAAACAGATCAGACCGACTATAGAATACGATGCCAGCAAAACTAAAACCTCCTTCAAAGAATTTTTTAGCTGGGGATTTACAACAATTGCATAAAGAAGAAAAGGCTGACTTTTAAGATAATCTACTATAGTCTAAAAGCATTAACATTCCATTACTAAGGTTTTCTTGAGGATTTCATGACTCACTGATTCATTTTTCCTTCAAGACTGGTTTTTCTTAGTACACTACTGTCTCCATATAAGTGAGTGCATGGAACAATGATTATTAAATTGTTTCCTTTCATAAACTCCCAAACCTTATCCTCCTAAAAAGGGGGCAAGGATAAACAGGACATCTCGCATAGATGGAAGGACCCCTAAATGGCGAAGCACAGAGGAAGTCTGAAACCCTTACAGCATGCAGGTAATTAAGAAAACTGGCCAAGAAACAAAGGAAAGTTCAACTTTTAGGCTAGGGCATCAAACTGATAAATTAATGACTTTCATTAAATAAGTAATGAAATAACACACCAGAGTCATTTTTTATCACTACTGAATTTTCTCATTTCTGTCTGTAGTACTTTGCAAATTCGACATACTGGAAAAGTGTATTCATGGAAAAGTGTATTTATGTCAGGGTCCAATCAAGGAATCCAAACATGTTAACGGTACCAAGAATTCGTAAGTATCTGAGTTGAACCTACTAGTCTATTCATAACAATATAGTCTATACCTTTTAAAGTGCTTCTGTGTGTGTGAAATTTCACTGGACACCTCTCACATTAGACTCATTCAGGCATCTGAAACCAAAGCTTTCCTAGGCTGACTTTAAGAATTATATACCCTGAAAGGCTCTCCCCTTAGGCAGGCAGTTTCTGATTAAATAGCTTTTAGTGTAAAATAAACCTCTTCTCTCTATAAGTATGCTATTACAACTAATTTAAATGTTAGTTCATGTTTGTTTTAGGTCTGACTACAGGCCAACTGGCCAAAGTGTTTGTGTACCAGGTTAAGACCAATATTTCCTAACATAAACAAATTCTTTAGATACTTCACACAGTTTACATTGTTAAGGCCAATCACCGCTACTTCAGTATAGCCCCTCAAATGAAATACTGTTCTGCTTTAGAAAGATAGAGTGATTTTGAGGTTATTTCACTACTTTGAAACATAGCATTTTCCTCCTTCAAAATAATCTTGACACATGTAATTAAGAAACTGTCAGACTATTATTAATTTTTAATTTAAAACCTAAATGAAATAATTACAGGAATCAATCAATAAGGCACCTATTCAAATTACAGAGCAATTACATAAATACTCAAAATTAATACTTTAGGCCAAAATTAATACTTTTGGCCAATTCTTGAAGATTTCTGTCTATAATATGCTAAGACACCAAACAACACAAAAAGTGTAACATGGGGACCCTGAATAGTTTCTGCCTTAAGTAGAAATGGCCATGGCAGAGGCTCCACCAGCTATGCCCAAGGCACTCAAGCTGGAACTCTTTTTAAGTTAATTTATTTCCACCAGACGCATATTTCAGGGATCTCAAAATTCTGTCCAAAATCATATTGGGAGGGAAAAGCTTAATTACTGCGCATTTCCAGCAAAGGGCTCTGCGGAGGAAAAGGGAGAAAGATAAAGGAGCGAAGAAAGGTGTTTTCTAGAACCAGTCTGGCTAATGCCACTGGCCAGGTCTCTGCACAGCGACCGACCCTCCATACCTCCGACTAACGGGCCTTTTTTACTTGGAGATGCGGACGGTCCATCATTTCAAACTGAAATGGCAGCTGGAAAATGTGGAACAGCTGGCAGAGAGCTGGGAGAAAATGTTTTACATAAATATATGTACATATAAACTGGCAGAGGGCCACGAGCGCTGTACCCAAGGCCAGAATCTATCCGGGACTGCACACCACGGAGATGAGACCCCAGGGCGGGCGGGAGGAGTCGCCTGGAGGATGCCTCCCGCACAGTCTGTTTACGCTAGGTCAGCCGGGGAAGCGTGGGTCCAGCCGCTCTCCTGAAGGAGGTGCCATCGCCGACTCCAGCACAAAGTTCAGGGGAGGATAAAAGGCCTGGCTGTGCGGTGGTGCTTCGGCATCTGGCAATCTGCTTATAAGTCACTTCACAAACTCCCTAAGTTTGGGGTAAATATTTACTCCTTCTCCACCTCCTCCCGCCCATGTGCCCTCTGCAACTCCAGAAAGTAACTGTCCCCTGCAGAGTGATTCATACCCAACTGCTCGCTGAAAATGCGACCTTTTAAATGATCATTGCAGGCGCCACTGTTACCCACCTATACCACCACCACCACCACCACCACCACCCCCGAATCACTCACTCCCTGCAGCTTCTAATACTTTTATTTCTTTTGTTGTCTTTTCCCTGACTTTCATTCCTTTTTTTTTTTTTTAATGCTGTCTCTGGAAAGGAAAAGAAATGAAAGAATCCCAAATCATCCACAGATGGTCCAACTTTCACTTTTCCTCTCTTAGGACGGAGGCGCGCCTCTTTCTCCCGGCTCACACCCCACCCCCGATGGGAAGCGCAGGCTGGAGGAAGCCCCCGCCGCGCCGCTCCTCGCGCGCACCCACCTCACCGCCCGCCGCCTTCCGCGCCCGACCCCCGGGGGCTAGCGGAGTTCCTTTCAGCCCTCGGGAAAGCCAGTCGGGGCGAGGGGTGCAGTCGCCGCGACTGCTCCAAACTTCGTCCCCCGACCTCCCAACTCTGGTAGGTGAAATTCTCCAGCCCGTCTCCGGATGGCCTCCAGGTCGGACGCTGGGAAGGGGAGCATCACGCAGGAGGGGGCGAAGGGAAGACTGGTTCCGACGCCTTACCGGCGGCTCCCGAAATCTGGGCGCCTTTTGACAGCCATTTTCAGTTCCTCCCGCGCCCCCCGTCGGGGACTCCCCCTCGACCCAGAGGCGCGGGCGCGGCCGCAGGAGCTGGCTCCCCGGTGCGGGGCCCCGGGAAACAAAGAACTTCGGGCGGGACGTACCTGCGGCGGCGGCGGCTGTCAAGTCCCCGAACTTCCCATAGACCCGCGTCCCGGGCGCGGGCGGGCGGCTCTGGGTTCCGCGCGGCCGCGGGCGGCTCGGGCTAAGGCAAGAGGCCGGGCAGGGCGCAGGGGTCCCCGGCGACGGGCATGGTGCGGCGCAGGCGGCCGCTGGGCGCGCGGGGAGGGAGGGTCGGGGCGGCGAGGGGGCGCGAGGGCGAGTGTGCGAGCGCGCCGGCGGCGGTGGCGGTGGCGTTGCCCCTGCCCGCTCCCGCCCGCTCGTGCGACTCCGGCATCGGTTTCAGGGATCGTGTAATCCGATCCCTTCTGACTCACAGGCCCTGAGTGACAGTTCTGATTTGGTTCACCCGCGGGAGGGAGGGAAAAAAGAAAGAAAGAAAGCCCCCACTGCGCTCCCCTCCTCGCATGCAACCGACTTTCTGGAAGAAGGTCCCATCCCGGCCTGGAAACCCGCGCTGGCTTGGAGGCTCCCCCAGTCCCTACCCGCGCAGCCTGCGCTACTCACGGGTGGAAAAGTTGTCCTCGGCTCTGCTCTTCCCTCCCTCGCGCTCCCTCCTTCCCTCCTCTCCTCCTCTTCCTCCTCCTCCCCGCGCTCCTCCTCCCCCAAGTTTTAACAGATGTTGCCGGACTCTCGGCTCGCGCTCGCGCTCCCTCTTCCTCCGCCCCCGCCCCCGCCCCGTCCCTTTTCTTTCTGCCACTCTCCGGCGGCGCGGTGGGGACGCGCCGAGCAGCAGGACGCCTGCCACCGCAGGGGGCGAAGTTGGGAAAACTTGGGAGGAGTGCGGCTCGCCTTACTTTTGCTTTCTCGCTCCTTCCTGGCCGCGCCAGAGCCCGCGCTTCCCCACCCGCCGGGTCCCTGCTCCCGCAGCGGGTCCCAGCGGCGACGCGGGCGGCGGCGCGGAGGCGGCCCGGGCCGGGGTCGGGGGCTGCGGGGGGAGCCCGGGCGCCCCGAGCCACGCGCGCGCTCCCTCCCCGCCCTCCGCCTCCTCCGCCTCCTCCGCCCCTCCCCGATCCTCTCACAGACACATTCAAGCCTGCTCCTCCTCTTCCCCCTCCTTGACCCCGCGCCCGCTCAGCGCGCCGAGGCCCCACCCACCCGGCTAAGGGAAGGGGGCCCTGGCGTGATGTCACCGCCGCCCTCCCCGCCCGCGCTCGCCCCGCCGCCGCCCCCCACCCCAGCGCCCTGCGCGCCCGGGCAGCTTGTCCCAGCTCCCGTCGCCTTCCGCCCCGCCTCTCCGCTCCGCTTTCTCCCGGCTCCCAGTTTGGGCTCCCTTTTTCCTTTTTTTAAGGCCTCTCTGATCACAGCCACCCCCTTTCCCTCCTTGACTCTCCCTCTCCTTGTACATTTCCCCAGGCCAACCCTGAAATTCCCCTTCTCGCCTGAGGATGCTTTTGAAAGTTCAGGTTTTTCCTCCCCACCGACTCATCTGCCCTCGGAGCCAAATCTGGGAAGTGGGAGCTCCCCACTACGCAGCCTATTCCCATGGGTTACTTTAGAAGGGACACAGAAACAAAGACCCCAGGCTTGAAGCCTGGACTCCAACGTGGTTTTCCCTGAGCTACCAGAGTGTCTCTGTCCCTGATTGATTTTCAGCGGCCCGTACCAAAAAAAAAAAAAAAAATTATTTTCCCTCCATTCTCAACCAGCCAGCCTGCATCCATCTGTTCCTTTTCAGTATATCCAGCCTGGACCTGTAACCCAAATAAGGAGCTCCCAAGGGAGGAACAACGAAAGGAAAAGAAAACTCTGGTGGCATTCCCGAATCCATTCTTCCTGGGGTCATCTGAGATTCCTCCCACCTTCGGGTGGCCGCCCGCAGCGCCTGGGAGCTCAGGGTGCACTAGTGTTGACTCCTAGAGCATCTTGACTGAAGGAAGAGCGTAGGTGGATGAATGATTAGCTGTTACGATCTGAAGAGCATTTTGAGATTCAAATGCTTAGCTGGAGAATTTTAAGGGAATTGATGGTGGTATTCACTATTTGTTTCCTGGGACTTGTTGCTTATCTCAAAGATATCACAAAAGCAGACCCTGACTTAAGCTTTCATGGTAGAAGCAGTGGAGATAAAGAAGGACTGAAGGTCCTTATGAGCCATTTATTTTACAGTTTCTCTCTGTACTTCACTGTGATTGAAAAAAAAAAAAAATCACTGACTCATCATACAGAGCAGTAGCCTTAGGATTCAAGGGTGGTGGTCCCAGCTTCCCCTCACTAACTGGCCTCAGGCCCAGGAGGATTCTCTGAGCATCCACAGACTCTGGGCTCATCTGTGGACTGGTGATAGGAAAACCAGGCCAGTCCGCATACCTCCCAGGATTTGTAAGGGCTTGCAAAGAGATAATGCATGTGAAAGTGGAAATGGATACAAATGCCTAAGAATTACATTATGCTCTTTCCCACGTATACTTCAGCATCAGTCACAATATTTTTTTGTATTCAAGTACTGCTTCTGCCTCAATCACATGAATGCAAATAACACATCCCTGATAGCCTCCTCTGTTCACCCAATGGCAAAAAAAAAAATAAGTAAAAAGGAGAACGACAGCCAATATATCAACAACTGGAGTAAACTAGATATTTTGACTTTTACTTAAAAGTCTAGCACATTTTGGATCATGAAGATTTTGATTTTCAGCTTTAAAAAGACAAGAACAAAGGAAAAGCAGCTCATCGTTCTCCTTATGCCCATCAGAATAGTTAAAAACAAGAGGAGAAATAAAGCTGGTGTCTCCTGTGTGTCCCTGTGTCCTCACCTTAGGTTCTTGGCAGAAATGAAGTTTTCTGCTTTAGTGATAAACATAGATGTGAGTGGGAACATTTTGCAGAAATAGTAGAGAAAATATAAAACAAGGGTTACCCCCATGTGAGTTAAATAGTGCCATAATGCAAAGACTTTCAGTCTATATTAACAAAAAAATTCTTTATCCGAAGAAAATCTTGTGTGGAATCCCTACATATAAAGGAAAGCCATCTCTAGTTGCTGTTGGGTGGAGTCTCAAAGCCCAGCCCCTTAGCCATTCTCTTGTCACTCACTCCCTTTTTTTAAGAGCCCCTGAGACATCTCTAACAACCTTAAAGTCACCCTGAAACTCAATAATGTAACCTCCTTGTAATGACAAACAGGCACTTAAAGATTTACAAGGTTCTGAGATGACCCTTCCTCCATGTCTAAAACTCCAGCATTATAGATTAACTTGTAGACATCTTTCCCTCACTTCTCTTTTCAAATGCAAAAAGTCCTAGGACATTTTAACATTTTGTGTCTGCAAAATACTTAAGCTTATAAGACAGTTCCTGTTGGTTTGTTTGCTTGTCTTTTGGCAACAAATTGGATGAAGTAGGGGACTCAAAGATATTAGTATGAGTCTCCTAGGGCTGGCATAACGAAGGACCACAAACTGCGTGGCTTACAGCATCAGATATCCATTGTCTCTGGAGAGGGAAACGCAACCCACTTCAGGGAAATCCCATGGACAAAGGAGCCTGGCAGGCTACAGTCCATGGGGTCTCAAAAGAGCCGGATACAATTTAGAGACTAAACAACATCCATTGTCTTACAGTTCTAGAGGCTAGAAGTCCAAAGTCAATGTCTCAGCAAGGCCATGCTCCCTCTGAAACCTCTAGGGTAAGATCTTTCCTTGCATCTTCCTAGCTTCTGGTGGTTATCTGTCAACCCACGGTGTTTCTTGGTTTGCCACTGCTTCACTCTAACCTCTGACTTTTAGTCATATAGCATCCTCCTTTTTTTTTTTTTCTCTCTCTCTCTCTTTCCTCTTCCTAAGGGCACCAGTCATAGAAGGGGGCGGCAGAGGATGAGATGGTTGGATGGCATCATCGACTCAGTGGACGTGAATTTGAGCAAACTCCAGGAGATGGTGAAGGACAGGGAAGCCTGGCATGCTGCATGGGGTCGCTAAGAGTCAGACGCGACTGAGAGACTTCACTTTCCCTTTTCTCTTTCATGCATTGGAGAGGGAAATGGCAACCCACTCGAGTGTTCTTGCCTGGAGAATCCCAGGGACGGGGTACCCTGGTGGGCTGGCGTCTATGGGGTCGCACAGAGTCAGACACGACTGAAGAGACTTAGCAGCAGTAGCAGCAAACTGAATACATCAGCAACAACCCCGTTTCCAAATCAGATCACATTCTGAGACTCCAGGAGTTACAGCTATAATATATCTTTTGGGGGGGAACACAATTAAATCCGTAAAAATACTGAAAACAACAAAGTAGGATAAAGGATCTGCAACTGAGAGGACAAAGAATGAAACTGAGAACAAACTGCATGCTCCTCTGGTTTTTTTTTTTTGGCTACAGTGGGTTTTTGTAGCTGTGTGTGGACTTCCTCTAGTTGCAGTCCGTGGGCTTTTTTCTCATTACAGTGACTTCTCTTATTGCAGAGCACAGGCTCAGTGGTTTGCAGCCCTCAGGCTTAGTTGCTCCACAGCAGGTGCCCCTGGACCAGGGATCAAATCCATATCCCCTGCATTGGCAAGCGGATTCCTAACCACTGAACCACCAAGGAAGTCTACTCTGTATTTTTTTGCCCTGTCACAGGTGCTTAGCCATCATGACTGTTCTTGCTCTCGCTACTACAGCTCTTCCATCTCTCTTCACAGTAATTAATTATTGGGAAATTATTTATTGGGAAATTCCAAGTACAAGTTCATGTGTACTGATAAGCTCCCAGCTGCAAGTGACAAAATTCCAACTCAAATTGGCTTAAGTTAAAGGGGAGGTGGGTGTTTTGTTGATTGAAAAGGCCGCGAGTGTGTAAGTAGAGTTCAAGTAAGGCAGGACCTAGAGGCTCAGACAATGTCAGCTGAGTCCTATTTTCCATCTTTCAGCTAGGCTTTATGCACATTTCATGATACAGCTTTTTTTTTTTTTTTTTGTAGGCTCCAAGGGCAGTGGCCAAAGGCATAGTTGCATGCCAGGTAAACAGCACAAGTCCTCTATGAAGCCCAACATGATAGCCCCCACATTCTTCCTCCTTTCCTGTCACCTTTTGCCCTGCTCCCTTTCTGTGTATACAGGACTCTCACCTCTCCTTCAGTTGCCCAATGTAGGGCTGTCTACTGGGAGGTGATGCCTTCAGGCCACTCTCTCCTGGGACATCCTCAGTACTCTGAAGTCAGTACATCCCATATCTGTGTGAGGAGAAGGATTTTCTTATTTTTTGAAGTTATACTTGATCACAAGGCTCTTAATATTTTGTCCTCATATATGAATATCCTGGACTTCCTTGATGGCTCAGTGGTAGAGAATTTGCCTGCCTTGGGACAATCCCCTGCAGAAGGAAGTGGCAGCCCACTCAAGTATTTTTGCCTGAGAAATTCCATGGACAGAGGAGGCTGGCAGGCTACAGTCCATGGGGTTGCAAAAGAGTCAGATATAACTTAGCCACTGAACAACAACAACATGAAGATCCTACCAATTTCCTTTTCTGAAAATAGCTCAAAGATTCATACCTTTTTCATCCCCAGACTCAATAGATTCTCATAATGAAAGTGTAACCCTCTGCCTTCATATCCCCATGTGCATGCATTCACCCATATATCCATCCATCCATCCATCCATCCATCCACCTACCCACCTACTGACTCATTCACCAGTGTTGGTTTACTGTTGGCCCAAGCCTATCTGCCACGTACTGTCTACACTTACAGTGAGTTATTTCCCAGGAGGCTTCTCAGTCTGGCATGCAAATAGACTCCTTGGAGACAATATAACCCATCCATCCACCATTTCCAGATGTTTCTGAATTCAGTAGAGAACACAGCCTAATGCTGAAACTAGGATCGTTAACATCTGTCTGTATGTCTTTCAGACGTTTGTAGGTGCCAGTTAAGGATTCTCACCACTTTGAAAAATGGTGGGAATGGAAATACTATACGGGCTGCATTTGAGAACCAGACTGCAAAGACAGTAAGTGTTTTTCTGTCCAACCATGCTCCCCTCAACTGACCTACCCCTCCCACCCCCGCCGGCACACACACACACACACATGCACTCCAAGTGGAAGCAAATGGAAAAGGCAGACCTGCCTCCCAACTAGGAAGCTCTGACTTGGGCAATCTCATGTGAGTTTGAGGAGAGGGGAACCTTGGCCCCTGGAAGGAGGTAAAAGAGATAGAGCAAGAATCAGAGTTTTAGATCCCAAGGTCACCCAACTCATCATTGTCTCTCCCTCCCCTTTCCTCCTCTGTCACCTAGCTTCCTAAAGTGCTCTCTTGTGGATTCTCCCCCAGGGCCATGACAGCCGATTCCTAGACTGAACAGATTTGATGGCCTAAGGGCAACTTTGAGCCCTTTGGGCTTCCTGCTGCCTCCTCGCATTTTCTGGACATCATGTTTCTGCATGCCTTGCACCTACCAGTGTGTGTGTAGGGGCGGGAACGTACTGAGGGTCCAGGCAGACCCACCAGCCACACTCATGTCCAGGGAGAGCCCCAGGAAAGGAAACCCTCCCTGAATTGGCCCAGAGTGGACAGCCCAAGCTTCCCCACGCTGACTGGCCACTTGCCAAAAGGGAGAATGTTGTAAAGTGCATCACATAGGTGCCCTCCGGAGGGTCTCTCACTCAGCACCCGCATAACTTATTCTTGCATCTTCCTGGAACATTGGGATTATAAATGTAACCCAGATGTGGGCTGCTTCCCTCTTCACCTTGGAGATGTTGCTATAATTGGCTTGGACCTCAGCCAATACCACAAGTTGGGAAGACCTAAAGCCCTCCCTTTGGATCTCAACAAGTTCAGAGACCCCCTGTGGATGCTGCCTGACACCACCCTTTACTCCATCCTCAAAGCCCTGCCCGATCCACAGGAAACCCACCCACAGCAGGCAAGGGGTGAGCTTGTAGATTTCACTGATGGTTTGGGTAGCTCAGGGGTGAGTTTTTCTCCCTTCCTCTCTTTCAAAAATAAAACAAGTTTTTCTCTGCCTCAAACAGAGCAGTGTAGTGACCAACATCTGTTTCTTGAAGTCTCACCTTCCTTTCCTAGGAGGATATTCACATGACACCCTGATTTCACTTGCCTTTTCTGTTTCTTTGCCCAGGATCTGCTCTGCTACCTTTATCTTCAGCTCTGATCTACCTGGCAGCAAAGCTCAGGGCTTTTTTTTTTTTTTTCCAGCTGCACCAAGACATATGTGGACTCTTAGTTCCTCACCCAGGAGCTGAACCCACACCCTCTGCACTAGAAGCTCAGAGTCTTAACCACTGGACCACCAGGGAAGTCCTGCCCAGCACTTTTTGAGTTTCCATAGCGTTAAGGTAACAAGCAGTGGCCCATGGGACACGTTGTCTATCGACGTCTGTTATTAACTGGGCGTGAGTACATTTTGTCCTGGACTCTTCATTTTGGCACAGCCCCTACACCTCCCCCATTGCCTTATAAACTTGCAGCTACACGTTTGCATCATCTGTCTCATTCCTGAAAACATTTTGAATTTGCTGCTTTCTGCCCTTAAATAATTCACTGACACAAATTGTGGATTTTACTGAATCTTTTTTATAAACAGACTGCAAAGGAGGGGATGCAACATCAAACACATCATAGAAAATACCTCCAACATCTTCCTCTAAACTTTCTGTCCTTCGTTTGTCTCTGATTGTACCCCTGCTACATTATTTTATCTTCTCCTGTTCAGTGCCCAGCCCCACCGATTTTCCTTTTCTTAGAACAATCCACTTCTGCACTTCTAAATGGGGTGTCCTGAGAGATTCCAGGATCCATCTCTCTTAGAAAGTGGCTTAAAACATCCGTACAGCTCAGGAGCTCATGGTACCGTTATAGTCTTTCACCCTAATCTTTCACATACACACCCAGCTACTTGTCAGTGTATTTTCCTCCAAACAAGTATGAGAAATTTCTATGAGGAGGAGTTTTGGTGAATAACGGTTTCTGTATTTGCTCCATAAAAAACTGAGAAAATCAAGACCACACACCTGGGAATGTAATAAAGAATTGGGATATTTCAAGAAAAGATGAGAAGTAGTGGTCATATGCTTGGGAAGTATTGTACTCGTAGAAAGAGGGACCTCCCCCACCTCAATAACTGGGGAGTTCGGAGGAGGAGCTCTGAGATCAAAGGAAGAGGTTAACATGAGTTGATGATGGGGACTTTCTCAGTGGTCCAGTGGCTGAGACTCTGTGCTTGCAATGCAGGGGGCCCGGGTTCCTTCCCTGGTCAGGCAATAGATTCTGCATGCCACAGCTAAAGATCCCACATGCAGCAACAAAGACCCGACACAACCAAATAAATGAATTAATCAAATAAGTATTTCTAAAACACCATGAGTGGTGATGAGGAGAACAATGGGATGTGACTCCCCAAACAGCAGCAAGGCCAGCCAGGAGCAGAGGACCTGTGGTGGTGTAGTTGTTAAGACGTGTCCTCCTCTTGCGACTCCATGGACTGCAGCCCGCCAGGCTTCTCTGTCCTTGGAATTCTCCAGTCAAGAACACTAGAGTGGTGGGCCATTTCCTTCTCCAGGGATCTTCTCGATCCAGAGATCAAACCCGGGCACTGCAGGCAGATTCTTTACCAACTGAGCTAGCAGAACTGTTGGAGCAGAGCTTATGGTGGCCATGGGAGAATGTTCATGAGCCAGAAAGCGGGTGGGGCCTCAGAGAGCCTAGCAGGGGATGGGAAGAGTATAGAGGCTCTCTGTCCCGTTAGCCCAAAAGCTGAGAGCTCAGAGCCAGAGACTACTGTTATGCCTTTGTTATTGTGACTCCACTTTCATTGGCTCTTCCAGGGTCCATGGTGGCTGAGGAGGAAAGCACAGTGCTATACAGAAGGTAGAAGCTAGGACTGTCTCTCTCTCTGCCTATGCGTAACTGGAAACGTATTGTTTGGCTTTCTATAACTAAAACTAACAGTCTCACTTCTTTGGGGCTTTCCTATTAGTCAGAAGCATACAAGACAGAACAGACCTGGATGTAAGTCCACCATCACTAGCTTTGTAACTTTGCCGAGTCAACTCACTCAGTTTGCCCATCTGTAAATTGGAAACAATGATATTCATCTCCCAGAGTTTTTGTGAGAAGGAAATGAGATGGTGGATTATAAAGGGCTGGGCCTTTTTGTCTGGATTAAGAAATGCCTAGAAAAGCAAATTTCCTTTGTTCCTACTTTTTATGCCATGTTACTGTTCACAGCTTTTTCACACTCAGTAAGGAAGACACTCGGAGAAGGCAATGGCACCCCACTCCAGTACTCTTGCCTGGAAAATCCCATGGATGGAGGAGCCTGGTAGGCTGCAGTTCATTGGGTCGCTAAGAGTCGGACACTACTGACCGAGTTCACTTTCACTTTTCACTTTCATGCATTGGAGAAGGAAATGGCAACCCACTCCAGTATTCTTGCCTGGAGAATCCCAGGGACGGGGGAACCTATGGGCTGCCCTCTATGGGGTCGCAGAGAGTCGGACACGACTGAAGCGACTTAGCAGCAAGGAAGACATTTGTAAGGCAGAAGTTTAAGAGGTCCCTCTTTCTACAAATACTTAAACCTCTGTTCTACCTAACCTATAAAAGTGTGACTTGTCTTAAACAGTTCTTTTTACTAAAGTATACAAAGTCACAAAAATACTTTTAAGAGTAACTAAGGGCTCTTGGGAGAAAAATTTCTCCCCCCAAAAAATCTGCCAGTTCCAAGTAACTTGCTATTCTGCCATTCCCACAACTGTTTAGAAAGCATTTACCACCATGTCATTCAAAACCAACAAAGATCCATAGCACCTGGCCCTTGCTACTCTAGGTTTTTCTTTATATAAACCCATCAACAGGCCTGGCCTGCAGGATGACTCTGCAGGCAAAGCTCCATGAAAAGGTGAGGTTTCTTTGCTAGTTTGGACTGCTTACACCTGAGGGACTCTGACTGATTCTCTGTTCAGTCATTTGCTCATTCAACAAACATGCACGGAACATGTGCTATGTGACAGGCTGCCCAAACCACTGGGCATATGGCGATGAGCCCACAGTCACACTTCTTTGTCCTCACGGAGGGGACCATGAAGGACAAGAGCAGGGTGGTACGGGACAGATATCAGGGTAGGGAACCTGCCGTAAAGGGAAGAGTCACGGGGGGCCTCTTAGAGGAGGTGATGGGGCTGAGATCCAAGGATGCAGAGCAATGCTGAGTCTGGCAGCGTGGTCCAGGCAGAGGAAGCCCAAGGAAGTAGCATGGCTGAAGGCTGGAGGGTAGGCAGAAGTTTCCAGGTTCCAGGACAGAAGGTTAGTGTTGGTTTTCCTTATATTCCCCTGATCCAGGAAATTAATCCTTCAACCTTAGGTGATGTCAAGAAGGGTTTCAAGATACTGGTTTTAAAGGCATGTTATTATAATGAAGTGTGCTTTTATGCTTAGCTCATAATTTTACTCCTACATGAATTAAGAACCACACACTGCATTTATCTTTCTTTCCTTAAAGTTTCACATCACATTTGAAAGCATTGATTCTAAATATTTCTTTGGTTCCCAAGATACCATGGAGAAAGACATATGCTCTCCTTACTTACCATTTGATATACTGAATAAAAAATATTCATTCTGCCCACTTCTTAAGCTCCACCAGTATTAGATATGTTTTAGAACAGAAATATACAAGGTTACATGTGGTATCTATCTGTGGAGCACATTTCAAAGAGAGGCACGCCAACAAGCACATTTGTATGAAGGCTGTAAAATAAAATCAAGTTTGAGCCTGAAATACCAATGCACCACAGTCTTAGTTGCTTGTTAACTTGAATTAACAGTGCTTGCACTTCTGCGGTCAGATTTCATCTACACACGCAGATGAAGTAGAGAATTGAGTAAATTATCTTTATACGGGCCAGGCAATAAGGCAAAAAGTGGTTAGTTAGCCTGGATTATCCGGATTCTGGTCTTATCAGAAGGTTGCATCAGAAAACCGGAATAAAACACCTTTCTTTTTACAATTATTAAATAATCACAATGTTGATTGGAAAGGTGCTGGGGAGATAGGCATCATGGTTAGTCTCCCAAAGAAGGAGCCAGGCCATGAAGAATTCATTCAAGCTGGCCCAAATGAGAGAGACCTGGGCAGTAATTAAATTCCTATATTTTTCTCAAGGGCTTCCCTGGTGGCTCAGTAGTAAAGAATCCACCTGCTAATGTAGGAGATGTGGGTTAGATCCCTGAGTCAGAAAGATCCCTTAGGGGAGGAAATGGTAACCCACTCCAGTATTCTTGCCTAGAAAATCCCATGGACCTAGGAACCTGGCGGGCTACAGTTCATGGGGTCACAAAAGAGTCAGACATGACTTAGCGACTAAACAACAAGTCTCGCAAACCCAAATCGATCAGCTTGGACAAGACACCTTTCACAATAAAAATTCTGTTAAGGACAGGTTTCAAGGTTTTGAGAAACTAACCCTTTATTTTGTATTGTCAATTATACCATGCTCTGGAGCAGGAATGGGCACAGATACCAGTGTTTCCCAAGGGATTCATGTCCCGGAATCATAACCCTTAGCTCCAGCGTGCTTTCCAAGAGCCTTCACAAAGGGTCTACTGGCTTATAGACTGGGCTTTCCCATTCTTATCTCATCTCCACAAGATTCCAGTTATAGAAGTAATAGAAGGAAAAAATTTAGTCCACCTACTTGCCATCAAGTCAACTTATTTGCTATCAAGTCAATATGGAAGCTGTCTTACATTTAAACTTGTTTGGTGTTGGTGGCAAAGCTTAGGCTCAAAGAATCAAAGTCAATGTTAGTTCTGTCTTTTCTTGGCCAGGTGTTTTTGGGCAAACTACTCAGCTCCTCTGATCTGCCACTTCCTAGAGGTTAAATGGAATCCTTAGACTTTATAAAAGTATTTAGGAAATTCAATAACATATTTATTTCCTGTCTGGCACAGAGGCACTCAACTTGATTTCTTTCCCCGCCTTTCTAAAAAGATACTTAGAGTAATTCCAGCGTATAAACTCAATAAACATGTCTTAAATAAGTAAAACAGATAGATGAAAGATAGACAGATAGATGATAAGTGGACAGATAGAAGATATGTGATGGACAGTTGATAGGTATAGTTAGATAGTTAATAGGTATATAGAGTGCCATGAGAAGAGATAGATTATAAGACAGTCCAATGGCTTAAATCAAAAAGAGTAAGTCATCCGGAAGTGCAATCTCCAGGAAGAAATAAAGCAGATGACCTTCAGAGCATCTCTTATCTCTAAGTTTGTTTGTGCTTTGGCCAGAGTGTCTTGCTGAGAACAGGGTTTCTCCAATCACAGGGTAGAACACGTGACCTCGGATGGGAGGAGAAGAAAGATTACCACTTGTGGCTTCAGATCTTGGAGAGGGGATGACTGTCTATCTCAAACACATTTGAAAAATCCCATGGGATGAACCCAATAAACCTAGATGTAGGAATTAGGACTTGGTGATTGATTTGCTTTGTAGGGAGTGAGGAGAATGCAGCCTGATTGCCACTTCCTCATAACGATAATGAGACGATGGCACTAACTTCATGTAAGGTACATGATTGAAGGGCTTGTGATGGTAGAGATAAGGGGAGCTGTGGGAGGCAATGATAAAGTGTGAATATGTTCAGTTCAGTCGCTTAGTCTTGTCCAACTCTTTGCAATCCCATGAATAGCAGCACGCCAGGCCTCCCTGTTCATCACCAACTCCAGGAGCCTACCCAAACTCATGTCCATTGAGTCGGTGATGCAATCCAACCATCTCATCCTCTATTGTCCCCTTTTCCTCCTGCCTTCAATCTTTCCCAACATCAGGGTCTTTTCAAATGAGTCAGCTCTTCGCATCAGGGGGCCAAAATATTTGAGCTTCAGCTTCAACATCAGTCCTTCCAATGAACACCCAGGACTGATTTCCTTTAGGATTGACTGGTTGGATCTCCTTGCAATCCAAGGGATTCTCAAGCGTCTTTGCCAACACAAGTCAAAAGCATCAATTCTTCGGCGCTCAGCTTTCTTTATAGTCCAGCTCTCACATCCATACATGAGTACTGGAAAAACCATAGCCTTGACTAAACAGACCTTTGTTGACAAAGTAATGTCTCTGCTTTGCTTTCCAAGAGCCTTCACAAAGGGTCTACTGGCTTATAGACTGGGCTTTCCCATTCTTATCTCATCTCCACAAGATTCCAGTTATAGAAGTAATAGAAGGAAAAAATTTAGTCCACCTACTTGCCATCAAGTCAACTTATTTGCTATCAAGTCAATATGGAAGCTGTCTTACATTTAAACTTGTTTGGTGTTGGTGGCAAAGCTTAGGCTCAAAGAATCAAAGTCAATGTTAGTTCTGTCTTTTCTTGGCCAGGTGTTTTTGGGCAAACTACTCAGCTCCTCTGATCTGCCACTTCCTAGAGGTTAAATGGAATCCTTAGACTTTATAAAAGTATTTAGGAAATTCAATAACATATTTATTTCCTGTCTGGCACAGAGGCACTCAACTTGATTTCTTTCCCCGCCTTTCTAAAAAGATACTTAGAGTAATTCCAGCGTATAAACTCAATAAACATGTCTTAAATAAGTAAAACAGATAGATGAAAGATAGACAGATAGATGATAAGTGGACAGATAGAAGATATGTGATGGACAGTTGATAGGTATAGTTAGATAGTTAATAGGTATATAGAGTGCCATGAGAAGAGATAGATTATAAGACAGTCCAATGGCTTAAATCAAAAAGAGTAAGTCATCCGGAAGTGCAATCTCCAGGAAGAAATAAAGCAGATGACCTTCAGAGCATCTCTTATCTCTAAGTTTGTTTGTGCTTTGGCCAGAGTGTCTTGCTGAGAACAGGGTTTCTCCAATCACAGGGTAGAACACGTGACCTCGGATGGGAGGAGAAGAAAGATTACCACTTGTGGCTTCAGATCTTGGAGAGGGGATGACTGTCTATCTCAAACACATTTGAAAAATCCCATGGGATGAACCCAATAAACCTAGATGTAGGAATTAGGACTTGGTGATTGATTTGCTTTGTAGGGAGTGAGGAGAATGCAGCCTGATTGCCACTTCCTCATAACGATAATGAGACGATGGCACTAACTTCATGTAAGGTACATGATTGAAGGGCTTGTGATGGTAGAGATAAGGGGAGCTGTGGGAGGCAATGATAAAGTGTGAATATGTTCAGTTCAGTCGCTTAGTCTTGTCCAACTCTTTGCAATCCCATGAATAGCAGCACGCCAGGCCTCCCTGTTCATCACCAACTCCAGGAGCCTACCCAAACTCATGTCCATTGAGTCGGTGATGCAATCCAACCATCTCATCCTCTATTGTCCCCTTTTCCTCCTGCCTTCAATCTTTCCCAACATCAGGGTCTTTTCAAATGAGTCAGCTCTTCGCATCAGGGGGCCAAAATATTTGAGCTTCAGCTTCAACATCAGTCCTTCCAATGAACACCCAGGACTGATTTCCTTTAGGATTGACTGGTTGGATCTCCTTGCAATCCAAGGGATTCTCAAGCGTCTTTGCCAACACAAGTCAAAAGCATCAATTCTTCGGCGCTCAGCTTTCTTTATAGTCCAGCTCTCACATCCATACATGAGTACTGGAAAAACCATAGCCTTGACTAAACAGACCTTTGTTGACAAAGTAATGTCTCTGCTTTTTAATATGCTGTCTACGTTGGTCATAGCTTTCCTTCTAAGGAGTAAGCGTCTTTCAATTTCATGGCTGCAGTCACCATCTGCAGTGATTTTGGAGCCCCCCCAAATAGTCTGTCACTGTTTCCGTTGTTTCCCCATCTATTTGCCATGAAGTGATAGGACCAGATGCCATGATCTTCGTTTTCTGAATGTTGATCTTTAAGCCAACTTTTTCACACTCTTCTACTATGATATTTCAAGTTTGAAGTGTGTGTGTGGTAATAAGAGTGAAATAGAGGATACTAGATTTATAAACGTGGAGTTGGGGAGAGGAGAGTGGACAAATTTGAGCTATTACCTTCCCTCCCTCCCTTTTAAAAATACAGTAGTACCTTTTTTGAGGTCTCTATAGTCTTGACCAGGTTTATTGCTTAGAATTTGGTCTATCCCAGGCATATAATTGTAAAAACAAAAAAGCTGGATTTGAAATATTAACAGAAAGACTCATTTGGGAATTTGGGATATTCATTTCTTCAGCCAATGACTTATATGCTAATATTTTCTTCAATATAGTCTAAGTACAGTCTAGTATAATCTAACATTATTTGCATCATACATTTTGACTTATTTGGTTAAGTTGGTTTTACAGAGGGCAGGCTTAATGTCTGATTTTTTTAAATCTTTTCAAATTTAGGGGTTAGTGCAGTGGCTAATGTTTTGTTTTGCAGGGATCATTGACAGAGAATTTAGAGGTAGTTGGTAGAAGGGAGAGAATGAACATTCCAACCTGCATACTCATGTTGGGGACAAGACAGTGGCGTAGAAGGACCTTGGGCTCATCTCATAAACTGTATCCTGCAACCACTGAATTAAAGTTTGATGTCCTTCCTTTATCCCCCCAGCTGTACAGGGCTGGTGGCAGTTCTAGCTTGCAAATAAAGTCCCCTAGGACTGATGTGTACTACTTGGTGCGAGTTTCCAGACTATTTCTTGATTAAGAACGTCTAACCGTGATCTTGCATAATCATCACCTAATGTATTGGGAGGCTACACGTCTCATCCAACTACAGACATCCTTAGATCTCAGCAGGGGAACGAAGCAAATGACATTACAGAAAGAAAGAATGCAGAATATTTCATTTCTTTTCAGCTTGTTACCAGATTTCTGCATCTTCATTGTTTCCACTGAAATTTGTTGCAGTGACCTGACACTTAATTTTATGATTGGTTGTTATGAAACTCAAGTATTAGAATGGGGTTAAAAATTGTTGACATTGCATTGGGCAAAGGCTACAGAACACTTCCACTGTGTAGCTCAACTGCTTCCCCAGGGAAAACAGGTATAACATGTTCCAATCTGGAGCCCCAGCTCTGGGCAGACTTCCTCTAGAAGTTTCTCTTGACAGACTGTTCTGTAATCATGACCTCTCTGCCTAAAGGAAGGGAACAACACAGAGGCAATACAGATCTAAATGTGAACTTGCCATAGGTAGGATTACAGTTGTACTTCTGAACCTTCCTAGCTGACCACCAGTGAGACTAGACCCAGAGCTCTGAAATATTCGTCTGAGAGACACAATGTGTTTTTGTTTCAATATCTAGATCCACATATAGGTCAATAGATGGAACACTCTGGAAAAATGACTCAACATTCTTATCCTCAATTACTAGAAGTATATTATTTAACTAAAAAAACAAGTGCCCATTTAAAACTTCTGCCAGTGTACATGTTAGTCTTTTCCAAAAGACCCTCAAATCTCAAACTGGTAATAAACTATAGAACGATAAAAGTTTCGACAGTTTTTCTCTCAATGCATCCCTGGAAATCTTGAGAATCAAATCATCATAAAGTTGCTCATATTTTCCTAGAGGGACAATGCCATAATTGGGAGTTAAGATACTGACTAAGGATTTGGAGTCAAATAAATCATAAATATGGCCACTGATCTACCATAAATGCAAAGTCATAACTGCTATAAACCTCAGTGATCAGTTAACATTTTAAAATTATGTTCTAAGTCACAGAGGCCCGTCATTTTATGACTGTAGGAGACCTTTGGGATTATCTTGTCCAGCCCACAATTTGGAGATAAGGAAATTTAAATCAAAGATGATTAAGTGATTTGACTAATGTAGTTAGGAGAGCCAGGATCACAGCTCCATCTTTCCCCTCTGCTATGTTCGTCCCCAGCGACACTCTGCAAAACCAAACATGCAAATACCGATGAGAAAAGGGGAAACATGAGGATGGAAACAGAGGAGATGGAAAGGCTATTTTATCATCCATGCCACCTAATATTACTATTTTTATTATCATAAGATATTAATTTGACATCTGTTTCATAATTCTGTTATCCCTCTGCATTGAGAAGAATATTTTTAGGAGACCAAGTGAATCCTTTTTCCGCTTCTTAATCAACTTTCCCAAACAACTACAGACTTTCAAAATCATGCCCTGAGAACAGGGGCTGGCAAACCTTTTTTTTTGTAAAAGATCAGATAGTAAATAGTTTAGACTTCTCAGGCCCACAGTCTGCATAACTTTGCTACTCTGCACCCAGCGACGACAATAAAAGAATGGGTGGGACTGTGTTCCAGTAAATCTATTTATGGATGCTGACATTTGAGTCTCATATAGTTTTTATTATTTTCATGTGTCACAAAGTGCTGTTCTTCTTTTGATTTTTTTCCCAGCCATTTAAAAAGATAAAGCTCTTCTTAGCCTGCAGTTGTACCAAAACAGGCAGAGAGCCAAATTTGGCTGTGTTTGCTAACTTGTCTTTTTGGGGGGGAAAAGGGGTTGAGGGTTCAGGTTAAAAAAAATGTTTTTTCAATTTGGTGCAGCCGTTGTGGAAAATGGTATGGAGTTCTCCAAAACAACAGCTAGAACTACCAAATGACCCAGCAATTCCACTCCTGGATATATATCCCCCTCTCAAAAGAAGAAAACTCTAATTCAAAAAGATATATACACCCCAGTGTTCACTGTACCACGTTTACCATTGCCAAGATGAGGAAGAAACAGAAGTGTCCACCAACAGATGAGTGGGTGAAGAAGATGTGGTGCACACACACACACACACACACACACACACACCATGGAATATTACTCAGCCACAAAAAAAGAGTGAAAATTTTGCCATTTGCAGCAGTCCGCAGATGGTCTTGGAAGGTATTATGCTAAGTGAAAAAAGTTAGACACAGAAAGACAAGTAGCTTATGATCTAACTTATATGTGAAATCTAAAAAATACAAGAAACTAGTGAGTACAACAGAAAAGAATACTCACAGATATAGAGAACAGACAGTGGGTCCCGGTGGGAAGGAGGGAAAGGCAATATAAGGACGGGAGAGTGGGAGTTACACATTATTGGCTCACGGATGTATTGTACGAAATAGGGAATAGAGCCAAAATTCTGTACTGACTGTAAATGGAAAGTGACCTTTAAAAATTATATTACATTTTTAATGCAAAATAAATATAAACAAGCAAATAGATAAAAGATGTTCTTTTAAAATGTACTTTGGGATTGTTACTTAACTTTTCTGTGTCTTTGTCTGGAAATGCAGGGGTCCCTACCTATTTCATAGGGTGGCTTTGAAGCCTGAGTGAGATAACAGATGTTGAATAAATGTTAAAGCCCTTTCTTGCTTTTTGCTCTTTCAGCTCTTATACAAGTACACACACATGCACACACACACACTTTTTTTTATTTTAGTGAGTTTCTTTCCTTCTATTTATTTCCTTTTCTTTCTGTTACCCCACTGAAGTACGTAAGGATCATACACGACCCATTTGTGAAAATCAGTGTTCTGGTTGGAAAGTCAGTCTTCTCTGTTCTGCTGACCACTTGTTTTATCTTTGCTATTTTCACTCCTGAAAATAAAAACAAAACAGTCCCAACAAACTGCAAACCAAAAACCCTGACATATTCAGGAGTCCAGAGTCCAAGTGTAGGAAACAACAGATATTTGAACTTGGGTGACTTGTGAACGCAAGAACAGGAAAGTTGTGGCGAACATATACTGCATTAAGGCAGCAGGACTCCAATTTGCTGAACACATTTGAGTCCAGAACTTTCTGCAGCTGTCACCTGGGAGTCATCACCATGCTGAGAGATTTGGTCCAGCCCTTGCTACCCTTTTTCAGGCCTTGGCTCAGAGCCCAATTTAACTGCCCTCCACACAGCTGGACCAATGACACTCAAAACAGATGCCCCATCTGTTGCGTAGGCATCAAGAAACTTCCACTGAGGTATAGCCCAGCCTGTGCCCAACACCAAAGTTCCCAAGCTTTCTTCTGACCCATGGACAATTCTGGAGGAGACAGAACATCACCAAAGGGCAGCTGGATGAGTTTTCATGGAAAAAATGAAGGATGCCATTTTTCTCAACGTGAAGGCTAAATGGGAAGCTGGGACTGAAAGAATGAGGAAGAAAATATGGATACTTAGCTTTGTCATCAGAGTTCTAAATACCTGTTAGAAAAGTCACCTATCTTCTTCCTGTCTTCTGGGGTCATAGCTATGAAACAGCACAAAATGGGATTCTTCCATTGGGCGTTCATTCATTAACTGGCTTTTGGGTACTAGATCTCATGGCAGGCACTGGGAATTCACAAGCTAACGCAACAGTTGCTACTCTGAAGGACCTTGCTCTTATGAGGCTCTTATGTAGACAGTAGACAAGACAATGAAAATTACCATGGACCTTGCTAAGTACTATGATGGGGGTGATTCTGTGGGCTCCATGAGCTTCTAAAAGAGTGGTAACCTAGGCTAGGGTGGACAGGGAAGACTAGCGAGAGAAAATGACATGTCAGCTGAGGTCATACCTAAGATTGAGTACAACTCAGCCAGGCAAAGACTTCCCTGGTGGCTCAGACAGTAAAGCGTCTGCCTATAATGCAAGGAGACCCGGGTTTGATCCCTGGGTAGGGAAGATCCTCTGGAGAAGGAAAAGGCAGCCCATTCCAGTACTCTTGCCTGGAATATCCCATGGATGGAGGAGTCTGGTGAGCTACAGTCCATGGGGTCCCAAAGAGTTGGAGCGACTTCACTTTCACTTCCACTTTCAGCCAGGCAAAGGCAGGATAAGGCGGAGCAGAGAGGAGAAAGGGGAGGAGAGCAAGAAACACAGCTGGTATTTCTGTGTTTACTATTAATATATGCTTGGCATTCGTCTGAGCTGTTTATCTGTATTACCTCAATTAAGTGGCAATTGCTAGTATGATGCCCTTTTCACATGATAAAACAGAGAGGTTAGGTTGCCAGTTTAGTGCCACACAGCAATTAAGTGGCAAAGCTGGGATTTACATCAGGCATACTGGTTCCAGAGCCTTAGCTCTTAACCACTACACAGAGAAGTTGGCAAGAGAGCATATGAGGACTTCAGAAGTAACTTCAACTTCTCTAGTGTGGTTGACTGGGGCCATAACTAGGAAGTCAGTGCATCACAAAGGGAACACCCTTCACCCAGAACATAGTGCAGAGAGAGGGCCTTCAGTCTTCTCATTGTATACACACAAGAAGTGACCATTAGCTCGATAAAATCTGGGGGTATGTATATGATGCTGGATGAAAATTACTTATGTTTTGTTTATATTATGTAATTATGACTGGAAAAATAAAAAGTATTAAGAAGATATTAGCATAGAATCTATATAAAAGTTCTAAAATCTTTTCAACATTTCTTTGGGGGGTGAAAAACTTGATGTTGCTTCCACCAAGACAACTTTTTAATAACTGATTTTGTGTTTCAGATGTCTGCAAGGCCCTCTACTCAGGAACTTCTCATGTGCATTTTTTTGGAGTCCTGATAGTGATCATCACCATAAAATTTGTTCACATCAACAGGTCATAAGACATTTTTAGATCTTTTATTTTACAACCATTCAAAAAGGTATCAAAGTTGAAATTGCATTAAGATATCCAAGAGGGCTCCTTTTTCTTTCACGGACAAAGGTGAAAGTGAGAATGGATTTCCAAAGCAGCTAAACCCTTGGTAATAAAGCATTTCAGAACACTGACAAAGCTTGAGTTAGTACAAGGCACATGAGGTGTCACAGGGCCACCTTGTAGCCATCTGAGGAGCCTGAAAGGATGGTGATGGCAGCCACCAATGGACAGATGTATTCGCTTAGATGCAGACAGAGCTTCCTGCCTGACCTTCTCTGCAGCCCTGCCACTCAACCCTCAGCATCTTGGGCTGCTGGCCATCCCCTGGTGTACCTGGCAGCTCCTGGAGCACCTTGTCTGCAGTGCAGAGTGACGCCCCCTGCAGCTGCTACTGAGATGAACATCAAGGATCAGGGTGTCAGCATGTGGTCCACCCCAAGTTAGACCTCTTCACTCCCGCTATGGGACAGGAGTATGACGTCAGACTGGCTCTGCCACACTCTTAAGAGCCCTGGACAAAGCTACTCACAGCCCGAAGGCACCACTCTGGCTGCCTCATGGCCAAATGAACTGATGTCTGGTGGCACCTCTGCAGTTCATTTGTAGCTCACCAACTGGGAAGTTCTAAATTAAATAGTGCTCAAGTATGAAGGCTCTGGAGTCAGATAGCCTGGACTGGAGTCCCAGTTTCTCCTCTACCCAGCTCTGTGTCTTTGGGGTGAGTTAATCAACATTTCTTTTTCCCTGCTTTCTCATCTGTAAGCTCATAGTCTTTGTGTATGGGGCTTCCCAGGTGGTTCAGCAATAAAAAATCTACCTGCCGATGCAGGAGCTGCAGGAGATGTGGGTTTGATCCCTGGGTTGGAAAATCCCCTGGAGGAGGGCATGGCAACCTACTCTAGTATTCTTGCTGGATAATCCTATGGACAGAGGAGTTGGTAAGGATGTGGGGAGGATCCTAGGGTAAGGAAATCACATTTCCAAAGCTTTCAGGCAGGAAGGAATTTAGTGTATGGAATACAGAGACCCATGGGCTGAGCATATGAGCATGCATAGGTAAGAGTGGCCTACAGTAGGGCTAGAGAAACAAGCAGTGGTCAGATCTTGCAAGGCCCTGTTGGTCACCTGGAGGAATTCCTTTTTTTTTTTTTTTAATATTTAAACATCTAATTCTAATTTTTAAATTTTATCAATTTATTTTTATTTTTTACAGACCTAATTTTATTTATTTATATCAAAACTTTTTGTCTGCATGGCATGTGGATCTTAGTTCCCAGACCAATGATGGAACCCATACTCCCTGCAGTGGAAGCTCAGAGTCTTAACCAATGGACCAACAGAAAGTCTGAATTTCATTTTTAACCCAGAGTATGAACGGTTTGAGTATAGCAGAAATATGACTCAAAGTGTGATGTGCATAGATGAAACACAATGGAAACTGAAAGCCCAGTGGGTATTATCTGCAGTCACCCCAGGAGAGGGATGATGAAGGTTTAAACTTGGTGGTGGCAGTGGAGACAAGGGAAGAAGGTAGATTAATTTTTAAAGTAGTGTTGACAGGCCATGATTAAAAATTGGATGTGGAGGTAAGGTAGAAAAGAAGGAGGAGAATTATGGTTCTCAGTTGTCTTTCTTGGGCAAGTAGGTACCATTGTACTGGGACTTGAAAAGAAATATAAAGAAAATTTTGAATGTGGATTCAGGTATTTATGAGATGGTTATGTGAAGATGTCTGGACATAGAGTGGACTAAAAAAATTATTTTAGAGAGAAGGGAGCCATTAATGTACAGGTGGGATTCAAAGTCATTGGAATGGATGAGATTGCCAGAACGTAGCTTTTATGGCAGTTCAAAGCCTTGATCTCCGATGCTTTGTGAGAGTGAATGCAGGTGAAGAAGGTATCTGCTCACGAAGTGTCTTCTGCACCAAGAAGTTTTAGTTTTATTCAATAGAGTGAAGGGGAAGCCACAGAAAAATGAAGAAGTCCAGAGTCAGGGTTGAACAGGGTTGGCCAAAACCATGGGGGCAGATTGAAAATAAAAGGGAAAATCACTCAGTTGTGTCTGACTCTTTGTGACCCCATAGTCTATACAGTCCATGGAAGTCCCCACACCAGAATACTGGAGTGGGTAGCCTTTCTCTTCTCCAGGGGATCTTCCCATCCCAGGGATTGAACCCAGGTCTCCTGCATTGCAGGCCGATTCTTTACCTGCTGAGCCACAGGGGAAGCCCAAGAATACTGGAGTGGGTAGCCTATCCCTTCTCCAGGGAATCTTCCTAACCCAGGAATCAAACCAGGTTCTCCTGCATTGTAGGCAGGTTATTTACCAACTGATATATCAGGGAAGCCCCGCAGATGGAAAGGATGAACCAAAGGTGTGGAGATGGGTTAAAAGAATATTGTGGTGATCCAAGCAGGAGATGAGGGTGGCCTGCACTAAGAGAGACAGTGGGGAAGAAGAGAAACAAGATACATATATGAAAACACTTGATGATTTTCATGTAGCCACATGATCCTGCTTCACCTTAGAAAGCACTTCTTCACTCTGGCCCTTCTTTTTTTAAGGTTCACATGTTCTTTCTCTTGCCCTGTGGTTCATAGCAAGACAAATTCATTACAGAGAGAAATTCCATTTTGGCCATATCTTTTCTGTCTTTGTGCTCCCTTAAAAAACTCATCAGCTCCCTTGGCATCAACTTGTACCTTGGTGCTGATGGTTCCTAAGGATCTGACTGCAAGTCCAAAGTCAACATGAATGTACAGCAATTAGAATGTAATGTCTTTTATCTTGGCATTTTTACTAGCCAACTTTCTAAGTTTTTGTTTCCCTCATGGGTACTAATTCTCCTGATCACTCCAATTTCCAACTTTACTTTAGTATAAAATTATGCCCTTCTTCTAAAATTCTCTAGAGGCTTCCCTGGTGGTCCAGTGGCTAAGACTCTGCACTCGCAATGCAGAGGCCCCTGGTTCAATCACTGGTCATGGAACTAGATCCCACATGTTGTAACTTAGGATCCTGCGTGCCACATCTAAGACCAAGCACAGCCAAATAAATAAACAAAAATAAAATTCCCTTTAAGTAGTCAGCAAGTTGCTTCTACCTTTTCCTACAAAATAACTCTTAAATTCACCTTTTCGTCTCCTTTAGCACTGCCTCGCTTACTACAGTTCTTGGTATAGCATAGGACGTTGGTCAAATTGGTTGATTTGTTGCTTGATTAATAGTCTATCTAAGTCTAGTGCCTCATAAGTTTAGGCCTTGACCTCTTAAAATGGCAATTACTCACTCACACCCCTTGATGGGAAACCTAGCAGCTTTCCACTGCCAATGGAATAAGTTTCAAATCCCATAATCTATCCCACCTATCTTGTGCAAAATGGGCTTCCCTTGTGGCTCAGGGGTAAAGAATCTGCCTGCCAATGCAGGGGATGCAGGTTTGGCCCCTGAAGAAGGAAGATCCCCTGGAGAAGGAAATGGCAACCTACTTCAGTATTCTTGCCTGGGAAATCCCATGGACAGAGGAGCCTGGTAGACCACAGTCCACGGGGTTGCAAAAGAGTTAGACATAACTTAAGGACTAAATAACAACAGTAATCTTGTGGAAGTTTTCTAGAGCCTAAAATGGCTCCTCAAGTATGCTGGGGAGAATACAAGCATTCCTTTTGCCATTCTGTTGGTCATTCTCTCCACACAATGCTTTGAAACATTGTGCAAATGATCTTTTACTGTTGGAAAAATTTACCTACTTGTCAATACCACTTAGAGTCTATGATTCCCTTCTCATTTCCTTCAAATAAAATGCTTTCACATCCCAATCCTGCATTCACTTCTCCAACAAGATACCAACAGGACCATCATCTCCCACTTACAGATGCCAGGGAATATTCTGGATCGCTCCCTCTCCTTCACCACACTATCTATAGTACAATTCCTCTCTGGAGTCAACTCTCTACAAATCTATTGCCAACTCTAATGTAAGATATGTCATTTTCCACTTACTTTCCTTCTTTCCCTCAAATTTTATTGTGGTAAAATATACATAAGATGGTCAACATGAAATTGGCCATCTTAATCATTTTTGAGTGCACATTTCAGTGGTATTAAGACATTCATAGTTTCATTGAGTTAGACAAGGCTGACTATGAACCATGGCTCAATGAAACTGTGAGCCATGCCATGTAGGGTCACCCAAGGTGGACGGGTCATGCTGGAGAGTTCTCACAAGATGTGGTCCACTGGAGAAGGGAATGGCAATCCACTTCAGTATTCCGGCCTTGAGAATCCCATGAACAGTATGAAAAGGCAAAAACATAGGACACTGAAAGATGAACTCCCCAGGTAGGTAGGTGCCCAATGTGCTACTGGAGATCAATGGAGAAATAACTGCAGAAAGAATGAAGAGATGGAGCCAAAGCAAAAACAACACCCAGTTGTGGATGTGACTGATGATGGAAGCAAGTTCTGATCCTGTAAAGAGCCATATTGCATAGAAACCTGGAATGTTAGGTCCATGAATCAAGGCAAATTGGAAGTGGTCAAACAGGAGATGGCAAGAGTGAATGTCGACATTTTAGGAATCAGCACACTAAAATGGACTGGAATGGGTGAATTTAACTCAGATGACCATTATATCTACTACTGTGGGAAAAAATCCCTTAGAAGAAATGGAGTAGCCATTATAGTCAACAAAAGAGTCCAAAATGCAGTACTTGGATGCAATCTCGAAAACAACAGAATGATCTCTATTCGTTTCCAAGGCGAACTATTCAATATCATGGTTACCCAAGTCTATGCCCTGACCAGTAATGCTGAAGAAGCTGAAGTTGAATGGTTCTATGAAGACCCACAAGACCTTCTCGAACTAACACCCAAAAAAGATGTCCTTTTCTTACAGGGGGCTGGAATGCAAAAGTAGGAAGTCAAGAAACACCTGGAAAGTGAAAGCGAAGTTGCTCAGTCGTGTCTGACTCTTTGCCACCCCATTGACTGTGTAGCCTATCAGACACCTCTGTACATGGGATTTTCCAGGCAAGAATACTGGAGTAGGTTGCCATTTCCTTCTCCAGGAGATCTTCCTGACCCAGGGATTGAACCCAGGTCTCCTGCATGGTAGGCAGATGCTTTACCATCTGAGCCACCAGGGAAGTTCAAAAGAAATCAGCACCTCCTTTGAGCCAGAATCAAACCAGCAACCTAAGCATGACCACACCTGTCAGATCTACAGTCCTCCACTTTACCCACTGAGCTATCGAAGGGTGGCCTGGACTAACAGGCAGATTTGGCCTTGGAGTACAGAATGAAGCAGGGCTAAGGCTAATAGAGTTTTGCCAAAAGAATGCACTGGTCATAGAAAACACCCTCTCTTCCAACAACACAGGAGAAGACTCTCTCTACACATGGACATTACCAGATAGTCAACACTGAAATCAGACTGATTATATTCTTTGCAGCCAAAGATGGAGAAGATCTATACGGTCAGCAAAAACAAGACTAGGAGCTGACTATAGCTCAGATCATGAACTCTTTATTGCCAAATTCAGACTTAAATTGAAGAAAGTAGGGAAAACCACTAGACCATTCAGGTATGACCTAAATCAAATCCCTAACGATTATACAATGGAAGTGAGAAATAGATTTAAGGGACTAGAACTTATAGACAGAGTGCCTGATGAACTATGGACAGAGATTCGTGACATTGTACAGGAGACAGGAAGCAAGACCATCCAAAGAAAAAGAGATGCAAGAAAGCAAAATGTTGTCTGGGGAGGCCTTACAAATAGCTGTGAAAAGGAGAAGGCACAAGCAAAGGAGAAAAGAAAAGATTACCCATTTGAATGCAGAGTTCCAAAGAATAGCAAGGAGAGATAAAAAAGCCTTCTCCAGTGATCAGTACAAAGAAATAGAGGAAAACAATAGAATGGGAAAGAGAAGTGACTTAGCAGCAGCAGCAGCAGCAGCAAAGATCTCTTTAAGAAAATTAGAGATCAGTTCAGTTCAGTTCAGTCGCTCAGTCGTGTCCGACTCTTTGCGACCCCATGAATCGCAGCACGCCAGGCCTCCCTGTCCATCACCATCTTCCAGAGTTCACTCAGACTCACGTCCATCGAATCCATAATGCCATCCAGCCATCTCATCCTCGGTCGTCCCCTTCTCCTCCCGCCCCCAATCCCTCCCAGCATCAGAGTATTTTCCAATGAGTCAGTTCTTCGCATGAGGTGGCCAAAGTACTGGAGTTTCAGCTTTAGCATCATTCCTTCCAAAGAAACCCCAGGGTTGATCTCCTTCAGAATGGACTGGTTGGATCTCCTTGCAGTCCAAGGGACTCTCAAGAGTCTTCTCCAACACCACAGTTCAAAAGCATCGATTCTTCGGCGCTCAGCTTCCTTCACAGTCCAACTTTCACATCCATACATGACCACAGGAAAAACCATAGCCTTGACTAGGCGGACCTTAGTCGGCAAAGTAATGTCTCTGCTTTTGAATATACTATCCAGGTTGGTCATAACTTTTCTTCCA
>SJYX01024794.1:321705-350007 GCA_006410675.1 Oreotragus oreotragus
TTAGGAAGCATCACTATGAACAAAGCTAGTGGAGGTGATGGAATTCCAGTTGAGCTATTTCAAATCCTGAAAGATGATGCTGTGAAAGTGCTGCACTCAATATGCCAGCAAATTTGGAAAACTCAACAGTGGCCACAGGACTGGAAAAGGTCAGTTTTCATTCCAATCCCAAAGAAAGGCAATGCCAAAGAATGCTCAAACTCCTGCACAATTGCACTCATTTCACACCCTAGCAAAGTAATGCTCAAAATTCTCCAAGCCAGGCTTCAGCAATACATGAACCGTGAACTTCCAGATGTTTAAGCTGGTTTTAGAAAAGGAAGAGGAACCAGAGATCAAATTGCCAACATTCGCTGGATCATTGAAAAAGCAAGAGAATGCCGGAAAAACATCTATTTCTGCTTTATTGACTATGCCAAAGTCTTTGACAGTGTGGATCACAACAAGCTCTAGAAAATTCTGAAAGAGAAAGGAATACCAGACCACCTGATCTGTCTCTTGAGAAATCTGTATGCAGGTCAGGAAGCAACAGTTAGAACTGGAACTGGACATGGAACAGCAGACTGGTTCCAAATAGGGAAAGGAGTACGTCAAGGCTGTATATTGTCACCCTGCTTTTTAACTTACATGCAGTGTACGTCATGAGAAACGCTGGGCTGGAGGAAGCAAAAGCTGGAATCAACGTTGCTGGGAGAAACATCGATAACCTCAGATATGCAGATGACACCACCCTATAGCAGAATGTGAAGAAGAACTAAAGAGCTTCTTGATGAAAGTGAAAAAGGAGAGTGAAAAAGTTGGTTTAAAGCTCAAAATTCATAAAACTAAGATCATGGCATCCGATCCCATCACTTCATGGCAAATAGATGGAGAAGCAGTGGAAACAGTGACAGACTTTATGTTTTTGGGCTCCAAAATCACTAGAGATGGTAACTGCAGCCATTAAATAAAAAGATGCTTACTCCTTGGAAGAAAAGTTATGACCAACCTTGGCAGCATATTAAAAAGCAGAGACATTACTTTGTCAACAAAGGTCTGTCTAATCAAGGTTATGGTTTTTCCAGTGGTCATGTATGGATATGAGGGTTGGACTATAAAGAAACTGAGCACAGAAGAATTGATGTTTTTGAACTGTGGTGTTGGAGAAGACTATTGAGAGTCCCTTGGACTGCAAGGAGACNCAAAGGTCTGTCTAATCAAGGTTATGGTTTTTCCAGTGGTCATGTATGGATATGAGGGTTGGACTATAAAGAAACTGAGCACAGAAGAATTGATGTTTTTGAACTGTGGTGTTGGAGAAGACTATTGAGAGTCCCTTGGACTGCAAGGAGACCCAACTAGTCAATCCTAAGGGAAATCAGTCCTGAATATTCATTGGAAGGACTGATGTTGAAGCTGAAACTCCAATTCTTTGGGCACCTGATGCGAAGAGCTGACTCATTTGAAAAGATCCTGATGCTGGGAAAGATTGAAGCCAGGAGGAGAAGGGGCCGACAGAGGATGAGATGGTTGGATGGCATCACCAACTCAACAGATATAAGTTTGAATAAGCTCTGGGAGTTGGTGATGGGCAGGGAGGCATAGCATGCTGCAGTCCATGGGGTTGCAAAGAGTCGGACTCAACTGAGTGACTTAACTGAACTGAACTGAACTGAAGACATTCATACTACTGTGCAACCATCATTGCCATCCATCTCCAAAACTCTTCATCTTGCCAAACTGAAATTTGCATCCATTAAATGATTACTTCCCATGACACTCTACTCCCCACCCCTGGCAGCCACATTATTTACCACTATTCTGTTATTATAAATATACAATGGAATATTATTCAGGCTTCACTGGAGGGCATTGTGTTAAGTGAAATAAGACAAACACAGAAAAATAAATATTGCGTGGCTCATTTAAATTTTTCACTTGCCTTCTAACCTGGTTTCCTTAGCTCCAGATTCACCTTTTTCTCTAATCCATTATCCATCTGTACCAGGGGTCACCAGATTATAGTTGGAAAGACAAATTCTGCCTACTGCTCCTTTTTGCAAGAATGTTTATTGGACCACATTTATTTATTTTTATCCATGGCAGTGTTTTCTGGGTCAGGAAAATTCCTGAAAAAGGGTTAGACTACCCACTCCAATATTCTTGGGTTTCCCTGGTAGCTCAGACAGAAAAGAATCTGCCTGCAATACGGGAGACCTGGGTTTGATCCCTGGATTGGGAAGATCCCCTGAAGGGGGGCGTGGCAACCTACCCCAGTATTCTTGCTTAGTTTAAAATATTTCAGTGATTTCTCACTGCTCTTAAAGTACAATCCAAAGAATTTACTCTGATGAAACCTACATCATGGATCTGTCCTGGTCTCATGCTATGTTCCATCCTTTACTGTACTCCATTTGCACTAAAGGTCTTTGTGTTTCTCACAGCCTGCCAATATCTTGCATCCAAGATCTTTGTACAAGTGATTCTTTTCTCAAAATGACTTCCTCCCCTTATATCACCCCTACCTAATGTCTTGGCCATTACTTACCCTCCAGGAAGCACAGAACCCTTTGCAGTCACTTCCATCCCTGAGAGAGCCCTGCATTGCTATTTCTTTGCTTTTTCTAGAACAGCTCTGATTTACTTCTGTCCTTTTTCTAGCTATTCCTCCTACTGCCAATTTTTGAAGGATAACCTTCAGCTTCTAAACACACATCCTAATCTGTAATCTGTTTCAGGAAGTGATTAGAAAGAGAAAGGTATTTCATTTGTTGCAGTTGTGATGAGGTAGAAGAAAGGAGACCTGGGTAAGGCATCTGGCCAGCTGCTCAGAGAGAGTCTTGTAAGAGCTGCACCACTGTCTGGGGCTTCACATGTTCCAAGAGCTGGGCCGTGGCGAGTGAGACATCCAAAGTGGATTTGGTCAGTTTTCCACAGTGTATAAAACTCAGGGAAAATGATTCACATTAACCAAACTCACTAATAAAGTTGTAAAACAAAAACCCAGCTTTTCTGTTCATCAGTTTTACAGAGTAATAGGTAATACGCATCTAAGTTGTAGCTTGTTTATTCTTTTTCATTGCTGAATGGTATTCCATTGTATAGATGCTCCATATTCTGTTTATTTATTCACCACTTGCTGGTCTTGTTCCAGTTTGCAGCTATAATAAATGATGCTGCATTCACAGGCATGTCTTCATGTGGATATATGTTTTCATTTCTTTTGAATAGATTTCTAGAGGTGAAATTGTAGCATTGTACGGTAAGTCATATTTAAATTTTTTTTTTTTTTTTTTTTGCTTCATTGCATAGTTTGTGGGATCTTAGTTCCTCAACCAAGGGATTAAACCCTAGGCCCTCACAGTGAGAGTGTGTCATCCCAACTACTGGACTGTGAGGGAATTCCTAGGTCATGTTTGACTTTTTAAGAAACTAGTGAACTCTTCTTCGAAGTGGTCATACCATTTTACATTCTAACCAGCAACATATGAGGGTTTTAGTTAGGGTTCCTCACTAACACTTGATAGTGTCTTTTTATAATGAGTGTGAAGTGATACCCTATGTATCCATTGCATTTCCCTGGTGACTAATGACTGTGAGCATGTTTTCATATGCTTTATTTTCCTTACATATCTTTTAAATGAAATGTGTATTAAAATCTTTTGGCCATTTTTAATTGAATTATTTGTCTTTTTAATGAGTTATGAGTTCTTTATGTATTCTGGATCCAAGTCTTTTATGAAAGATACAATTTAGAAATATCTTCCCAATCTGTCACTTATCTTGTCTTTTCTATCTGCTGGAGCACAAAAGTGTTTAATTTTGATAAAATCTAATTTATCAGTTTTTTCTTTTATGTTATGTTTGGGTGTCCTATCTAAGAACTCTTTGTCCATCCTAAGCTTCTTAAGGTTATTACTTAAGATTTCTCGACAAATTCTGTGTAGTTCTTAGATTTAGATTTTTAATTTATTTTGGATTAATTTCATTTATGTAATGTGAGATAAGGGTCTGAGTTCGTCACTGTGTATGTGGTTGTTTAATTACTGCAACACCACTTGCAAGAATTACTGCAAGAATACCGTTTCCCTTTTGAAGTGTCTCACTATCTTTGTTGAGTATGGAGTAACAATAAATGTAAGGATATATTTCTGGACTCTCTTTCCTTCCTACATCACATTCCTTCCTTTTATTTTTCTCCTTGCTATGTTTCTTCCATCTGTACATTTTGGGTGTTGGTCCATTGATAGTAAATCTGTTTGCTTTAGAACAACTGAAAATGGCTTTATTTTGTTCTAACTCAGTAATAGTTTAGTGCAGAGTGGAATTCTAGGTCAGTGGCTCCCTTCCACCCCTCTTCCTCCTCCTCCCATTCTTCCTCCTCCTCTTCTCCCCCCTCCTCCTGTTGCTTCTTCCTCCTCCTCTTCTTCCGGACACTTCAAGAGTAAGACTTCTTAGACTTTTGGCCTCAGTTGCTGCTTGTAAGAAACCTGCTGTCTCTGTAAGTGTTGTTTTCTGTGGGTGATTGGTCTCTCCTCTCTGTTAGATTTTGACACTTTATTGTTATCTTTGAAATTCTGTAACTTCACCCAGATCAGTTGATTTGTAGATGTTCTGGACACACAACGCATACTTTCTAGGAAGGCACATGTCTTTATTTAATTCTGGTAAATTCTAAGCTATTTAGTTTCTAAAACTTACCTTGCTGCCATTTCCTTTGTTGTACTTGTGTGGAATTCCTCTCAGGGGAGAAGTCGCTCAAGTCAGGTGCACTCACGTCTTTGCCCATCTTCCCTGACATCCTTCTCCTCTGCTTCCCTCACTTCTTACAGCTTTTGCTGGGGAACAGCCCCTCTGTAACTCATGTGCACAAGAATAATCTCTGCTTCTAAGACCTACAGGTTGTAATGTGCCCACAGTCACATGCGGGTGAAGGGGGTCACGCACCCTTGGAACCATTCCAGGGTGGCCCCTCCTGAGGAGAAGCTGTCAGTGAGGCAGGTGGAATGGGACTCTGGGACCAGGCTGCAGGTGTGCAACTTGGATGAGCTGTCTACTGGTGGCATGAGTTACCCACTCTCAGCTCATTACGGATCATGGTCTAAGGGCCTCAGCTCATCCCCTTCCTGCCTCATTCTACTCCTGTGGCAGAATGTTCCAGCTCTGGAGTCTGGTTGCCCTGCAGCTACTCTGTCAGCCTGGGGGGTGGGATATAGCGTGGGAGCCTGGTCTCCCGCCATCTTCTTTTCAAGCCCAGCTTCTGGCAACTTCCTCTGCACTCCTTCCTCTCAGGCCTTCTCTTTTTACTTCTTAATGGCCTTTTCTTCTCTTAAAAACCTTCCTCTTGCATATCAAAAACTTTGGCTCTTAAAAGTTTTGTTTCAGATGGATCTGGGATCAAGAGCTTATTTTGGAAGTTAAAACACTGAACACTGACTATTTCTTTCTCTCTGTGTTTAAACTGCCCTCCTTCTCCTTCTGGTTCTGTGGGAGCTGAATAAGGAGGAGAAAAAAAAGCAAAGAACAGACATTTGTATTTCAAGATGCTTTCCTGCCATAGAATCGAAAGTTCATTGGCACAGAGCCTGGTAGATAGTGCGTGTGCAATACGTGTTCTCTGTATACTTATTTATTCATTTTAATGTTTTTATTACCATTTTAGTATTCTTGCCTGGGAAATCCTATGGACAGAGGAGCATGGCAGGCTACAGTCCACAGGGTTGCGAAGAGTTGAACACAACTGAAGTGACTTAGCACTAGTACTATCACCATTTTAATTTTTTGAAGTGCATAGTTGCATAACATCAAGAATATTCATACTGTCTTGCAGCTAATCTCTAGGACTTTTTCATCTCGCAAAACTGAAACCGCCTATTAACTGGTAACTCCCCATTTCCTCTCTCCCCAGTTCTGGAAATCACCATTCTTACTTTCTGTGATTTTATCTACCCTGGATATTTCATATAAATGGAATCATACATTTGTCTTCTTGTGACTGACTTATTTCATTGAGCATAAAGTCCTCAAAGGGTTCCCCAGTGGCTCAGTGGTAAAGAATCCACCTGCAATTCAGGAGACACAGGAGATGTGGGTTTGATCTGGGTCAGGAAGATCCCCCTGGAGGAGGGCATGGCAGCCCACTCCAGTATCCTTGCCTGGAGAATCTCATGGACAGAGAAACCTATTGGGTCACAGTCCGTGGGGTCACAGAGAGTCAGACAAAACTGAAGCAACAGCACGCACACACGCAAAGTTCCTCAAGGCTTACCTATGTTGCGGCATATGTCAGGATTTCCTTCCTTTTTAAGGCTGAATAATATTTCATTGTATGTATATATCACATTTTTCATTATTCATTCATATGTTGATGGACTCTTGGGTTTCTCTGGCAGATATATTTGGCAAAAATCTCTTTGAGTCCTTGCTTTCACTTCTTTTGAGTATATACCCTTGTTAACAAAAGGAGAGTCTGCAGACTCTTCCTTCTGTGGGTCTCAGTTCTTGGTAAGGACACCAAGAAGAATCTAAGGTCTTATCCATTGCAAGGAAATTACAAGGGAAGAAAGAATGGGACACAAAGAGTTGGACATGACTTAGCCCTGAGCCCATACGAAGAACCAAGAGAACACCTCATAAGAGAGGTGGGCCATGCCAAGGGAGACAAATGGCCCTGGAGGGCTGGGGTGCAGAGTTTTTAAGGCAGGGTTGTTTGCATAATCCAGGAGGGTCATTGATTCACAGCTTTGCTTGACAGCTGCAGGTTATTCAACAAGATATTCTACATGTATATCCTTCCCATAATTCAGTCTGTTATAATTAGGTGTATGTATTCATAGAAACTCTATTGCTGAAGCTGAAGCTCCAATGCTTTGGCCACCGGATGCAAAGAGCTGACTCATTAGAAAAGACCCTGATGCTGGGAAAGATTGAAGGCAGGAGGAAAAGGGGACAATATAAGATGAGATGGTTGGATGGCATCACTGACTTGATGGGCATGAATTTGAGCAAGCTCCAGGAAATGGTGAAGGACAGGGAAACCTGGCTTGGTGCAGTCCATGGGGCTGCAGAGTCGGACATGACTGAGTGACTGAACAATAGCATTTCATAGAATATTTATTAACAGTTAATGAGTCCAACAGTTAATAGCTGCCAAAGGTTACTTTAGTACAGGAGAGTGTGAGGTGTACACATGTGTTAGAGTAGGGAAAGTCCCACCAGTGGGTGGTTTTGTGGGGGAGGGGGGTAATGTTTAGGGCCTCTTGACTATTTTTGGAGTACTGGCGGATATATTAGGAGTGGGGCTGTTAAATTGCTTGGTGGGATTAGGTGACTATTGGACAGTTAGCTGAAGGAGCTCCTTCTTCTTGCTCTTAGCTAACTTCTTGCCTATCACCCTGAAGTAGAATTACTGGATCATATGATAATTTTAATTATCTGAGGAATTACTGTACTATTTTCACAGCAGCTTCCCCAGTTTTACATTCTCACAACTGGTATAGAAGGGTTCTTGTTTCTCCACATCCTTGCCAACACATCAATGCTTGTCATTTTCTGTTTGGTTTTGCTTTATTTTAAAATAGTAGTCATCCACATGGGTATGAAGTAGCACCTCATTGTGGCTTTTAAAAAACAATCTCTAGATCCATGCATGTTGTTGCAAGTGGCATTATTTTATTATTTTTATGGCTGAGTAATATTCCATTGTATGCATGTACCACATTCTTCTTTATCCATTCATCCATTCTGGACACTTTGCTTCCATACTTTGGCTATTGTCAATAGTGCTCTTGTGAAAACTGGGGTGCATGCACCTTTTCAAATTTGAGTTTTCATCTTGTCTGAATATATGCTCAAGAGTGGGATTGCTCCATGGTATGGTAAATATATCTTTAGACTTTTAAGAAACTTCATACTATACTCCATAGTGGCTGTACCCATTTATGTTCCTACTAACAGTGTAGGACTGTTCCCTTTTCTCCAAACCCTTCTTATTGTGTTTTTGATTTTCATTTTTCTCATGATTAGTGATGTTGTGAGTTTCTTCATATAGTTATTGGCTCTTGTATTTTTGAAAGGCCTTCTGTGTTCATTTCAGAGTAAGTGCCCAAACTTACTGGTGTGTGCAATCAACTTTAATAAAGATTTCATCAATCTCTTGGGTTCTCTTCTGGTCTCTAAAATTCTGACTTCTTTTAACCCTTTGGTTTTCCTTATTCTGCTCAAGACTTATACTCTACATTACTCTGATTCTCAGACCCTCCATACTAAGAACATCAGAGACAAAAGGCTTTAGACTGAGCTTTTTCTTCTCTTAGCTGGTGTTTGGTGTGGGAATAGGTAAGGCTGAGTAGGTAGGGCTGTTTCCTGAAGGAGTAAGGTGAGGAGTGGGTCTGGGATCTTGGGAAGACTTGAAGCATCAAGTCCAGGGGAGCATGTGGATAGAAAATATTGGATCCAAAGCAAATTGCCCATCATTTGGAATTGGTAAGGCAGTTAGAAGTCTTGGGAGGCAGAAGTCTAAGGTGCCTGCTTACTGACATGGAGATGTTAAGGGTCACCTCTGCTTGGTTTGTCATTTTCACGTGAGGTACTTTGTGCTCATCCTCACCCCATCAGGCTCTCATATACATGCAGCTTAGCCCCATCTTCTATCTGCTCCATCCAAGGTTTCCATGAGAAGATTTTCATTGGTGAGGATGGGAGTCCTAGTAGAAAGGCAGGTGTGGAAAAAATGGGATGCATGACCCTATGGTCTATAGCCTGCCAGGCTCCTCTATTCATGGAATTCTGCAGGAAAGGATACTAAAGTGGGTTGCTGTGTCCTCCTCCAGGGGATCTCTCTGATCCAGGGATCAAATCTGCATGTCTTATGTCTCCTGCATTGACAGGCAGGTTCTTTACCACTAGCACCACCTGGGAAGCCCCTATACTTTGACAAGTGTCCCCAAACCAAAATATAAAATGCTGTCATTCATGTGGCAAATATAAACTACTGTAGCCATCTGTGGTCTTTACAATCAGAAATCAAGTACTTCATAGTGAAACACATCATTTTGCAATCTGGATGTTATGTAGACATAGGCAGGCTACTTTATTTCTTTTTCTCTTAGGGTTTATTTTGGTAATTTTCCTCTTCCCCTTAGGAATACAATTTTAAAATAATTTTGTTTTTTATCTATTTATCTGTTGATGGCTTCACTGGGTCTTTGTTGCTGCACACTGGCTTTCTCTAGCTGCGGTGAGCGGGGGCCACTGCAGCGCAAGGGTTTCTCATTGCAGTGGCTTCTCATTGCTGTAGGGCACGTGGACTCAGTAATTGCAGCTCGCAGGCATAGGTGCCACGCAGCATCTGGGATCTTCCAGCACCAGGGACTGAACAGGTGTCCCCTCCACTGCAAGGTGGATTCTTAACCACTTGACCACCAAGGAAGCCCGACAATTTTTATATAAGGCAAGATTGTTAGAGCTGTTAAGATTATTATTGTGTGGAAATCTGCAGTTTTGAGTGCTGGTTTTCACGTCAAAAGCCCTGTTCAATGAATCAATGGGGTTTCTTTTCTGGAACCTTTTGAAGAGGCTTTTTAGTATTAATACATTATAGCTAGAATATGGCACCCACCTGTTCTATAGATTACTTTTAGTGCATTAATTTTATTCTTGCAAGAATTTGGATTTTAGTTCATTTTGGGCTCTATGGTTTTGTTTCTGATTTGTGTTGAATAGCTCCTGCTTACATGAGCTTACAGTATGAGTTAGAATGAGTCAAGTTATTCATCATTTGAAGGCATTGCTCTGCATTTAGACAATCTTATTGTGTGTGGGCTAAGTTGCTTCATTCATGTCCAGCTCTTTGCGACCCCATGGACTGTAGCCTGCCAGGCTCCTGTGTCCATGGGATTCTCCAGGCAAGAGTACTGGAGTGGGTTGCCATGCCCTCCTCCAGGGAATCTTCTCAATCCAGGGATCNTGTGGGCTAAGTTGCTTCATTCATGTCCAGCTCTTTGCGACCCCATGGACTGTAGCCTGCCAGGCTCCTGTGTCCATGGGATTCTCCAGGCAAGAGTACTGGAGTGGGTTGCCATGCCCTCCTCCAGGGAATCTTCTCAATCCAGGGATCAAACCCGCATTGATAGGTGGGTTCTTTACCACTAGCTCCATCTGGGAAAACAATCTTAGATATCTCTATAATCAGCAAAGAAAAGAGTACCACTGCATAAGATGCCAAGATCAGGACAAAAATTTGATATTTTCCCCTCCATCTGACCCTTGCTTATTAAATCATCAAAAATGTAACATAAATACCCAGTTGCTATTAAAGATGCCATGAAATAGGGACTGTTAACAATGTTAATCTCCAAAGAACCTGCTTTGGAAAGAACTGTGGCAGTGTGAACTGCCCCTGCAGACAGCCTCGTGTGAACACAGTTCCACCACACATCAGTGGTGAGACTTGGGCAAGGTGCATACCTTTTCTAAGACTGAATTTTCTCTTCCACTAAGATGAAGATGATAATACTACTTAATTTAGAAGAGTCATTGTTAAAAGTAAGAAGAACAATCATTACTGCAGGGAATCTAAACTGCAAAACTAATATAAAAGAATTAAAAGACTGAATATACAAAACCATTTATTTGAACATCATTCATATTTTAAAACGTTGCGTCATTTAAATGTCCATCAATAGGAGAGTCATTGAGCATATTTACAAATAGCTTTTGGGTGAAAGGTTTTGCCTCTATTAACTGAACACTCATGAAGAGTATACAGCAAAACTGAAAATGAACAGAAGTCCCTAAACAACAAAAATTGAAACAAGTATTTATAGCATGATTAAAATATGTAAAATATAAGTATGAAAGAAATGAGGAAGAGAGTTCACATAATGATAAAAGGAAAGGTGAGTTATACATATTTTTTACTTTTAGGTTTTTCTATTACATTATATTGCTTTTTATAATTAAAACACAGTAGCCTTATTACTTTTATTTTTCTTATTTATGAAAAAATACTTTAACAATTGCAGAAAATCCTGAATAATAGAATTAAAATTACCCTTAATTCTGCCATTAGTGTTTTAATTTCATTACTTGGTACCTTTTCAAAATTAGCTTTGCTTTAGTTTCAGTTTATCCCTTAGCTTGTTCCTTGAAGGGCTGTTGTTTTTGCATCTCTTCTTTATCTTTGATCTTTCAAAGAATATAAGCCTATTCTCTCTTTTTCAGGAGCTGTAAATTCCTGTCTTCTTGAGAATACCAAGAAACCCTTTTTTGAAATGTCCTGTGTTTCCTGTCAAAAATAGTTTTCAGAGGTGAACTATGCTTTCAAAACTTGCAGATAAAAATACTTTCCCTTGCAGTGCCCTGTGCATTTTCTCCATTCTGTGCCACTGTGTGTTTGTTTTCTCTTTAATTATCCTTTAATAATGTGAGACTCAGCCAGATCCTTGGTCCCACACACTTGCTCTTGAGTCCATGCAGACTCCTCCCCAATGGAGACCAATAGGGCACGTCAATGCTGTCAATTCCTTTCTTATAGGCATTTATCTTGTCCTTTTCTTCTAGAATCAAGGGGAATAGTCATTCGTTTATTCTTTGCTTAGTTTTCTTAGACCTACAGAAACCTTTACATTTTATCTAAAGGAGGCTTCTGCAACAGATACATGCATGAAAATCTCTCAGTCCAGGATACAGGGTCTTTGGGATCTTGTTGTCTACCTACCCGTGGATAAACTTTGTTCTCTTCTATTTTCACTTGAGCTTAGTGTAGAGAAGGGAAGAGTCCACTTAACAGGATAGGTTTTTGTATGTGGCTGTCATTCAAATGAGCAGTGAATCAGCCTTAGAACTGTGTTGCTCTCCCACTTAGTGCCAGAGTCATTTAAGACAATGGCTTTTCCAAGTGGACAGGAAACTCTATCCAGGAAACAGTCCCTCATCTGAGTGAGTTGGAACTTCTGCACACACACAGAAAGAGAACACTAGTAGGAGTCAAGCATAGAATAGGCATGGTCAAAACAGAAGCATTTCTGTCATAAATCACTATCTTTGCAATGATACTGTACAGATTTTCTTTTTCTTTCTCCCCAGTTGTAGGCCATGGATGTCCCAGCTCAGAGCAGATCATGGGGGAAATTTTAAACTTCTTCCTACCAACTATGAGAATGGGACTTTATATTTCAAAAGGTAAAGCCTGTAGAAACAATTTCTCTATCCAGTTCTACTAAATATGCTTGCTAGTAATTTTAGCAATACCTGCAAGACTTTTAATTTTAATTAAAATTAAGATGCTTGCTCCCTGGAAGAAAAGCTATCACCAACATAGACAGCATATTAAAAACTACAGATATTACTTTGCCAACAAAGATCCGTCTAGTCAAAGCTGTGATTTTTCCAGTATGCCTGTATGAATGTGAGAGTTGGGCTATACACATAGCTGAGTGCCAAAGAACTGATGCTTTTGAACTGTGGTGTTGGAGAAGACTCTTGAGAGTCCCTTGAACTGCCAGGAGATCCAACCAGTCCATCCTAAAGGAAATCAGTTCTGAATATTCATTGGAAGTACTGATTCTGAAGCTGAAACTCCAATACTTTGGTCACCAGATACGAAGAACTGACTCACTGGAAAAGACCCTGATGCTGGGAAAGACTGAAGGCAGGAGGAAAAGGGGACCACAGAGGATGAGGTGGTTGGATGGCATCACTGACTCAATGGACATAAGTTTAAGCAAACTCTGGGAGATGGTGAAGGACAGGGAGGCCTGGCATGCTGCAATCCATGGGGTCTCAAAGAGTTGGACATGCCTGAGCAACTGAACTGAACTGCAAGACTTTTCCAAAATATTAGCTGTGATCCTTGGTTTTCAGCGCTGCTTTAATTTTTTTCTCTTGTCATTGTAATAGAGCTATGGGAGAAGACACTCAAAGATGCCTTTTGAAACTGGATGCTCCTGCTTTCAATTTAAATACTTTATTAAATATACTTTTTAAAAATGACAGTGACATTGTCTGATCCTTTCTGACTTATCACTAGAATTTCTAAAATGGTACACACACACACATATATACTTCAGAAAAGAAATTAGCCTGGTAGAATATTTCAGGAATTTTCACAACCTATAAGACTGATAGAGACGGACTGGAGAATAAAAGTTGGTCACTTATCCACTCATCACCTTGTTGAAACACAGCATTCTTGCCTGAAAAATTGATGGAGGTTAAGGAGACAAAGCATTTCATCTCTCCCTCTGGTTTCCTCACTCTGTGACTCCTGACTCAGAGCCAACCAGAAAGCTAGGCAATCATCACGTCACTCTGTGGGGGTGCTTCTCTGCCACATTTTTCTACATCACTTCCTGAAACTCAATAGAAATACAGAGAAGACAGCAGTTGTACCTTGCAGTTGTACACAGAAGTTGTATGCTGAACTCAGAGACGAAGAGTTCACTGAAAAGCATCAGCTAATGCGTATGCATGCATTTCCATCATGAGACAATCAGCTGCATGCCTAGGAGGTTCACCTGTTTAGTACCAGTCCCAACCAGAAATTGCCTCCAAGGAATGTTCTGGAAGCTTGGCGCAGGAAACAGACCTTCTGGGGGCAAATGTGAAGAGTGATTATACTACTCCTCCATGGAATATCCAGGGAAAATCCTAAGGGCAGCATACAGACTGAATTTAAGGTCATGAGTTAAAGAGAGAAAGATTTGTTTATATCCATGTAAAGAGGCAAGGCGGAGAGGTAGAAACTAGGCCCAGAGCATCGGGCTAAGGGCTATAGGAGGGAGTGAGGGTGTCTGAGAGGGGCCTGACCAGCCATCTGGAAAGTAGAGAGAGGGGATTAGAAAAAACCTCCACCCTGGGGGTGGGAAGGAAGCTGAGCGGAGCAGCTCAGCTGAGAACAGACAGTGCATTCTGGGGAATGTAAATTCTTACACTCCTTTGGCCAGCAGAGAACTTCAGGCTGATTAAAATGATCCCAGAGCAAATTCTCCTCTGCGTGTTCAGAGGACCAGCCAGGAGAGTCAGGAGATTCCGTTTGCAGGGCAACGGAGCCCCACATATTTGTTTACAGCTTGTTTATAAGATTTGGGGCAAAAATATTTTGGAAGGTTCTCCATGTACATTGGGAGTTGAGTTATCTGGAATCCACACAGAGTGATTCATTCAGGAGAGCAATATGATTTCAGTTATTTAAAAGACTCTCTTCTCTCCCCAACACTCCCCTCCTCCCCACGCCCAGCTCCATTACCTCCCCTTCTATTTTAGTAGAAAATAACTTTGAGATAAAAAACACTGCATGCACGCTAAGTCACTTCAGCTGTGTCCCACTCTTTGCAACCCTATGAACTGTAGCCTGCCAGGCTCCTCTGGGCGTGAGGTTCTCCAGGCAAGAATACTGGAGTGGGTTGCCATGCTCTCCTCCATGGAATCTTCCTGACCCAGCGATCAAAACCACGTCTTCTATATTTACTGTATTGGCAGGTGGGTTCTTTACCACTACTGCCATCTGGGAAGCCCAAAGCATGAGAGAGAGCTAAACTGCATAAATAAACTTGCTAGAAGCACCTATGAATTGTTTCTTATTTACTTTATAGGAGAAAAGGATTAGCTTCTATCACAGCTTTATAGTATGATATTATGCTCTATAAACTTAAAAAATAGCCCAGTAATTTCATTATAGGTATCTTAATAGTATAAACAGCACAAATACAGAGGGAGAACACGCAACAGAACATGTTCATTTTCTGTATATGTTTTAGTATATATATATATATATATGTTAGGTCCCCTGGTTTTGTCATCCAGATTTCATTTTTTTTCCCTCGCTATCATCCAAGTTCTGGGAAAGCTTTTCAAGTGTATCTTTACTTCTTTAACTTGATTTTTTGCAGTATGCTTTCTGCTGCTTTCAGTGAGGCTTTAACTCGGGCCACTCATCTAAACGTGCCTGACGAGCTCTTCCTTCTAGATCAGATGTGAGAGACAGAGGACAGCTGCAATACAGATCTGTTCCCACCCATCCCCTGCCTGTTGTCCACTGGAGCCAAGCTGAGCAGTTGCGAAAGCTGAGTGATTGCCAAAGACATCATGTGGCCCTCAACACTGCTAATGTTTACTCTCTGGTCTTTTAAAGGAAAAGTTTGCTGACCTCTGCTCTAGATACTGTTTACTTTGATTTTTTTCAGACCAAAGTCCCCTTGAATCTTCCTGCAAATCGAATAAGAACATTTCCCAAGCATTTTCTTTTTTTTTCCTCCTAATTCTTGCTTTCTTTATTTTTTAAAATTTATTTATCTTCATTGGAGGCTAATTACTTTACAATATTGTATTGGTTATTTCTCTCTTTTCCTTCATGGTAAATCTCTCTCATAGGAAGATATTTGTCAGCCATCGTTTTTACTTTTTGGATGTCCTTATGTTATTTTTTTCTGTTTGTCCAGACTTACTAAGGGAGGTGTGGTGGGTTCACAAAAGAGCAATGTGGACTTTGTTCCGTAATGTTTAGATTTCCAGTACCTCTCTCTGCCTTTCTCAGTCTCTCTCTTTTTTATGTCTCTCTCTGTGTTTGCACTTCACTGAAAAGCCAAATTCACCCTCTCAGGGAGTGATATGTGCGATTAGCAGAGGTTAGGATTCATTCTTCCCATTTTACACAGTAAAGGAAGAACAGAGAGAAACTGCGGGGCAGGGAGGCTGTGACGGTATACACACAATTTTGACTTGAAACACTGCCTTCTTGCTTTGAAGCCCCCAGTCCACTTCTCAGTTGGAAACCCACCTCCTAGCATGTTGACTTGACTTGGTTCCACCTTAGTGAAACCTTACCCGGGACCCTTTGACACCTGAAGCCCTTGAAGTCTACAGTGCTGTCATGCCAGGGGTGGACTCAATGGAGCCCCAGGAGGGAGGGGTAGACATGCAGCTATTCTTGAAAATATTTGGAGAATTTATGATTTGAATTCTTTTTATGTTGTACATGTATTGTATGTAGTCATAAATATTCTTGCCATTGGTTGCCAACTTGTAATTTCCATACCTGGACTTTTGGAAGCAGAAGATGTGAATGTTTACCTGCAACAAAGCTGGGTATATTCGCTAACTTAACATAAAATATTGTTTGAGAGTGGTACTCCTTCACCATGCATGTCCTCAGAGGCTGGCAGGGTGACGTATTGCTAGCGTGTGTGTAAGTGTTATCCTCAGAGGGGGAAGGGAATAGAGAAGGGGCCAGATGTGGGCTCACTTCTTTGTACAGATGTGAATTTGAAAATCAGGCACATTTGCAAGTTCAGTTCAGTTCAGTCACTCAGTCGTGTCCGACTCTTTGTGACCCCATGAATCACAGCACGCCAGGTGGCAGCCCACTCCAGTATTTTTGCCTGGAGAATCCCATGACAGAAAACCTGGCAGGCTGCAGTTCATAGGGCCGCAAAAAGTGGGACATGACTGAAGTGACTTAGCACACATAGTGTTTTACAATGTTGTGCTTAATTTCTACTCTATAGCAAAGTGACTCTGCTGTATAGCAAAGTGTATATATACATACATACATATATATTCTTTCAAGAATTTTTTTATTGGAGTATAGCTGATTTACAATGTTATGTTAGTTTCAGGTATACAGCAAATTGAATCAGTTATACATATATATACTCCTTTTTTTTTTTTTTTAAGATTCCTTTCCCGTAAGGCCATTGCAGAGTATTGGGTAGAGTTCCCTGTGCTCTATCAGTTCAGTTCAGTTCAGTCTCTCAGTCTTGTCCGACTCTTTGTGACCCCATGAATCACAGCACGCCAGGCCTCCCTGTCCATCACCAACTCCCGGAGTTCACTCAAACTCATATCCATCGAGTCGGTGATGCCATCCAGCCATCTCATCCTCTGTCGTCCCCTTCTCCTCCTGCCCCCAGTCCCTCCCAGCATCAGGGTCTTTTCCAATGAGTCAACTCTTCACATGAGGTGGCCAAAGTTGGACTCATTTTCAAGTTAGTCAACTCCAATTATCTGTACTTCTGGAAGGGAGATGTGCTATGCATAATTGAAACCCGCAGATGACTGAAAGATGATTTCCACTTCGTTCTGGGATTGTTGTTTAGTCATTTCAGTCATGTCTGACTCTTTTGCGACCCCATGGACTAAAGCCCTCCAGGCTCCTCTGTCCATGGGATTCTCTAGGCAAGAATACTGGAGTAGATTGCATTTCCTCCTCTAGTTCCTGACCCAGGGACCTAAACAGAGCCTCCTGCATTGGCAGGCAGGTTTTTTTTACTGCTGAGCCACCAGGGATAGTTTGCATTAAATGCAGAGAAGTCTCCCATTTCACATCAGGCTCCTCACCCCCCACGACTACCCCCCTGGTTTTACCCTCTAGTCGGTGCTTACTTGGGCTGGCAATAAAACAAACCCAAATTCTCCAACACGCTGACCATTGGCCTGAATGTCTGGAGGAGTGGGACTATGGATTGGAAATTCCCAAGGGGAATAAACCTCCACAAAACCTCAGGACCGGACCCCGTCTATCTTCTTCTCACAGCATCACTAACACCCTCTTGTGCTTCACCTGAAAGAATCTTACAAAAGCAAATTTACTCTAGCCCAATTACATCTTTTCTATCCCCAGCATTCCTCACTGTACTGTCAAGGAAATATGATCATTCCACTTCACATTTGCTACCATTCTCAGCATCTTTTGAATGATAGATTATGACCAAGGGATTGAAATTCAAATAGGAAAATAAGATAGGGGGTCTTTTCCTAAACAAAAAAATCTTATTGGTGTTAAAAACAAGATCTTAGTTAAAATCTTGCCCTGTGCTTTTTCACGCAATTTTTAAATTAGGGATTCTGTCCCAGAAAATTTGCTCCCAAAGTTGCTGTCTTTGTTCAGACAAGCAGCCCAGCATGTCCAAGAGCTTCATGGCTGGATGGGAGGAGCCAGGTGGAGGCTGGATCGCACTCTGCATCGGTCATGCCGTGAGTGGACCTGCCTCACCCAGGGTCTCGGAAATGTATGCATTTATGCTCACTAAGCTGCATGTTTCAGGGTTGTAATTGCATCCTGTGTCCCCACAACATTATAGACATGAAAGGAAAATGAGGGCTTCGCACATTCCCAGAGATATAATTATGGTAATAGGCAGACCTTGCTGGCTGTGTTTGTCCCGTTCGGCGTTTAGCCCAGCTCTCCGCTATAGTGGCTTGGGGAATGGATGGGCTTGGTGGGGGAACAGTTTCCCAACTTTGATTTCTTGGATGACTTCTTACTGAACTGTCATATTCATAGGGAAGGGCACACCGCCTAAGTGTACGCCTCAGTGAGTTTTCACCTGCAAGACTTGTCCATGTAACCTGTACCCAAATCAAGAATCAAAACAGTCCCCACCATGCACCACCCCTCACCCTCCCCAGCCCCATTCTGGTCATCACCCCTGCCCTCCCTAAGGTGGCCACCCTCTGGATCTCTCACAGCACAGATTAGGTTCTCTGGTTTTGTACTTTATACAAATGAAATCACTGTCTCGTGTCTGTTCATTTTTCTGTCTTTTATTCAAGACATGGATTTCTATCACTGTACAGAGTTGCAGCTTTTTCATTTTTGTGTTTGTATAGCACTCCATTGTGGACTATACTAAAATTTAGTTTTTGTTTCATTGTTGATAAGCATTTGAATGGTTTCCCATTTTTGCCTTTTATGAACACGCGTTTAATCACTAAGTCATGTCCTGACTCTTTGTAACCCCATGGACTGCGGCACGCCAGGCTTTACTGTTCCTCACTATCTTCGGGAGTTTGCTCAAACTCATGTCCATTGAGTCAGCGATGCCATCCAACCATCTCATCCTCTCGCCCACTTCTTCTCTTGCCTTCAATCTTCCCCATTATCAGGGTCTTTTCCAATGAGTTGGCTTTTCGAATCAGGTGGCCAAATTATTGGAGCTTCAGCTTTAGCATCAGTCCTTCAATGAACAGTCAAGGTTAATTTCCTTTAGGATTGACTGGTTTGATCTTCTTGCTGTCCAAAGGACTCTCAAGAGTCTTATTTCGAACCACAATTTGAAAGCATCAATTCTTTGGCACTCAGCCTTCTTTATGGTCCAACTCTCACATCTGTACATGACTGCTGGGAAAACCATAGCTTTGACTACACAGACCTTTGCTGGCAAAGTGATGTCTTTGCTTTTTAATATGCTGTCTAGGTTTGTCATAGCTTTTCTTCCAAGGATCAAACAGCTTTTAATTGTGTGACTGCCTTCACCATCCACAATGATTTTGGAGCCCAGAAAAGGAAAGTCTGTCACTGTTCCCACCTTTTCCCCCTCTATTTGCCATGAAGTGATGGGGCCAGATGCCATGATTTTAGTATTTTGAATGTTGAGTTTTTTAAGCCAGCTTTTTCACTCTCCTCTTTCACCTTCATCAAGAGGCTCTTTAGTACCTCTTCACTTTCTGCCGTTAGGGTGGTAGCATCTGGATAGTAGTTTCCTGTGGCTACTGTAATAAATGTCCACAAAGTTGGTGCTTATACCAATACAGACTTATTCTCTTACAGTTCTGGTGGTCAGAAGTATAAAATGTGTCTCAGTGGGTCAAAATCAAGGTGTTAGCAAGACCATGCTCCCTCCAGAGGCTCTAGNGAGCATTACTTTACTAGCATGTGAGATGAGTGCAATTGTGTGGTAGTTTGAGCATTCTTTGGCATTGCCTTTCTTTGGGATTGGAAGGAAAACTGAGCTTTTCCAGTCCTGTGGCCACTGCTCAGTTTTCCAAATTTGCTGGCCTATTGAGTGCAGCGCTTTCACAGCATCATCTTTCAGGATTTGCAACAGCTCAACTGGAATTCCATCACCTCCACTAGCTTTGTTTGTAGTGATGCTTTCTAAGGCCCACTTGACTTCACATTCCAGGATGTCTGGCTCTAAGTGAGTGATCACACCATCATGATTATCTTGGTCTTAAAGATCTTTTTTGTACAGTTCTTCTGTGTATTCTTGCCACCTCTTCTTAACCTCTTCTGATTCTGTTAGGTCCAGACCATTTCTGTCCTTTATCGAGCCCAACCTGTGCTCCATAGCGGATTCTTATCAGTTATCTATTTTATGTAAAGTAGTGTGCATTGGTCAGTCTCAGTCTCCCAGGTCACCCCTCCTCTCCTTATCCCCTGTAACTGTGAGTTTGTTTTCTACATCTGTGACTACTTCTGTTTTGTAAATATGTTTGTTTGTACCTTTTCTTTAGATTTCACATATAAGTGATATCACGTGATATTTATCTTTCCATGTCTTTCTTCACTCAGTTGACAATTCCTAGGTCCATCCATGTTGTTGCAAATGGCATTATTTTGTTCTTTTTAACGGCTGAATAATATTCCATTGAAATTATTATATTTACCACTGTGTCTTTAACGAAACAACTCACAACACAATGACCTAACAGCAGAGGTTAAAGAAAGAGTTATTTATACTTAAAAAAGTAAAAAAGAGCACCAATTAAAAATTACAACTGGCTCAAGATAGCAAACCTAACAACAAAGTGGAAATTTCTCCCCAAATTGGGCATTTTTGTAACCTATATGTACAGCACAGTAGGACCTTTCCATAGCCACAGTGCCTTGTGTGATGGTCATGTATTTAGAATAATACTGATTTAGCATCTTCAAGAAACCCAGGGAACTTGCTAAATTTAATCTACGAACAAAAAATTTTAATTATCTTTAATATCTCCATTAGCAAGCTATAAGTAAATTGGTAAGGATGTATCTACCCATAAGAACTTTACAAATGGACTTTCAGATCTGTTAGCAAGAACTTTATGGACTACACTTCAAGAAACTATGAGTTGTATGATCCTGCAATCCCTTTCCTGGGTATATATCCAGTAAGAAATATCAATAATCTCAGATATGCAGATGACACTACCCTTAAGGCAGGAAGGAAAGAGGAACTAAAGAGCCTCCTGTTGAAGGTGAAAGAGGAGGTGCAAAAACTGGCTTAAAACTCAACATTCAAAAATGAAGATCATGGCATCTGGTCCCATCACTTCATGGCAAAGAGATGGGGAAACAATGGAAACAGTGACAGACTTTATTTTCTTGGGCTTCAAAATCACTGCAAATAGTGACTGCAGCCATGAAATTAAAAGATGCTTGCTCCTTGGAAGAAAAGCTATGACCAGCCTAGTTAGCATATTTAAAAAGCAGAGACATCACTTTGCCAACAAAGGTCAGTCTAGTCAAAGCTATGGTTTTTCCAGTAGTCATGTATGGACCATAAAGAAAGCTGAGCACCAAAGAATTGATGCTTTTGAGCTGTGGTGTTGGAGAAGACTCTTGAGAGTCCCTTGGACTGCAAGGAGATCAAACCAGTCAATCCTAAAGGAGATCAGTCCTGAATTTTTATTGGAAAGACTGATGCTGAAGCTGAAGCTCTGATACTTCAGCCACCTGACTGATGCAAAGAGCTGACTCATTAGAAAAGACCCTGATGCTGGGAACGATTGAAGGCAGGAGGAGAAGGGGATGACAGAGGATGAGATAGTTGGATGGCATCACTGATTCAACGTACATGAGTCTGAGCAAACTCCAGGAAGGACAGGGAAGGACAGGGAAGCCTGGCGTGCTGCAGTCCGTGGGGTTGCAAAGAGTCGGACATTAGTGAGTGACTGAACAATAACAGCAACATCCAGGGAAACTGTAATTCAAAAAGATACAAGTGCCCAGGGTTCAGGCTTCTTAGGTGGCTCAGCAAGTTAAAAACCTGCCTGCAAACCAGGAGACGCAAGTTTGATTCCTGGATTGGGAAGACCCGCTGTAGGAGGACATGGCAACCCAGTCCAGTATTCTCATCTGAAAAATCCCATAGACAGAGGAGCCTAGCAGACGACAGTCCATGGGGTTGCAAAGAGTCAGACATGACTGAGCACATACAGACAGATGGGCCCAATGTTCACTGCAGCACTGTTTACAATAGTCAAGGCAGAACACCAATGTAAATGTCCATAGATGTATGAATGGATAAAGATGATGTGGTACACATATACATAATGGAATATTACACAGTTGTAAAATGAAGTAATGCAACAACACAGATGGGTTTAGAGGTTATCATACTAAGGGAAGNCAGATGGGCCCAATGTTCACTGCAGCACTGTTTACAATAGTCAAGGCAGAACACCAATGTAAATGTCCATAGATGTATGAATGGATAAAGATGATGTGGTACACATATACATAATGGAATATTACACAGTTGTAAAATGAAGTAATGCAACAACACAGATGGGTTTAGAGGTTATCATACTAAGGGAAGTAAGTCAGACAAAGACAGATAGCATATGCTATCAGTTATATCTGGAATCAAACTTGAATGAACTCATCTATGAAACAAGAAACAAGACTCACAAACATAGAGAACAGACTTATGTTTGCCAAGGTGGAGGGTGAACTTGGAATTTGAGCTGGCAGATGAAAACTAATACGTAGTGANTATCTGGAATCAAACTTGAATGAACTCATCTATGAAACAAGAAACAAGACTCACAAACATAGCGAACAGATTTATGTTTGCCAAGGTGGAGGGATGAACTTGGAATTTGAGTTGGCAGATGAAAACTAATACGTAGAGAATGGGTAAACAACAAGGCACAAGAAACTATATTCAATATCCTGTGATAAGCCATAATGGAAAAGAATATCATAAAGAATGTGTATATGTATCACTGCATCACTTTGCTGTACAGTAGGAATTAACACAACAATGTAAATCAGTAATGTCAGTCAGTCAGTCAGTCACACAGTCATGTCTAACTCTTTGTGACCCATGGACTGTAGCCCACTAGGCTCCTCTGTCAGTGGACTTCTCCAGACAAGAATATTGAGTGAGTAGCCATTCCCTTCTCCAAGATATCTTTGCAACCCAAGGATCAAAACCCAGGTCTCTCACATTACCGGCAAATTCTTTACCATCTGAGCCACTAGGGAAGCTTTCCCAAATCAACAATACTTCAGTAAAATTTTAAACAAAGTAAAAAAAAAAAGAAATTATGAGCTAGAACATTCTCCATGTAGGAGGGAAGGCCAAAGCCTTGTTTCGGCTTAGTAGCCTGTATAGCAGGCCAAACCTGGCTTCTGGGGAATAAGATACTGAATTATGTAATGACTCCTCTCCTACATGTTAAAAATTGCTCTTTAAAACACCCCAAAATTTAAGAAGCATTTTTAATGGAAATTATTCCAAAGATGAGGCCTAATCATTTCTTTGCCTTTTAACTAGAGTATACTCAAGCTAATTAACTTGACTTCATCATTGTTAATAAAATGAGTTGTTGCAAAATGCTGCAATCAAATGATATTCATAGGGTTGTCTAAGAGTGAGATACTTGCACCTAAATTACATAATCAGAATCTGCTCCTTGAATCCAGAATTTTTCAATGTTTTTTTTCCCAGTCCCTATTCTTATTGTCAGCTTCTCATTTGTCCCATCATTTCCATGTCCAGTCGTCTAACTGGCTGCTTCTGATCAGAATCAAAAATTACTATTTTGTGATTTAAAACATAGTCTCAGTGTGCTTAGATTTGGGGAAAGTAATAATTTTAAAATATTCTTCTTCTATGAATATAATACAGGAAATAAATTTCTTAGATTTTGAAGCATTCTTTTGGTTGCACATAAAAATCTTTTAATTTTTTTGCTTATATACTTTATTAGTTTTACTAACAGTTACTGTTAATAATTTGATAACTAACTTTTGTATATGACATTATTCAGTTTGTAAGCATTGTAACCCATTTTTTCCCAAATGGTGCTAACCAAAATTCTTATAGGTAGGCAGAGGTAATAATCATACTTCATTTATTCATTCATACTCTTAACTAACACTCATTGATGATGGTCAATGGTCAGGCACTGAGGAAATCAGTTACATAATATGAAAAGTTACATAATATGAAATAAGCAAATGCCCAGTGAATAACAAAGCTAACTCTGATTGTCAGATTCTCTGTTCCCATAGGATATGAGGTACAAACAGCCACATTCTTTAGAGGTAAGGGGTAACTGTATTATTTAACTGTCTGTATTAATTTTCTGAATTAAATACTTTTATGTAAAGGTAATTAAGGCACACACAAGCTCAGAGCCTTGACTGTTTATAAAACAAGAGCCAAGGTGGTTGGCCCATTAGCCTAGCAATGGGATATGACCATTGACCAGGGTATGACATTGTACAGAACTTGTCTCTTACATACAACATTAAAAAAAAAAAAGGTTCTATTTTTAGCTCTGAAAACTCCAAATAGGCAGAAACATCCCTTCCCAGTCACTTTTCTTGAAGGCTTGAAAGTCTTTTATCTAGTAAGGTGGGTGGATGATTCCTTCCCAATGTGCAAAACCCAAAGACCTCTCTGACCTTTTCATCTTTTCTTTAAAATGTAGATCCTCTGAATCTGTCTTTCCTGCTGTGCTTCCGCAGACAGAGATCATTTTAGAAGGCCTTAGATTTCCAAGAAGTATCAACTCTTCTCCTGAAAAATGATCTTTCTTTAAAGGAAGATATGCCAGGTCCTTACCCAGAGGTGACCGTGTCAAAACTTGGCTCAAGGATGTTTAAGGATGGCTGATTCTCATTGTTGTATGGCTGAAACCAATACAACATTGTAAGAATTAAAAACAAACAAACCAAAAACTTTGGAATAAGTAATTGTCTATCACATGCTTTTTCCTGCAATGCTCGAAGGCAAGGGCTCTGGCTAAAGAGGAAAAAAACAAACGATTAACTTTGATTTATAGCATGGTATACCTGGAAGGCGGGGAAGGCAATGGCACCCCACCCCAGTACTCTTGCCTGGAAAATCCAATGGACGGAGTAGCCTGGTGGGCTGCAGTCCATGGGGTCGCTAACAGTCGGACAGACTGAGTGACTTCACTTTCACTTTTCTCTTTCATGCATTGGAGAAGGAAATGGCAACCCACTCCAGTACTCTTGCCTGGAGAATCCCAGGGATGGGGGAGCCTGGTGGGCTGCCGTCTATGGGGTCATACAGAGTCGGACACGACTGAAGTGACTTAGCAGCAGCATACCTGGAAGGAAATTTAGGAATGGATGTTAAGAGAAAACTTTTCTCCTTGGTTGCATGATAGAACTATCCAGGGGACCTAAAATCTCATCTCTCTAGAGGGTGAGTTAATTGCTCCCTGTCGATCCCAGGAAAGTGGCAGACTTGGACCAAGCAAATATGAAGCCTCACTGGGCACACATTTCTTTGATCCAACTTTTCCGAGCAAGGTGGTATCATAGCCTAAAGAGTAACGTGCTCATGATGAGTTGCCAGAAAATGCAGATGATATTGGACAAGGATATTATCTGGTAGTAGAGAACAAAAGACCAGGAACAAACTTTGTATTTAGAAGAGAGAAATCAGAAATGCTGAGTTGTTACTTCTTTCCTTTGTATGTTGAACACTGAATGCAAAAGAAATCTGAAAAAATCATGGGCTCTCTACATTGACAGAAAATATAGAAATTGAATAATAATGTGTCTTATGATTTGGCTGAAAATGTATGCTTAAATTGAACATTATTCATCTTTTTTTTCTCTCTAATTTACCAGTTATCAACCTATTCCCTCCCTTTAAGTTAGCTATGTGTTACATATCTTAATTTATTTAATTCCCCAGATGACACTCTGAGGTAAGTATTATTATTTCTTTCCACTAAGATGTAGAATTGTTAAGGAACTTCTCTTCCTATCAGTGACAAAGCAACCATACATCTAGGCTGTCAGACTTCTGAACCTCAGTTCTTCAGCCCTGTGATATTCTGCCTTCCAGAGACATAAACCATCCTGAACACTGAAATTTTGAAAATATAATTTTAACTCCCTAATTTTCCAGAAGGAACCAATTTTAAAAGCTATTATTATTAAACACTAGCCAAAGAAATTACTTTTTTTCTTTTTTAAAAAGTTTAAAAAATGTTTTACAATATTGTGCTAGTTTCTGCCATACATCAACATGAATCACTCATTGGTATACATATATCCCCTCCCTCCTGAACCTCCTTCCCACCTCCCACTCTGTCCCACTCCTCTAGGTTGTCACAGAGCACAGGGTTTGAGCTCCCTGTGTCATAGTGCAAATTCCCACCGGCTATCTAGTTTACATGTGGTAATGTATGCATTTCAATCTTACTCTCAGTTCGTCCTTCCCTCTTCTTCCTCCATTGTGTCCACAAGTCTGTTCTATATGTCTGTGTATCCATCGCTGCCCTGAAAATAGATTCATCAGTACCATCTTTCTAGATTCCTTATATATGTTTTAATATACAATATTTGTTTTTCTCTTTCTGATTTACCTCACTCCAGGTTCTACTTTCTTTTCTGAAAATCATTCAGCCTTTTTTTTCTTTTAATTTCTTTTTGACTGCATTGGGTCTTAGCTGAGGCACAGGGAATCTTCACTGCTGTGCATGGGCTTTTCTCTAGCTTGTGACTCAGATTCCAGAGCAGGCAGTCTCAGTAATTGTAGCATGCAGACTTAGTTGATCCAGGGCATGTGGGATCTTAGTTCCCAACCAGGGATCGAGTGTCCACAGCATCAGAAGGTGGATTCTTAACCACTCAACCACCAGGGACGTTCACAGGAAAGCTCTTTAATTAGCCAGTGGAGGTGAGATTTCAGGCTGATTCCAGCAGAACTACACTCAATGAAAGCCAGCAGGCATGGGGGGTAGGGAGGAATGGGATGATGAGGATAAGACCTGACATAACTATGTGCTCTTCTGCTAGACAGAGAGAGAAGAAGGAGCTTATCCCAGCCACGAAGTAAAAACCAGGGCGGCAACCTTGCTACACTACCTCCTAACAAATATGGTAGCCAAATTAATCTATGTGGGTAAGAATGATGATCAAAGCCAAAAATCTAACTAAAAATACTTCAAAACAATATGTTAAGTGAAAGAAGTCAGACACAAAAGGCCACAAAGTGTATGATGCTATTTACATAAAATATCCAGAGTGCAAATCCATAGAGATTGAAGACAGATAAGTGGTTGCCAAGGACCAAGGGATGGGAGGGAATGAGAAGTGATTACTTCTTAAATGCAGGGTTTCCTCGGGAGTGTGATGAAAATGTTCTGAAGTTAAATAGTGGTGATGGTTGTAAAGTGTTATGAAGGTACTAAAAGCCATTGAATTGTATGCTTTAGAATAGTTCAAATGATGAATTTTGTCTTTTTATGAATTTAGAAAAAATTTACATTTTTGACTAAAAAATGTACAAAATATTGCAGCACAAGGGAAGTGAATATTTTCTGAAAATGCAAGAGGAAAACATGCCTTCTAAAGCAATTTATTATGCAAGCCAGAGGGAAAAAGCAGTCTCAATAATTTCGACTAAAAGTGAGAAGTTATGACCTCTTGAGGCCGGTGGAGAGACAAATGATGTAAAAAGGAAGGTATGAGTGATATGGGAAGTTTGAAAGATAATTGAAATTGCAAGCAAATTTTAAATTCAGCTGTAAGTGTTCAAAACCTGAATTGTCACTATGTAAAAATGAATCACTGATGCAAAAGAAAAAAAACACCCAAAGTTGCAATGCTGTCTCAGAATGTAAAAAGAAAAACAAATGTAAGAAAATGATGACCGCATAGGTAGCAAATACTGCAAAGAATGGTAGGGCTCAGAACCTAACAGAATCTACGATCAAACACATAACTGGGGAAATTTTAGGGGGTTTAAATGAAGGCCTACAAACAGGGATAAAAGCTACCATGTTTCATGTAACACGTTAAAAAGAGAAAACCCCTTTTTTTAATACTTCGTGCTTTTTTTAAGCAAAGAAAAAGAAAACACCATACGAAGTAACTAAATAGGAAAAACTGGTTATCTTCAAAGAAACAAAAATTGAGCTAGACACTGATTTCTCTAAAACTTAGACTAGTATAAGATGTTGGAACAAATCTTATAGAATTTTAAGGAAAAGCTATTGCAAAACAAGTACTTTTTTCCCAGCCAATTTATCATATGTGTGAAGGCAACAAAGAGACATTTAGAGATAAATAAGAGCCCAGAAAAATATGAATTTATATCTTTCTTTTTAAAAACTCCTTGAGTAAAGTGGTACAGCCACTCTGGAAGACAATTTGGCAGTTTCATGTAAAACAAAGCATGCAATTGCCATATGATTTAAAAATTGCCATGTATTCAAGAAAAATAAAAACCTAGGTTCACACGAAACCTGAACACCAGTGTTCATAGAAATTTTATTTGTAGTATCCTCAAACTGGGGGGGGGGGGGGGAAAAGAGAAAAACACAAAAAAAAAAAAAAAA
>SJYX01024794.1:350084-372267 GCA_006410675.1 Oreotragus oreotragus
AGGGGGGGGGGGGGGGGGGGAAACTAGATACACTTCAAAAGATGAATGGTTCAACTGTGGTAAATCTATACCATAGAATACGACTCAGCAGTGAAGAGAAACAGACCATGGATGCATGCAACAACTTGTGTTAATTTCTAGAGAATTATGCTTTGTGAAAAGTCAATCCCCAATGGTAATTACTGTATGATTCCCTTTATATACAAGGCTTCCCTGGTGGCTCAGACGGTGAAGCGTCTGCCTGCAATGCAGGAGACCTGAGTTCAATCCCTTGATCAGGAAGATCCCCTGGAGAAGGAAATGGTAATCCACTGCAGTACTCTGAAAAATTCCATGGACTGAAGAGCCTGGTAGGCTACAGTCCACAGGGTCGCAAAGAGTCAGACACGACTGAGCGAATTCACTTCACTTCCCTTTATATAACATTCTTGAAATGAGAAAGTGAAAGAGTAGGAGGACAGATTAGTCAACATCAGAGATTAGGGACTGGATGGGGTAAATGTAGTGGGAGAGGTGGGTGTGAGGGAGGGATCTTTTTGGGGAGGAAACCGTTCCGTATCTTGATTGTGGTGGAAGATACGCAAACTTACACGTGATAAAATTGTATAGAAACAAACACATTTACAAACACTAATAAGGGAGTACAAGCAAGACTGGGAAATCTCAATAAGATCTGTACATCGTCAATATCCTGGTTGTGACAGTGTAGCAAAGTTCTGCAAGAAGGGGAAACCAAGTAAAGCATATATGGGAATCTCTCTGTATTATTTCTTGCCTTTGAAACTACAACCATTTAATTAAAACTTCTATTAAAAATTACTTGGCGTATCCCTGGGTTGGGAAGATCCTCTGGAATGGGGCAAGGCAACCCACCCCAGTATTCTTGCCTGGAGAATCCCACGGACAGAGGAGCCTGGCAGTCCACAGTGTCACAAAGAGCTGGAAACAGCTAAAGCAACTTAAAGCTCAACATTCAGAAAACTGAGATCATGGCATCCAGTCCCATCATTTCATGCAAATAGATGGGGAAACAGTGGAAATAGTGCTGACTTTATTTTTTGTGGCTCCAAAATCACTGCAGATGGTGATTGCATCCATGAAATTAAAAGCTTACTCTTTGGAAGGAAAATTATGACCAACCTAGATCGCATATTAGAAAGCAGAGACATTACTTTGTCAATAAAGGTCTGTCTAGTCAAGGTTATGGTTTTTCCAGTAGTCATGTATAGATAAGAAAGCTGAGCACAAAAGAATTGATGCTTTTGAACTGCAGTGTTGGAGAAGACTCTTAAGAGTCCCTTGGACTGCAAGGAGATCCAACCAGTCCATCCTAAAGGAAATCAGTCCTGAGTGTTCATTGGAAAGACTGATTCTGAAGCTGAAACTCCAATATTTTGGCCACCTGATGTGAAGAGCTGACTCATTCGAAAAGACCCTGATGCTGGGAAAGATTGAGGGCAGGAGGAGAAGGGGATGACAGAGGATGAGATGGTTGGATGGCATCACCAACTCAATGGACATGAGTTTGGATAAACTCCGGGACTTGGCGATGGACAGGGAGGCCTGGCGTGCTGCAGTTCATGGGGTCATAAAGAGTCAGACACGACTGAGGGACTGAACTGAACTGAACTGAAAGCAACGTAGCACGCTCATACATATTCTGCTTACTGAAAGTTGAATCAAAATAAGATCTCAAGGACAACAATTTGAAAGAAAAAATATATTAGAGAATCTAATTCTCATGTCAAATAATTTCTAAAATGAACTTTGTAAAATGAAGAAAATTAATAACAATCTGATTTGAAATCTTATTTTGTATTAGTAAGGAATGGGAAGTGAGGGAAAGAAAACTGGAATAAGATTCTTTTTCCAGCAATGAGGAGTAAAAAGATACTTTTCCATTTAAAACAAATATAACAATAGAATAGAATTTCAACAGGAAATCAAACATTTGGGAAAGAATAAGAAACATATAACAAAACAAAGACAAGAAGGTATAAAAAGCAAGTAATCATAAGAAAAAGAAAGTAGTAACAATAAAACTAAATAAATTCTCCAAGTAAGGTGAAAAAAATTGTCCGATTGGGTTAAAAAAGATGGAATTATATGCTGCTTTAAAAAGATACATATAAACTGTAATTACATAGAAAGTTAAAATAGATTAAATAAATATTTATTTCGCAAACACAACTCAAAATAAAACATGAAGGGGTGGCATTGTCAATTTAAGAAAAACAAATCACCTCTAATATTTGCAGGACCTGAGACAAGATTAGAGACCCTCATATGTGGCAATTTTCCAAAGTTAAACGTCAAGCCAGCAAATAAAATACGTTCTTTCCTGCTTTGACACAGGGATTTTCAAAACCATCTGGGAGCAGAAGGATAGAAATAGAATTCTTCGGCTCTTCCATGTTCCATGATGGAAAGTGGCAAGAAAGCACGGTTCCCCTGGACTGTCCTCTTCGTCTCCCGCTGGAACCTGGCACGTGTGTGACCACTCAACCTGCATGTCTCCTGAGTCAAACCCCACCACCTTCCCTGAGTTCACCCGTCAGGCTAGGGATGTGCATTTCAGAAGATGAGTGGCTGCCTAGGTTGTGATCTGCTTCTTTCACTTAATAAGAGGACCGCCCAGAAATTTCCGCAGCGCTTGGTTCTTACCTGCTGCAAAGTCACTTCAGTCGTGTCCGACTCTGTGCGATCCCATAGACGGCAGCCCACCAGGCTCCCCCGTCCCTGGGATTCTCCAGGCAAGAGTACTGGAATGGGTTGCCATTTCCTTCTCCAATGCATGAAAGTGAAAAGTGAAAGTGAAGTCCCTCAGTCGTGTCTGACCCTCAGCGACCCTATGGACTGCAGCCTTCCAGGCTCTCCGTCCAGGGGTTTTCCAGGCAAGAGTACTGGAGTGGGGTGCCATTGCCTTCTCAGGGTTCTTACCTAACCTGCCTTTTTCTGCAGCTCCCGCAAAGGATACTGGGAGAAACGGATAACGGACTGAGGACACTGGACTTGCCATACCCTCCCTGGAGTTTATTCACTGCAACTTTGTTTTTAGCTGCTTTAGGCATTGAATGTCTCTCACTTTTTATTTAAAGTCAGGAAGAGTCCAAAATTAAAAAAAATAAAACAGGGAGTGTGGGAGGGGTCAATTGGGAGTTTGGAGTGAGCAAACCCAAACTATATAGAGAGTGCATAAACAACAAGGTCCTACAGTAGAGCACAGGGAATTGTATTCAATATCCTGAGATAGAGCATAGTTGAAAAAAATATATTTAAATGTATAACTAAGCCTTTTTGCTGTACAGTAGAAATTAACACAACTTTGAAAATCAACTATACTTCAACTAAAGAAAAAGAGAAAAGAGACTTTCAAATTTCAACTTGGATGAGTAAGCCAGTTCTCTAATTTTGGGTAATTAAAATACCCAAAGTTTTTATTTATGATAAACATCTTCCTCTTTGTGTCTATCTGGTTAATTCATATTCTTTCATGAAAAGTCTCTTAGATGGGAAATCTTTATTTATTTTTACTCTCTTCTATGCCACCCTGGATTTTCTTCTTAAAGGTGCCAACTGAAGTTTTTGCATAGCTCTAGCATCTTGCCCTTTGTTACTATATGTGATGTTGTTAAATAAGATCATGAATTCTTTGGGGAAGAGAATCTCTTTCTTTATCTCCATGTCCTCACAAAGGGGAGGCTCACTAATGTTTGTAGGATTAAGGGATCTTGTGTGCAACTTCCTTTTCAAGTTCCTTCAAGAAAGGTAGCTGGAGCCTGAGGAGGGACTCATTAAGTCGATATTTCTCAAAACCAATCACTCACAATTCCATCCCTTTTTTAGGCCCTGGCTTTCTGTTGTCAGAAAGAGCACCACCTCTAAAAGCCATCAGATTTTGCTCTTGTGAGTCCTCAAAGCTGCAAAAAACAAAACAAAACAAAACAAAACCAACAACAAACCCACAGCCAAAGATAAAGAAGATAAATCTCATCATTGTTTTCCTTGGGCCAACCCCAACCTCTCAGTGTTATCAGAATTGGGGCTGTCACAAAAATCTTAGTGTCTCCTTGGAAGACCTGCATCTCCCAGCTTCAAGCTGGTCACATTTCTTGCATGTGCCCTACTGTTTAGCTTCTGAAAGAAACATTTTCTTAAGGTAAAAGAGGCAGATTATGGTGGCAGTTTGCTCTGGATAGTCCTTGTATCCTGTGCTAAAGAAAGTGATGAGTCAATGAAGACTAAGTGAACAAAAATTAGTCCAGTAATTACAGCACATTGGAGAAGCTTTGCCTTTCAGACAGGGCTTGAACCAGCAGGCATAAGAATCCCTGAGAGAGGTTGATAGAGCACAGATTCTTGGACAGTCTCCCAAGAGAGCCCGGCAAGCATCCCCAAGCTGCTGATGCCGCCTGGACACACTTTCCAGAGGCAGGGCACTAGCCAAACTTTCTCTTGATTGTCTTCCTGGGAGGGATTGCTTCGGAGATAAAATGTCTTGAGAGCTGGAGGAAGCATGTGGGTCTACTTGCATGTTCTCTATTAATCTGAAAAGATGGTGAGTAGAAATGCTGGTTTTTACAACCGCTTTTTTCAGTGAATTTGGGTAACACGCATTCTTTTCCCTGAGTGTTATACACTATGGAAAACGGACCCAATCCACCTTGCATGTCTCACCCTCCGCAGTCCAGCTCTTGGAACATGTGGACTTCATTACCGTGGTGGCGGCTCTTACAAGGCTCTCTCTGAGCAGCTGGCCAGACGCCCTCCTCCCAGGCCTCCTATCTTCTGCCCCATCACTACTGCAACAAATTTAAATACATTTCTCTTTCTAATCACTTCCCAAAACGGATTACTGATTTATGCCTGTTAGGACGTGTGTTTAGAAGCAGAAGGCTATCCTTCAATAATTGGTTGGCACTAGGAGGACTAGCTGGAAAAAGGACAGAAGTAAATCAGAGTTGTTCTAGAACAAGCAAAGAAACAGAAAGTCAGGGCTCTCTTGGGGATGGAGGGGGTGACTGCAGAAGTTCTGTGCTTCCTGGAGGGTAAGTCATGGCCAAGATGTAAGGTAGGAGTGATGTAAGGGGGAGGAAGTAATTCTGAGGAAGAGACTAATTACCCCCCAGAGCTGGCTTGTAATGAAGGGGCTGACTATAGCTGGGAAATTACCTTCTTTTGATTCTCATACATTTAATGGTGCTACAGAACAAGAGTCTTGGGCACCCTGGCTTCTGTCCAGGACAATATTATTTAATAATCAGAGGTGCTCAGTTCTCTCCTGATTGAGTGTGCAGGTTGGGAGGTTGGTTCCTTAATGTGCTTTTATGGTCTTTTGGTATCTTTTGTCCACGTTGACTGCGTGACACCTTATTTATCTTTATTTAGCCTGCTTTGCATGTGTGTGTGTGTGTGTGTGTGTGTGTGTGTGTGTGTGTGTGTGTTTTGACTGTAGAAGGTAGTTGTAAATGTTAGGGCACAACTTTAAGACTGGGGCAAAGAAGCATCAGAGGGTGTGTGGTTTGCTGAAGTCCACACCAGTGGCTGTCAGTAGCTGTTCTTGGCAGCCCACGGAGGTTTAGATGCCCAGTGGCTGGCAAAACTTTCAGATTCTTGTCATGGGAATGGTTCATCTCAATACAATATGAGTACATGCTTTACATTTCCTCACAGAATTAGAAAGAAATATAGACAACAAATATAAGCTGGCTTCTGAGGATAATGACACTGTTACCAAATGGCTTGGATCATAGTCATTCTTAACATTGTCATGTGTATGTCTATAAGTTCTTCTTACAGAAGAACTTACATTTTGGGCTGCCAACCTAAAATCAAAGGAAACCTTTCAAATTGTTTATTCCAGTAAGAAATACTGTAGGATGGAGATTTGAAGCTAATTCGAACTCCAAGTCCTGAAGCCACTACTGATTGTTCCAGGAAATATTCCAGGAAATACTAGCCCTGGACAGATCTATGTAGCCCTCACTCCCCAGCCATTTCAACTCCCCCTTTTGAACATTTTTACTTCCCATGGAATTATTTTTCTTTAGGTGCTGCAGAGACAAGGTGACAAGGAGGAGTAGATCAGCTCTCTTCCCCTCCCCCAGGGATTTGTGGGAGACTCAGAGGTTCAGCAGGGATTCTTAGGTGATATTATTCAGCCCAGCTCAGCTCTACACACCCCTGCAGCATTAGCCATTCTATAAAATGGGGTAATGCCAACTTCTACCTATATCCCCAGAGCTTTGAGCAATGAGTAGCTTCTCAGTCATCATTTATAGGAAGGTGTGAAAAGTTCCTTTTTCATTCCAGTTGGTCACCTAGATCATGAGTGCAGACTCCAACAACTCTCAGTGTGGCATCCACAACTACCTCTTAAATATAATCAGGCTTTAGTTGGCTGCAAGTAGACACCCCCATCTATTCTTCCAGCTGTAACACAGCCCCCAAACCAATCAGCCAACCAACCAACCAACCAATCAATCTTATCCTTTGATTCCAGATGGAACATTTCTCCTAACCAATGCTTAAATAGTTGCAGCTCAAGAGCATATACACACTACCACGCACAAAATAAATAGGTAGTGGGAAGCTGCTCTATAGCACAGGGAACTCAGCTTGGTGCTCTGTGATGACCCAGAGAGGCGGGATGGGGGTGGGCAGAAGGGAGTTCAAGAGGGAGGGGATATATGCATACACATAGCTGACTCACTTTGTTGTATAGCAGAAACTAACACAACATGGTAAAGCAATTATACTCCAATAAAAAAATCTGAATAGCATACTATCTGTCTTTACTATACGTCTCTCAAAGCCATTTAACTATCTGGATTAAGGTTTCAGCAATGTCATTCGCTACTTCAAGAAAAGGGTAGAGCTGGCCATATGTGACCTCCACACAGACTAATAATTTGGGGGACCTTTATATGATATTTTAAAACTATCTGACATGAATTTATCGGAAAGGCTGAGTAGCCAAAGGGGACTGTCAGGGACCCAGAGCCTTATGCAGAGTCTTAGCCCAGGAAAAAAGATGAACCTCCCCATCTTAGCAGGCAATTACGTATTCATGTTATCATGGACCTTCCCCACCTCCACCACCCACCCTCAGGAGCTTTAGCCCAGCACATCCTTTGATGGATCCATCAAAGTTCTTACAGTCATGTCGTTTTCTCCAAGAGAACTCCACAAAATAAAGTTTTCCCCACGTCTCTATTTCCAGTATAGTTCATGGTCACAGTAGTATTTCCCTATACTTTTTAAACTGGAAGCCTGCCAACTTCTTGGCCTGCCCCTTATAAGGTCTAGCTCTGCTAATGGCAATGATAATTAAAAACTTTTACAATGAACAGCCCAGTAAATTCTGCCCCATATTTTGGCAACTCCTCAACTTAAAATACTGGTCCAAATACAAAACACACCACCTTTAGCTTGAAATTCAAATGTCATCTCCTCTAGTTGGAAGCATTTAGTTCTATAGTGTTAAAAACAAAACAAAATAAAACACCTCAGATGTTATTGTTGAATCATGTAGATAAGCCTATTACTACTCTCTGCTTTGCTATCTAGTTTAAGTGGTGAGAATTATTTCTCAAAATATCAACCATTTTAGATATAAAACCGACCAGCATCCCTCTTAATTAATGTATCACCAGGGCTAAGAGCTTGGGGTCAGAGGAGTAAACAATGCTAGATTTTTGTGGGCAATTTTAGGCCTTTTATTTAAGTCTTAGTCATTTATCAGGGAATAGCATGGGAGACATACAAAAGATAAACTTGCCATGAGAGTATAACTTTTAAGCTGGAGATTCAAAAAACAGAAACCAAAGAGTTATCTTGAGCTTAGATTTTTTCTAGAATAGTTTTATAGGAATCATAAAAAATAAGCTATAACGATAAAACTAGACTCACTGGTTATTTACTCTGGATAAACAATGAAATGTTTAGAAAACCCAGTCATCTACTATAATTCTTTTAAGTATATCTGTAGGTTATCTGGGATCTGACGTTATCTCTTCTACTTTTGATCTGCAGAAAGTTTGGACAGAAGGAACTTCCTTCTTTAGTTTTTAGGCAAAATGACTAGAAGTAGAAATACAAAATGTGTTTGACTACAGTCTATTTTCTAGATTGTAGGTAAACACCTACTATCTAATATACAAACGGATATTTTGTCCAATATACAAAAATTAACTCAGAATAGACCATGAACCTAAACATAAAATCTCAAGCTATTACACATCGAGAGTAAAGCATGAAATCTCTGTCATCTTGGGTTGAGCAAAGATTTCTTGGATACAATACCCAGAGAGTGATCCATAGGAAAAAATAAATAAATAAACTGGGTTCTATCAATTAAGCTCTTCTGCTCTCTGAAAGTCAAATTAAGAAAATGAAAAATAAGCCACAGGCAGGGAGGAAGTATTTGTAAAGCAAACATCTTGCACAAGTCTTGTGTCCAGGATGCATAGATAATTTTAAAAATTCAGTAATGAGAAAATGAACAACTCAATTAAAAAAATGAGCAGAGGTTTAAATAGACACTTCACCAACGAAAATATATGAATGGCAGATTAGCACATGAAAAGGTACTCAACATCCTTAGCATTAAGTAAGTAAATCTTTGAAGCTCCGCGGACTGTAACCTGCCAGACTCTTCTGTCCATGGAAATTTCCAGTTAAGAATACAAGGGTCGGTAGCCTTTCCCTTCTCCAGGGGATCTTCCCAACTCAGGGATCAAATCCAGATCTCCTACACTGGGAGGCAGATTTTTTTTTACTATCTGAGCCACCAGGAAAGCCCATTAGAGAAATACAAATTAAAACCACAATGAGTTATTAGCATATATCTATTAGAATAACTAAAAGCAAAGCAACTCCAAACAAAGTGAAAAACCAAACATATCGACAACGTGTTAACTCCAAACCCTGGAGAGGATTGGGGTAACTGGAATTTTTATACAATATTGGTGGAGTTGCAAAATGCTACACCCATTCTGGAAAACAGTTTGACAGTTTCTTCTAAAGTTAAATATAATACTTACCAGCAACCAGAAACCCACTCTTAGTCACTTAACCAAGTGAACTTAAAACTTAGGGTCACATGAAAGACTGTATATAGATAACTGTAAAGTCTTTATTTGTATAGCCCCAAACTGGAAGTCACCCAAATGTCCTTAAACAGGCAAAAAATAAGCAAACAATGCTTGATATCCATCCATTGGAATACTACTCATCAATAAAGAGTCAAACTAATTTATACACATGAACCTCCATCCATAGTTCATCAGGCACTCTGTCTATAAAATCTAGTCCCATAAATCTATTTCTCACTTCCACTGTATAGTCATAAGGGCTTTGATTTAGGTCATACCTTGATGGTCTAGTGGTTTTCTCCACTTTCTTCAATTTCAGTCTGAATTTGGCAATAAGGAGTTCATGATCTGAGCCACACAGTCAGCTCCCAGTCTTGTTCTTGCTGACTGTATAGAGCTTCTCCGTCTTCAGCTGCAAAGAATAAAATCAATCTGATTTTGGTGTCGACCATCTGGTGATGTCCATTTGTAGAGTCATCTCTTGTGTTGTTGGAAGAGGGTGTTTACTATGGCCAGTGTGTTCTCTTGGCAGAACTCTATTAGCCTTTGCCCTGCTTTATTCTATACTCCAAGGCCAAATTTGCCTGTTACTCCAGGAGTTTCTTGACTTCCTACCAATCCATCCTAAAGGAGATCAGTCCTGGGTTTTCAATGGAAGGACTGATGTTGAAGCTGAAACTTCAATACTTTGCCACCTGATGCAAAGAGCTGACTCATTTGAAAAGATCCTGATGCTGGGAAAGATTGAGGGTAGGAGGGGAAGGGGCCGACGGAGGATGAGATGATTCGATGGCATTACCGACTCAATGGACATGGGTGTGGGTGGACTCCGGGAGTCAGTGATGGACAGGGAGACCTGGCGTGCTGCGGTTCATGGTGTTGCAAAGAGTTGGACACGACTGAGTGACTGAACTGGGCTGAATTTATACACACAACATCATGGAAGCATGTTAAATACATTGTGATAAGCGAAAGATGCTAGATTCAAAGTCATATACTTTATGATCCTACTTACATGATGTTCTATAAAAAGCAAAACTGTAGGAAAAGAAAACAAGATCAGTAGGGCTGGGAATGGGGAGAGGCTTTACAGAAGTTTCTTATAGTGATGGAATTGAGCTATGTATTGATTGTGGTGGTAGTTGTAAACTGTGTCTATTTGTTAAATTAACAGAACTGTTCACTAGAAAGAGTGTATTTTACTGTATGTAAATTATATCTCAATTAGAACAACTCTAACGTCAATTACTCAGAAGAGATTATCTTAAGAAAATGTGTGTGTGTTCAGTTGCTCAGTCATGTCTGACTCTTTGCAGTGCCAAGGACTATAGCCCACCAGGCTCCTCTGTCCATGGAATGTTCAAGGCAAGACTACTGGAGCAGGTTGCCATTTCCTACTCCAGGGGATATTCCTGACCCAAGGATTGACACTGCATCTCTTGTATCTCCTGCATTGGCAGGTGAATTCATTACCATGGACCCACCTGAGAAAATGTCTCCCCTTAATTCTTTACTTTATGGTCATTGGCAAAGCTCTGTGCTTATTAACATGGCCCTGCTTTAGCAAAACACCCCAGAGAATTGTCCACCTTTATTCCCCCTCTTCTGGCTTTGTTTGGTCACATCATCTCCCAAGAAGAGGAATGCAATATCCTTCAAACTGGTCTCCCCTTTCCCCTCAGGTTGTCTTTGATCTGGGATCCATTTGGTTCTCTTTTCATGGCAATACTATCACACATTTTTCTGCCTAAGCCCCATTAATAGCTTTTCCTTACCCTAGGATGAAGGGTGACCCACGGACTGGAGAACAATTTTACCAATGAAGTTCTCACATTTTTGCAAACATTATAAGATCCACAATGAATTTCCCAATCTGGGGATCTGGCAAAGGGCCTGAGAACCCCCAAGGAATTCGACTTTGAAGGCCAGTGGGATTTGATTGCAGAACTTCCAGAAGACTGAGGAAACAGAGATTCTTGGAGGGCATAAACAAAATCTTGTGCATACCAGTACTCAGGAGAAAGGAGTAGTGACCCCACAAGAAACTGAGCTGGACTTGCCTGTGAGTGTTCAGGAGTCTTGGGCAGAGGCGTGGGTCGGCAGTGGCCTGCCATGGGGTCAGGGGCACTGACTACAACAGTGCAGACCCAAGTCCTTGAAGGAGGTCACCATTACCCCTACCATGGTTTGATATCAAGCCAAACTACAGGAAGGAAACACAGCCACACCCATCAGCAGAAAATTGAATTAAAGATTTATTGAGCATGGCCTTGCCCACCAGAGCAAGACCCAGTTTTCCCCACAGCCAGTCCCTCCCGTCAGGAAGCTTCCATGAGCCTCTTATCTACATCCATTAGAAGGCAGACAGAATGAAAACCACAATCACACAAAACGAACCAAGCTGATCAGATGGATCACAGTCTTGTCTAAATCAGTGAAAGTATGAGCTGTGCTGTGTGGCCACCCAGGACGAACGGGTCATGGTGAAGAGTTTTGACAAAATGTGGTCCACTGGAGAAGGGAATGGCAAACCACTTCAGTATTCTTGACTTAAGAACCCCATGAACAGTATGAGAAGGCATAAAGATGCCTTTCACACTGAAAGACGAACTCCCCAGGTCGGTAGGTGTCCAATATGCTAAGGGAGAAGAGCAGAGAAATAACTCCAGAAAGAATGAAAAGCTTGAGCCAAAGCAGAAACAATGCCCAGCTGTGGATGTGTCTCATGGTGAATGTAAAGCCTGATGCTTTAAAGAACAATATTTCATAAGAACCTGGAATGTTACGTCCATGAATCAAGGTAAATTGGAAGCGGTCAAACAGGAGATGGCAAAAGTGAACACCAACATTTTAAAAATCAGTGAACTAAAGTGGATGGGAATGGGAGAATTTAATTCAGGTGATCATTATATCTACTGCTGTAGACAAGAATCTCTTAGAAGAAATGGAGTAGCCTTCATAGTCAACAAAAGTCCAAAATGCAGTACTTAGGTGCAATCTCAAAAATGACAGAATGATCTTCGTTCATTTTCAAGGCAAACCAGTCAATATCATGATAATCCAAGGCTATGCCCCAGCCACTAATGCTGAAGAAGCTGAAGTCAAATGGCTCTATGAAGACGTACAAGATGTTCTAGAACTAACATCAAAGAAAGATGTCCTTTTTATCATAGGGGACTGGAATGCAAAAGTAGGAAGTCATGAGATACTTGGAATAATAGGCAAGTTTGGTATTGGAGTACAAAATGAAGCAGGGGAAAAGCTAACAGGGTTTTGCCAAGAGAACGCACTGGTGATAGTAAACACCCTCTTCCAACAGCACGAGAGATGACTCTACACATAGACATCACCAGATGGTCAATACCCAAATCAGGTTGATTATATTCTTTGCAGCTAAAGATGGAGAATCTCTATATGGTCAGCATAAACAAGAGTGGGAGCTGACTGTGGCTCAGATCATGAACTTCTTATTGCCAAATTCAGACTTAAATTAAAGAAAGTAGGGAAAACCACTAGAACATTCAGGTATGGCTTAAATCAAATTCCTTATGATTATACAGTGGAAGTGACAAATAGATTCAAGGGATTAGATCTGATAGACAGAGTGCCTGAAGAACTGTGAACAGTGGTTGGTAACATTGTACAGGAGGCAGTGATTAAAACCATCTCCAAGAAAAAGAAATGCAAAAAGGCGAAGTGGTTGTCAGAGGAGGCCTTACAAATAGCTGAGAAAAGAAGAGATGTGAAAGGCAAAGAAGAAAAGGAAAGATACACTCATCTGAATGCAGAGTTCCAAAGAATACAAGGAGAGATACGAAAGCTTTCCTAAGTGAACAATGCAAAGAAATAGAGGAAAACAACAGAATGGGATAGAGTAGAGATCTCTTCCTGAAAATTAGAGATACCAAGTAAATATTTCATGCAAAGGTTGGCATAATAAAGGACAGAAATAGTATGGGCATAACAGAAGCAGAAGAGATTAAGAAAAGGTGGCAAGAATACTATATAAAAATGGAGAAAAACTACACAAAAAAGGTCTTGATGACTCAGCTAACCATGATGATGTGATCATTTACCTAGAGCCAGACATCCTGGAGTGCAAAGTCAAGTGGACCTAAGGAAGCATCACTGTGAACAAGGTTAGTGGAGGTGATGAAATTCCAGCTGAGTTATTTCAAATCCTAAAAGATGATGCTGTTAAAGTGCTCCATTCAAAATGCCAGCAAATTTGGAAAACTCGGCAGTGGCCACACGACTGGAAAAGATCAATTTTCATTCCAATCCCAAAGAAGGGCAATGCCAAAAAAATGTTCAAACTACCACACAAGTACACTCATTTCACATGGACATGCTAGCAAGGTCATGCTCAAAATCCTCCAATCTAGGCTTCAATAGTATGTGATCAAGAACTTCCAGATGTACAAGCTGATTTTAGAAAAGGTGGAGGAACCAGAGATCAAATTGCCAACACCTGTTGAATCATAGAAAAAGCAAGAGAATTCCAGAAAAGCATCTACTTCTGTTTCATTAACTAAGCTAAAGCCCACCACAAACTGGAAAATTCTTAAAGAAATGAGAATATCAGACCACCTCACCTGCCTCCTAAGAAATCTGTATGCAAGTCAAGCAGCAACAGTTAGAAGCAAACTTAAAGCAACAGACTGGTTCCAAATTGGGAAAGGAGTACGTCAAGGCTGTATATTGTCACCCTGCTTATTTAACTTATACGCAGAGTATATCATGCAAAATGCTTGGCTGGATGAAGCAAAAACTGGAATCAAGATTGCTGGGAGAAATACCAATAACTTCAGATACGCAGATGACACCACCCTTATGGCAGAAAGTGAAGAGAAACTAAAGAGCTTCTTGATGAAAGTGAAAGAGGAGAGTGAAAATGCTGGCTTAAAACAACATTTAAAAAACGAAGATCATGGCATCCGATCCCTTCACTTAGTAGCAAATAGATGGAGAAGCAATGGAAACCGTGACAGACTTTATTTTCTTGGGCTCCAAAACCACTGCTGATGGTGACTTCAGCCATGAAATTTAAAGACTCTTGCTCCTTGGAAGAAAAGCTATGACAAACCTAGACAGCATATTAAAAAAGCAGAGACATTAGTTTGCTGACAAAGGTCTGTCTGGTTAAAATTATGGTTTTTCCAGTAGTCATGTACAGATGAGAGAGTTGGACCATAAAGAAGGCTGAGTGCTGAAGAATTAGTGCTTTTGAACTGTGGTGTTGGCGAAGACTCTTGAGAGAGCCTTGTACTGCAAAGAGATTCAACCAGTCAATCCTAAAAGAAATCAGTCCTGAATATTCACTGGAAGGACTGATGTTGAAGCTGGAGCTCTAATACTTTGGCCACTTGTGAAGAGCCGACTCATTGGAAAAGACCCTGAGGCAGGAGGAGAAGGGGACGACAGAGGATGAGATGGGTGGACGGCATCAGTGATTCAATGATGATCACTCCTGTATTCTTGCCTGAGAAATCCCTTGGACAGAGGAGTCTGGTGGCCTGCAGTCCATGGGATTGCAATCAGTTGGACATGATTTGGTGACTAAACAACAACACAATTATTAGCAAGCAGCAATGTCGCACACATCCTAAGGGTTGGTTTTCAGGAATGGGAAATCCTGGGAATACCATCAGGGTTCTCTTTGCATTTTTTTAACAGCTTCATTGAGATATCATCCACATGTAATATAATTCATTTATTTAAAGCTTACAGTTCAATGGTATTTAGTATATTTACAGAGTTGTGCAACCATCATGACATTCAATTTTAGATTTGAGATTTAGATGTTTAGAATTGATTTTTTTTCATCTCCAAAAGTCTGATAGAAGTCACTCCTCATTTTCCTTTAAGTCCCCACAGTTCACAATAACCTCTGCTCTGCTCTCTGTCTCTATAGCTTTGCCTGTTCTGTCCTACTTCTTTCACTTACCGTAATGATTTAAAAGTTCATCCATGTTATAGGATGTATCAGCATTTTATTTCTTTTTATTACCAAATAATATTCCATTGTATGGATATGACACAGTTTATATTCATTCTTCAGTAGATGGATATTTGGGTTGTTTTCACTTTGAGGCTATTATGAATACTTGTAAACAACTTTCCATGTTGACGTATGTTTTCATTTCTCTTGGATAAATAAGCAGAAGTGGAATTGGTAGTTCATACTGGGCTTTTCTGTTGCCTGCAATGCAGGAGACATAGCTTCGATCCCTGGGTGGGGAAGATCTCCTGGAGAAGGGAATGTCTACCCACTCCAGTATTCTTGCCTGGAGAATTCCATGGACAGAGGAGCCTGGCAGGCTACAGTCCTTGGAGTCCATGGGGTCTCAAATAGTTGGACATGACTGAGTGACTACCACTTTCACGGTAAAATAATATTTTGAGGAATTGTCAAACTATTCCACAGTGGCTGTTGTGGACTGAATATTTGTGTCTCCTCCCTACCAAACAAATTCAAACGTTAAAGCCCTAACTCTCGATGTGAATGCCTAGGAGGTATTTGGAGGTGGGACCTTTGGTAGGTAATTAAGTTTAGATGAGGTTATGAGGGTGGACTCTCAGGATGGGATTAGTGTCCTCATTAGAAGAGGAGGAAAGACCTGAGTTCCTTCTTTCTCTGCCATGTAAGGACTTAGACAGACAGTATCTGTCTGCAAGCCAAGAAGTGGGTTCTCACCAGAAACCAAATCTGCCAGCACCTTAATCTTGGACTTCCTAACCTCCAGAAATAAGTGACTTTTGTTTAAGCCACCCACTCTACAGTATTTTATTATATACTCTATAGTATTTTATTATACACTCTATAGTATTTTATTATAGCAGCCTAAACTGACTAAGACAGTGTCTGAACCATTTTACATTCCTACCAGCAACATACAAGAAAATGTTCCAATTTCTCCACATCCTTGCCAATGATCATTACTTTTTCCTTTTTTGCTTATAGTCATCCTAGTGGGTGTGAAGTTTTTAAGCCACCCACTCTACAGTATTTTATTATATACTCTATAGTATTTTATTATACACTCTATAGTATTTTATTATAGCAGCCTAAACTGACTAAGACAGTGTCTGAACCATTTTACATTCCTACCAGCAACATACAAGAAAATGTTCCAATTTCTCCACATCCTTGCCAATGATCATTACTTTTTCCTTTTTTGCTTATAGTCATCCCAGTGGGTGTGAAGTGCTACCTTCTCATGGTTTTGATTAGCTTCTGATGACTAATGGTATTGAGTACCTTTTCCTGTCCTTGTTGTTATTATTCTCTTTAGAGAAATAACTTTTTAGAACATCTGCCTGTTTTTCAATTGAGTTGTCTTTTTATTGCTGAGTTTACGATATATTCTGGATATAATTCCCTTATCAGATAAATGGTTTACAAATATTTTCTGTCATTCTCACTGTCTTTTATCCTTTTCTCAATGTCCTTTGAAGCACAAAATTTTTAATGAAGTCCAATTTATTTTTTTTTAATTTTGTTGTTTGTTCTTTGAGTATCATTTCTAAAAAATTATTGCTTACCCCAAGTCCTCAAAGATTTAATTATATATTTTTTTCTTCTACTTTTATTTTTCCTCTACCTTTATTGAGATATAATGAACATATAAGCATGTGTACTTTAAGGTGTACAATGTATTGATTTTATGTTCTTATGTCTTACAAAATAATTACCACCATAGCATTAACGACCACCTTCATCTTGTCACATAATTACCATGCTTTCTTTGTGCTGAGAACATTTAAAAATTACTCTGTTGACTGCTTTTAAGTATTCTACTCATATGTTTTCTTCCAAGAATTTTAGCACCTACATTTGTTCTATGATTCATTTTGAGTTAATTTTTGTGTGTGGTATAAGGGAGGAGTCTAATTTCTCTCTTTTGTATTATATATATAGATACCCATTTATTTTCATGTTTGGCCATCTGCTTCATTATCCTGTTTCTGCAAACTACTTTTTTTGGTGCAGGGTTCACTTGCTAGAAATTCATGAAAACTGATACCTCCCAAGATTAAGTGTTGTAGCCACCTGGAGAGAGGTTAAATGCTACTTGTGCTATCAATGTCAAGTTTGAGGAAAGGGACTCTGGCCCAATTTGGTCCATCTCTACTTCCCTGGACTCATTGACTGTACCAAAAGGAATCAGCCATGGCTACCAACAACTCCTTCTGAACCATGGAGATCTTGAGGAAGCGAAGGAACACATGCAGAAATGTGGCTAGGGCTGGAAAGACACTCATCAAGTATCCTACACATAACAGTGTTTGTTCAGAAAACTTCCAGTCCTTAAGCAGATGAAAGAGAAAGCGAGGGTCACTCTCACTTACAATGATCCTGAAAAAGATATGATACCCAGTGAATGGAACTGTTAAGTCTCACTGTGTAATAAAGAATCATTGAACACATAGATCCATAAATACTAAAACTGCTTACACAGTGGTCAGAATTTATGCAAGTTTTCCAAAAAATTTTTATTGAAGTATGGTTGATTTAAATCATATAAGTTTCAAGTGTATAGCACAGCAATTCAATTTGTATCTATATCTATATGTGTGTGTGTATATATATTCTTTTTCAGATTTTTTTCCACTATAGGTTATTACATAATTTTAGTATTGCATAATATTAGTATTGTTCCCTGCACTATACAGTAGGTTACCTATTGGTTACCTATTTTATACACATGAAATTAAAAGATGCTTACTCCTTGGAAGAAAAGTTATGACCAACCTAGATAGCATATTGAAAAGCAGAGACATTACTTTGCCAACAATTGACTGAGCAACTGAACTGAACTGATGTTAATTTCAGCCTCCTATTTATCTTTCCCCACCTTTATGGCAGTTTTTATCCTCAAATTAAAAAGTTTGAAGGCAAACTGCTGCAGTGGGTGGGTGGGGAGAGGGCATTAACGCCATGGTCAGTCCACATTGGACGTCTAACTATGACCTCTGCTAGTCCTGTGATCCAGGTTCCTCACTAACAAGATTTTCTGATGATGCTTATCTTATCCTCAGAGGACTTTTGTGAGGATGTAAGTACCAAATGCAAGTGAGAGCACACTAAACACTGTGAAGACAGTATAATGCAAGGTATTATTATGGATGGAAAAGGGAAGGAAGCCAAGAACAGAAGAGAGGATATCAGATTGCGGAAGTAGGTGTTAGAAGATGAACCAGTAGTTCAGGAAGTTAAAGCTCAAGGTCAGGGAGGAGGAAAAGATAGGATAGAAGTGTTAAGCTGCTTTAAATAATTATACTATATGTCTTGGATTTAAAAAGGATGAAATAATAGTGCCTCTATGTGGCTAAAATATTTCTGCTGTGTGTAGGGCAGATTTCTCACCATTGGCACGATTGGCCCAGATAATTCTCTGCTGTGTGGGGTGTCCTGGGGGGAAAATGTTTAGTAGCATCACTGGGCTCTACCTACTGTGCTGCACTTAATTCTTCGGTCTCGTCCGACTCTGCAACCCCATGGACTGTAGCCCACCAGGCTCCTCTGTCCGTGGGGATTCTCCAGGCAAGAATGCTGGAGTGGGTTGCCATGTCCTCCTCTTCCCAACCCAGGAATCAAACCGGAATCTCCTGCATTGCAGGTGGATTCTTTACCAGCTGAGCTACCAAGGAAGCCTGCTCTACCTATAAGGTAGACCCATAGTCTCCAGACCCTGCCTTGGTTGAGAACTACTAGAGAAGGGTAAGGATGGGAGGGATAATTGCTGCTCGGTACTGATGTGCAAAATCCTATTCCAGGCAGTTCCTAGCTGGACAGGGCATCCCAAGGGTCTGCATCACTGGTAGCCTTCAGGGTTATTTGTGATTGATTGCATCTCTTGCCTAGGTGGGTACTTGGCCACTCATTCCTCTCATTCAATTCCATTTGGGCTGGGTCTTACTAGTTTCCCAGGTGGGTTAGCAATTTTGGTTTCTGCTTTACTTCCGTACCTCTCCTCTCACCATGTACCATTGCATCAGCTACAATGAACTGCTGAGTCTTCCCTGGAGATACAATGCTCAGATATGACTCTGCATTTATAAAACGGTCTTCTTGCATCTAGGAATGGTTTTCCCTATTTCTCTGCCTAGTAAACTGGTAAAAGTCTCTTTTTAAGACCTAGCTTATATTTCATTTCCGCTGGGACTCTTTTCCTGACAACATTAGGCAGAATTGGTGACTCTGCTCTGTAAGCACTCAGTTAATGTTTTTATTGCAGACCTTTCTGTATTGAATTTTAATGGTTTGCTTTCATTTGCTTCTCTTACCCATAATGGGGCTTCCCTGGTGGCTGAGATGGTAAAGAACCTGCTGCAATGCAGGAGACCTGGGTTCAATCCTTGGGTTGGGAAGATCCCCTGGAGAAGGGAATGGATACCCACTCCAGTATTCTGGCCTGGAGAATTCCATGGATGGAGGCTACAGTCCATGGGGTTGCAAAAAGTTGGACACAACTGAGCAACTAACACTTTCACACATAACAGATGGATTCCTGTGGTCATGTATGGATGTGAGAGTTGGACTGTAAAGAAGGCTGAGCACCGAAGAATTGATGTTTTGAACTGTGGTGTTGGAGAAGACTCTTGAGAATCCCTTGGACTGCAAGGAGATCCAACCAGTCCATTCTGAAGGAGATCAACGCTGGGATTTCTTTGGAAGGAATGATGCTAAAGCTGAAACTCCAGTACTTTGGCCACCTCATGAGAAGAGTTGACTCATTGGAGAAGACTCTGATGCTGGGAGGGATTGGGGGCGGGAGGAGAAGGGGATGACCGAGGATGAGATGGCTGGATGGCATCACGGACTTGATGGACATTAGTCTGAGTGAACTCTGAGAGATGGTGATGGACAGGGAGGCCTGGCGTGCTGCGATTCATAGGGTTGCAAAGAGTCGGACACGACTGAGTGACTGAACTGAACTGAACTGAACTGAGGGATTGTCTGCTTCCCTTGCCATGCCCTCAGCTTCTATCACTTTGCCTGGAGCGTGCTGCTGTTGCTGCTAAGTCGCTTCGGTAGTGTCTGACTCTGTGCGACCCCATAGATGGCAGCCCACCAGGCTCCTCTGTCCCTGGGATTTTCCAGGCAAGAATACTGGAGTGAGTTGCATTTCCTTCTCCAGTGCATGAAAGTGAAAAGTGAGAGTGAAGTCTCTCCGTCGAGCCTGACTCTTAGCGATGCCATGGACGCAGCCTACCAGGCTCCTCTGTCCATGGGATTTTTCCAGGCAAGAGTACTGGAGTAGGTTGCCATTGCCTTCTCCAACTGGAGCATAGAAGGTGCTTAATGCTGACCAATGTCTGAAGGATTAAGGTGAAGGTGAAGGTGAAGTCGCTCAGTCGTGTCCGACTCTTTGCGACCCCGTGGACTGTAACCTACTAGGCTTCTCCGTCCATGGGATTTTCCAGGCAAGAATACTGGAGTGGATTGCCATTTCCTTCTCCAGGGGATCTTCCCGACCCAGGGATCTAACCGAGTCTCCGGCATTGGAGGCAGAAGCTTTAACCTCTGAGCCAAGGAACTAATGTAAAGGTAGCTCCACTGAAGCATTCATAGCACAACTGGATGATCAGTTTGGATAATCAGTCTACCGATTTCGGTTTTCCAACAACTGATGAAGTTCTTTGGTTAGGAATATTGAAAACCAGGAAAAGGAGCTTGGTTGAGCAGTATCACATAAACCTATGGTTGAGTACATAAACATCTACCTCCTAATTAATTAACCGAGTCTCCGGCATTGGAGGCAGAAGCTTTAACCTCTGAGCCAAGGAACTAATGTAAAGGTAGCTCCACTGAAGCATTCATAGCACAACTGGATGATCAGTTTGGATAATCAGTCTACCGATTTCGGTTTTCCAACAACTGATGAAGTTCTTTGGTTAGGAATATTGAAAACCAGGAAAAGGAGCTTGGTTGAGCAGTATCACATAAACCTATGGTTGAGTACATAAACATCTACCTCCTAATTAATTTAGACCCGCATATAGATAATTACAATAGGCAGAGTGCAGGTTAGATCTTGTTTAATCACTCATCCCTACTGGGGATCGCAGCGCCTGGAGGCCACGTCTCAGTAGGGTTAGTGGCGTGGGACTAAGCCCCACCCTCCGCGCCTGATTCACGCTGTTGTCTGTTCCGGGATCTCGTGCCCCTCCGCATTTTCTCAGCGCCAAGTCTTTGTCACAGAACGTTTTGTGCTTCTCTGACTCCTGCTGTTTCTGTTGCCCTGGCTGCTCCCAGCCTCTGCAGTTCCCTCTTGCATCACGTTGCACCCAAGAGAAGGGCTGAAGTCAGCTTTCATGAGTCAGAATTCCGCTTCCGGTGTGCTGCCTTCCTGACCCTGCTAGCTGCCTTCTCACCTGTCTGGCCTCAGACTGACCATCCTTTGTCCCCTTGCTGTGTAGGACTCCCACGTCTGTGCTTGTCCCTCCCATTGTACTCAGGTCAGGGCTGTATGTCTGCTGGATTGTTTTCGCAGCACTTTTGGGAGGGGTTGTTTATTCCCGTGGTTTCTGGTGGGACGAAATACCTTCAGGGCCGAGTCTTTAGGAAAAACACTTCTTAGATCTCCTTCTTCTGTTTTTTTGCTGCCATGCTCATTTAATCCTCTTTTGCTGTTATCTAGATGGTAGGAATTATTGTGTCTCTTGCATGCCTCCACTTGGTCAGTTTCGGATGAAGATCTTTGGTTTAAGCACAGAAGATTATGTATGGTATGCTACCAGGTGGGGGGAAAAAAGAGAAACACAACCCCCCACAGTACATTGGGCTTGCGAAAAGCTCATTTGGGTTTTTCCATAACATCTTAGGGAAAATCCTGAATGAGCTTTTGGGCCAATCCAATACACAGAGAATTTTGGAAGAGGATGAGCAGGTCACTAGATAGTGGGGGAGACGAGGGATGGGAGGAAGATTTTAATGTATCTCATTTTACAACTTGTGGCTTTAGAAACAGGAACTGTATATCTAGATGAATAGTTCACAGAAAAACAAGTAGTTTATAAAGATATGAAAAGATATGCACTTGGGGCTGGTGTATGGGGATGATCGGGAGGGATGATGGGGG
>SJYX01024794.1:387237-399547 GCA_006410675.1 Oreotragus oreotragus
AGCCTGCTAGGCTCCTCTGTCCATGGAATTCTCCAGGCAATAATACTGGGTGGGTAGCCATTCCCTTCTCCTGGGATCTTCCCAGCCCAGGGATCGTACCCAGGTTTCCTGCATTGAAAGCAGAGTCTTTACCATCTGAGGAATCAGGAAAGCCGAAGTACTCCTTGCCAATGAATGGTTGCATATTAAAAATGATCTTCCTGAATATTGCTTCCGTATCCTAACTTCTTAATTATTAGTTGAGTTGAATTCAAGTTCTTTTTGAAGATATTATTTCAGAGACTTTAGACATTATTTCCAGTTTTGACTGAATAGAGTTCACTTTGAAATTTCTTTTCATTTCACTTCACGCTTAGTTCTACTCTTTCTTAGATCTCCAGCCTTTTCTGTTTTAGATCCCCAGTTCATTTTCCTACAGCACACCCTTAGTAGCACTTTCAGAATATGTGCATAGAAAAAACCTAACAGTTGTGCTGGTCATGGAATTTTATGTTAAAAAATCATATCCTTCACAATTTGAACCATTATTCTCTTTCCATCTATCATTCTCATAAGGACTCTGCTATTCTCTTTACTGTTCATTTGTTAATAAATGCTTATATCCGTCTTCCTTCTGAAGATTTTAGGATACTTTTTCATCCTTATTGTTCTAAGATGTGCGTAAGGGTGGAGTCTGCTTTCAGTTTGAAGCCGATCATCTTTCTTAAGCCTTGGAAAATCTCCTCTTTCTCCTTTTTATTTCCTCCATTCAGTTTTCCATTTTTCCAGAACTCTTGTTAAATAGGTGTCAAACTCTGAGTTGGTCCCTGATGTTTTCTTAACTTTTCTTTTATATTTTCTATTTCTGATGTTTCTGTTCTAGTTTCAAGATATTTACTTTTGAATTAAAAAGTGTATACTTTTTTTTTTTTTGGAAAGGAGGGATCATGTTTTCATTTCCACACATTTTTCCTTGTTCTCTGATGGTCATTTTTTAAAATAATGCAAAAATTTTAGTGATCTTCAAAAAGTTTGAGGATATTAGTTACATGTTTTGAAAAGTTTTCCTCTTATCTTTGGATAATAAATATCTGTTTCTCCCAGGGTCAGTTATTGCATCTGATTACCTGTCTTTTTATTTTGTGCTTTATTTTCCTCAAATATCTGGTGCTTTTGATTTTCCATTCGCACCTATGAAGAAAGTGTGTAGATGTTTTTTCTCAACTGATATCTCCCTTCAGTACCAACTTCCAGTTCTGTGTTTGTGGGCAGGGCTAATCTTTAGACTTCATTCAGGGGCAGCTGTTGCCAACCAGGGATGATTTTGTCCTCCCCAAAATATTTGGCAATGTCTGAAGACATTTTTGTTCTTCTCAAATGGGGTTACTACTGTGTTACTAGGGTAGAGAGCAGGGATACTACTAAACATCCTATAGTGCAAAAACAGTCCCCTCAAAGAAGTATCCAGCTTAAATTATTAACAGTTACTGTTGAGGAACCCTGTTCTAGGGTGTAAAGGCAGAAATATAGGCAGACTTATCGTTCTCCTGGTGCCAAATATGGGGTACCTTTCTTTTGAGGTGCCAGTATTTGGAGTGGCTCAGTGGGTAAGGAATCTGCCTGCCAATGCAAGAGACTTGGGAGATGCAAGTTTGATCCCTGGGTAAGGAAGATCCTCTGGAGGAGGGCATGGCAACCCACTCCAGTATTCTTGCTTGGAAAATCCCATGGACAGAGGATCCTGGAGGGCTGCAATTCATGGGGTTGCAAAGAGTCAGACACAACTTAACAGCTGAGCACTGAGCACAGCCTTCCCAGGGCAAAGTGCTCTCTTTCTTTGGAGGATAAGCTTCCAGTTTTGCTACGAGAACTTAATGCTACTATTTCTAACTTCTCAGTACTGTGAATGGGAGGATGGGCCCAACTGTTTTGTGGTCAGTTTTTGATTAATTACTTATCCCAGTGGTTTATGCCCCTGTGGCTCACATCTACTTCTGTACTTTCTGACTTTGGACTTAGAGGCTGTCTGGTTCCACTGAGGATAATCAGTATTTCCCACTTTTACTGCAGCCCTTCCTAAGCATATTCTTAGCTACTGCTCTCTTTTCAAAGCAGTCCTACCTCTGTCTGTATCATCAAGAAATTAATCAAAACCCTGTGTTTTGATGGCTTCCCTCCTATTCTCAGTGTTATTATAAATGTATTTACCATTATTCACTTTTACTCTCATTTCAGTAAAAGCTTAGAAAAGAAGATAATTACACAGTCTCTCTCATGATTGAACTTAATAGACAAATTGAAAGAACATCTAATTTCAAATATATGAAATACATAATATGTCTTTTTGGTGAATATAGTTTTAACTTTGGAGAAGGCAATGGCACCCCACTCCAGTACTCTTGTCTGGAAAATCCCATGGACGGAGGAGTCTGGCAGGCTGCAGTCCATGGGGTCGCTAAGAGTGGGACACGACTAAGCGACTTCACTTTCACTTTTCACTTTCATGCATTGGAGAAGGCAATGGCACCCACTCCAGTACTCTTGCCTGGAGAATCCCAGGGAAGGGGGAGCCTGGTGGGCTGCCGTCTATGGGGTTGCACAGAGTTGGACACGACTGAAGTGACGCAGCAGCAGCAGTTTTAACTTAAACTTGACTTGTTATGGTTAATATTTTCTCTTCTAAAGGTCAGGATTTTATTAAACAAATAGTTCAGTTTTTTTTTCTTAAATTTGATAACTTTATAATAGCTTTTTCGCATCTTCTTTTCCATCACAATATCAAACTTAATATCATAAAATGCAAATGCTGCTACTCTCTGGAAAAGAAGCATGGATGAAGTCCACCCTCAGACACAGATATGATAAACAAATCCTACAATTAACCTCCTGACTGTCCAATCTGGACAATTTGCATTGACTGCCTCTGGCTGCTCTCATTCTCCAGGCAGCCTAGATAGTATCTGATGGAATCAGTGGGGCTTGGGGTGTGTTCATATAGATCAGCTCTATGATGTTAAATCTTTCTCCTAGGAGAGATGGTCATATCCCTGGTTGATCATAGTCTTAGGGTTTATGCCAAATGAATTCAGAAAGCAAAAAACCTGGAGGTTGTTGTGGGGGAGTACTTATGCCCCACTGTTTCCATAGAAACAGAAAGTCATAGAAATGACTAGTGACTTCTGATATTAATACTCCTGGCCTCTTTTATACCCTCACTCCTATGTTGATGGTGAATTTTCTAGAAGAAAAGGAAATCAGCTCCTTCTTTCTCTTTCAGATCCTCCTCTTTGTAAGAGGCATATATCCTGATCTTTTCTCTGCCATATAGTAAGGAACTTAATTCCATGGCCTAAGGTTGTCTGGCTACACTTGAAACTAGGTAGGGAATTTTGCTTGATTTAAAATGGGGTACTACCAAGTCGTTTGAGTCACAGAACCAAAGCTATGGTCTTCATCCAACTCTGTAAGGGTTAAACATTAGTGTTTTTTGGTTGATATGCCTGACTCCTGTGTCTATCTCTCAGTGGAGCTTGAACTTGGAAGAAAGAAGAGGTATTGTCTTAGTTTGTTAGGGCTGCCATAGCAAAGTACCATGGATGGGGTGGTTAAAATAACAGAAATTTATTTCCTCACTATTCCGCAGGCTAGAAGTCCAAGATCAAGGTGTCTGTATAGTTTGTTTCTTTTGAGGCCTCTTTCTTTGGTTTATAGAAGACCTTGTTCTCCCTGTGTCCTCATCTCACCTTCCCCCTGTCTCAGTCCTAATCTCTGTTTATAAGAACATCAAGATTACTAGGTTAGGGTCCACCCTAATAATCTCATTCTAACTTAATTACCTCTCAGGTAAAGCAACCAGGAGACCTGGATTCGATCCCTGGGTCAGGAATATGCCCTGGAGAAGGAAATGGCAACCCACTCCAGTACTCTTGCTTGGAAAATTTCATGGACTGAGGAGCCTGGTAGGCTATAGTCCATGGGGTCACAAAGAGTCAGACATGACTGAGCGACTTCATTTTCACTTTCACATCTTTAAAGACTATTTCCAAATACAGTCATGTTCCAAGGTACTGTGGTTGAGACATATGAATTTTGGAGGGGCAGAATTCAGCTTGTGTATATGCTGGTGATAGACTCCTCCTGAAGTTCCAGCTGGTACGTACAAATGCACTTCTAGCTGGACCTAGCTGTCATGCTCCTATAGTCCCCTAGCATCTGACATAGCCTGGCGCATGATTTGTTCTCAGTACAGCTAATTATTAGTTATTGTCTCCAGACCATGTTATAAGTTTTAACCCTTTACTTTTAAAACAGCTTACCAAAATGGCTTAACACAGGGCCTAATAATGTTAATGACGTAAACAAATATAGTAAGAAGAATTAAATCATTCCAACCTGGAATGGAAAGTGACCTCAAATATTTCAACCACAATTACAAATTATCAAAACTTGTATCATTCAAAAATGAGTACTTTTTTAGTACTTTATTATATTGTAGTGCATTTATTCACACAATCATTTCACTCTTGTAAAAATAAACATGGTCTCAAAATGTCAAAGGGCCTTCAGTTTTTCAAATCACAGAAAGTAAACATAAGGCCCTGGAAATATCACTAGAAAAGTCCACAGAGTGCTGTGCTTGTCCTTGAACCCTGTAGGAAGAAAACATATGAGTTGAATAAAAAGGGTCAGTGTGAGACAGTGTTCTATGTCCCCAGAGGCTAAAGGGTTGAAGCAAGGAGCAAGATTTATTTGGTAAGACTTTGGAGAAGAAGGTGTTATTGGACGAGACTCTGATGAGTGTGTGGGATAAGACCAGACAAGGAGGTTAAAGGAGTGGAGAGTTGGGATTTCTCTGATCTAATGGTTAGGACTCCAAGCTTCTGCTACAGGCAACATGGGCTTGATCCTGGTCAGGGATCTGAGATCCTGTGTGCCATGTGGTATGGCAAAATAAATAAATAAAATTAATAAATGAAGGAATAAATTAAAAAATTATAAATAAAAAATCAATACATAATACATAAATAAAAATAAATAAATGAAAAAATAAACATAAATAAATAAATAAAAAGAATGAAGAGTGTGGTTCACAAAGGCACAGGATCAGAGGAACAAGGCACGTTCACAGTTCGAGAAGCAGAGTGTTATTGAAAGGGAAGGTGGGAGCACAAACTCAACTGAAAAAATAAATCACATCTTTGAATTCCAGAGGAATTTTGGGTGTGAAAGCAGTGTTTCATAATTGCTCTCACTGGCTTGGGGAACTCAGGTAGCTCATTAGAGATGGCGAAAAGTACATATGTAGGTGGCAGAGGTCAAGCCACTCTGATGGGCACAGCCCAGTTCTGCAGGGCCTTGTCTCTGATCATTTGTTGATTTCTCCCCCTTCTTCATCAGACTAACGTTTATTTTGACTCATTAAAAGTCATCCCTTCTCCAAAACCAGTTGTCTTAAATTCTCACATTGTCTTGCATGTTGATCTTGTAGGTAAACTAAGTGACTGTGCATTTTCATCCCTACTTACATCCTGGAGATGAAGGGAGGAAGGTTGGAAGCAGATAACAAACAATGGCTGAGACATTTGTAGAAGTGCCCTTCTGCATTAACTTTGACCTCTTCACTAACAGGTCTGTGGAGGTGCTTCTGAACACAGCCATACACAGGCTTTGGGCAGGCTTTAATTAAATAGTCAGGCATATTATTTATTTCCTCCCTTGGCACTTAAAGAATAACCCATCAATGAAGAGCCCTATAAAATATTGTGCCTTTTAATTGACCTTTCATGTCTTCACTGCCAAGAAAATAAAACTCCTTTGATCCTAAAGAGTTGTGAGATGAACTTTTGAAGTACTCTTCCCACCTTCTCTGGAACCTTTCATCTTTTCAGATCATGAAAATAGAAAAGATTGTTGTGAAATCACTGGTTGAATTTAAGACCAACAGAAGGATGGCTTTTAAGGGGCTGTAGATGTAGGTGGAGAGCACAGACTTTGCTTTCCAGGTGCCCTATCTTTACAATATATCATTTTCCAGGCTTTTATCCTTGCTTGTTGCTTTGGGCACTGCAATAGCCTGCCTTTCTTATCTCCTAGCTCTACCAAAGCAAGGATCTAATTCTTCGAGGGTCTACTTCCTTTTTTTTTTTTATTTTAAGCTATAATATTTTGAAAAAGATCTTTACTTTCTTTACACAGCAGTAAAAATTATATGTTATACATTGTGTGCGTGTTCAGTTGCTCAGTTGTGTCCAACTCTGCGACCCTGTGGACTGTAGCCCGCTAGGTTCCTCCCACATGTAATTTCCCAGGCAAGAATATTGAAGTGGGTTGCCATTTCCTACTCCATCTGCTTCTTTAATAGGCTAAAAAAAAAAAAAAAAAAAAAGAACCCAGCCCCTCCCAAACAACCAGTTGTCTATGAAGAATCATATATGTTGCTCCATATGTATCAGTATATCTAAATAGTTTTATGGAAGAGAAAATGGTCGTCCATCAGAACTAGAGCCAGATTCTGCCACTTGTATTCATATTTTTAATAAATTGTTATTGAACATCTATGGGCTGAGTATTTTATAGAAGTATGATTTTTATCAGATTTTTTTAGCATTTCCATATTTCTTATTCCTCACAGTATTTTGGTACAGTTAGAATGAAATGACATATATTTAAATGTTGGCTAGTATGTAGTGTGATGGAGCCTCAGTAAGGATAGATATTCCTTCCTCCTCTGAATTAACTTCACAAGATTAAAGTTTAACCATGTGCAGTGTCACAGAAGAGTATGATGTCAAAAATTCCTTATTCTTATCTTGTTACCACTTGTATTTACTGAATTTGTACAATTTTTCATGACCTCTGTGAACAATAGTGTCTCCACTTAAAGGCAGAAGGTATACTCCAACATGTACACAGATGCTTTTTGCAAAGCTTGGGAGATTACTGGTTCCAAGCATTTAAGAAAATATTTGTCTTATCATTAGCTGAGCACTAAGCTAGCCAGGAAGAGATTTCAATGGCACACAAAATAAACAACTGAAAGTTTACAGAATTAGTTCAGGAAAGGTGCCAAAAAACATTAGCAGCAAACCATAACAATAAACAGCAATAACAACAAACTCTGGGAGGGTGAAGAATCTGACAGTTGTCATATAGTGTTAATTAAACTGTCCAGCTTTTCACCACAAAAAATGGGATATGGAAATAAAAAAGAAAGTATGGCCAATAGGAAAGAAGAGGCAATAGAAAGAGTCCTAAGGAATTCTAGACACTGGACTTACTAGAGAAAACGTTAATTCATTTATTTTAAATACATTCAAAGAACTAAAGAAAATTAAAAAATTTAATTAAAGAAAAAGTGTAAATGACATCTCACCAAGCTGACCCCAAATTTCCCAAATTTGATGAAAAGCATTAATCTATGCATCTAAAACGTTCAACAAATTTCGAGTAGGATAAAATCAAAGAGATCCAAAGCTAAGACATGTTGTAATCAAACTATCAAAAGCCAGAGGAAAAGAGAGAATCTTGAAAGCAGCAGGAGAAAAGCATCATGTACAAAGAAGCTTCAATAAGATTTACAGCTAATTTCTCATCAGAAATCATGGAGGCCAGGAAGTAGCAGGATAATGCATGAAAAATGTTGAAAGAAAAATACTGTTATTCAAGAATTTTATATCAAGCAAAATGACTCTTCAAAATTAAGGAGAGGAAAAGGACAGGAGGTTGGCTCTCACCATTTCTGTTCAAAATTGCACTGAAGTTCCTAGCCGGGACAATTAAGCAAGAAAAAAAAAAGAAAGAACCAAATTGAAATTGGAGAGTAGAACTACTGTTTTCAGATAACCAGACCTTTTGTATAGAAAATATTGAGGGATTCAGAAAAAAGTACCCAGCATTTTAGAGCTGTTAAGTAAGTTCAGCAGTGTTGTAGGATACAAGCTCTAAATAACAAAATAAATTGCATGTCTACTAATGAACAATCTAAAAATAAAATTTAAAATTTCATTTAAAATAACATTAAAAAGCATATAATATTGAAGAATGGAACAAATTTAACAAGAAATACAAAACTTGTACACTGTGAACAACTAAACAGTTTTGAAAGAAATTAAATAAAACCTAATGAAAAGATATCCATGTTTGTGATTGAAAGACAAGGTTGTTAAGTGACAGTGTTCCCCAAGTTGATCTACAGAATCAGTGAAATCTGTATCAAAATTCAAGCTGCCTTCTTTTTTTTTTTTGTCTCAGAAGTGAATGAGCTGATCTTAAAAGTAGTTGGGAAATGTAAGAGACTCAGTATAGCCAAAAGAGTCTTGAAAACAGAAGAGCAAAATTGGGGGATTTACACTTCCTGATTTCAAAACTAACTACAGTGTTGCAACAGTCAGTTTTGTAGAAAGACAATGCAATATTGGCATAATAATGTCAATGGAATAAAATTAAGAATCAAGAAACTGACTGTTATATTTATGGTCAGTTGATTTTCATCAAGGGTACCAAGTCAGTTCAATGGGGAAAAAAATCAGTCCTTTTAACAAATGGCTAAATAAATAACCACATGCAAAGGGATAAAGTTGGTTCCATTCCTCACCACATATACAAAAATTAATTAAAAATTGATCAAAAACTTAAATGTAACATCAAAGTTATAAAACTCTTAAAAGAAATCATAGATTTAAATCTTTCTGCTGTTGAATTAGCCAATGATAAATGTGATTCTGAAAGCATAAACAACCACAGGGAAAAATAATTTGATTTCATCAAAAACTAAACATTTTTGTGCATCAGAAGACACTATCAATGAAGTGAAAAGAGTGAGAGAACATAATTGCAAATCATATATCTGATAAAAGAACTTGAATCTAGAATATGTAAAGGACATCTTCAGTAAAAAGCCAAATAATTTTTAAAAAATGAGTAAAGGATTTAAATGGTTTCTTCACAGAAGATATACAATGGGCCAATAATACACTTAGTGTATCAGGGAAATGCAAATCAAAACCACATGAGATGCCACTTTATATCGACAAGAATGGCTATACTTTAAAAAATGGACAATAACAACTGTTGACTCGGCTATGGAGAAATTAAAACTTTATGGTGAGATGGTGAGAAATAAAGCAGTATAACCACTGCAGAGTACAGTTTGGCATTTCCCCAAAATGCTAAATGTTGATTTTCATATGACTCAGCAATTTCACTCTCAAGTATACACTCAAGATAAATGAAAATATATGTCCACACAAAAACTCCTTAACAAATGTTTGTATCTGGATTAATCATAATAACTCAAAAGTAGAAATAACCTAAATGTCTATGAGCCTATGACTGGGTAAATATAATGTGGCATCTATTTTATATGCATACAATGAATATTATTCAGCGATGAAAAGATTAAGTATAATACATGCTATGATACAGATGAATCATGGAAACACGCTACCTGAAAGAACCCAGATACAAAGACAATATATTTTGTTTTCTATTATATAAAATGTTCAGAATATGTAAATCCATAGATCAAAAGTATATTAGTAGTTGCCTAGGTATATGAAGGGGATGGTAGAGTATGATATGGTTGGAAGGCATCACAGGCTCGATGGACATGAGTTTGAGCAACCTCCGGAGTTGGTGATGGACAGGGAAGCCTGGTGTGCTGCAGTCCATGGGTTCATAAAGAGTTGGACATGACTGAGCCACTGAACTGAGCTGAACTGATGATTGCCAATTCTGTCAAAATACTACAAACCATTGAATTGTACACTTTAAATGAATGAATTATGTTATGTGATTAAAATATATGAGAATAATATCTCATTCTGAGTTGTAGAGGCATATCTACCTGCTCATCATAAATCTCCTTTTTGAATACTTCAAAGATGTCTCAAAGACAATACACTCATATTAGATTTTAATCTACCTCCTCCCCTCCTTTTTACAATTCTCTATCTCATTTGAATAACTCAGGTCTCTCTTTCAGTTGTATAGATCAGCAACCCAAGATTCATTCTCTACACTTCTCTCTTTTTAAAAGTCTTGCTCATTTTCCTTCCCAAATATCTTTTTTATCCACTTTTGCACATCTTCACATCTCCACCATAGTAAGTCTGGACCATTTTAACTGTCTTCTAACTAATCTTCCCATATCTATTCTTAGCCCATTCAAATCTGTTCTCCACTTTGAATCAGAGTCCATTTTCAAAATGCAAATCTAATCATGTCACCCTCAACTGAAACTACAGACCCAGATTCTAAAGACCCTATCTATAATGGTTCATCTCTGCTTGTTCAGCCTTTCACACCTGATTCCTATTTTTAAAAACTCAGCAAATGTTTTAATAGATGGCCAAAATATGTATTAATAAAATTACGTGTTTCAATTTAAAAATATCTATGCATGAAACACAGCACTATTCAGTGGTTCAGGACTAGGTAGATAATTTAGAATTGTTGTATTTAAAATTGATTTTTCAATAATGACATTTATGCTAGATTGGATTCTTATAATATCTTTGATTATAAATTTATATTTCAGTTAAAGAGATAGAAATCCAATATTTATTTTTTTTCCATATTTTCCCCATTTTTTGAAACCAGAAGCAGCACTTTTTCAAATGGAATCATACTAGAAAATGCAATGAGAAATGAGAAAACTAGCTGCCCTGATAAGAGGGTAAGTGGAACCTCATTTTCTGTCATCTTGAACCTCCTCTTAGCTTCTCTCCTACGGTCTGAATCTTCTCGGGAACACAATTGAAATCCACTGGCTTACCAGTCAAACATTATCAAAAAAAAGGAGCAATACTATGGTTTTAGTTTTTCCATCTGCATTAATATTTCCTCTAAAATAATTATTTTGGGCATCTTCCCCATGCCTATTTTTTATATCATCACTTCAGTTCAGTTTAATCAATCAGTTGTGCCTGACTCTTTGTGATATCATGAACCGCAGCATGCCAGGCCTCCCTGTCCATCACCAACTCCCGGAGTCCACCCAAACCCATGTTCATTGTGTCGGTGATACCATCCAACCATCTCATCCTCTGTCGTCCCCTTCTCCTCCTGCCCCCAATCCCTCCCAGCATCAGGGTCTTTTCAAATGAGTCAGCTCTTCGCATCAGGTGGCCAAAGTATTGGAGTTTCAGCTTCAACATCAATCCTTCCAATGAACACCCAGGACTGATCTCCTTTAGGATGAACTGATCAGATCTCCTTGCAGTCCAAGGGACTCTCAAGAGTCTTCTCCAACATCACAGTTCAAAAGCATCAGTTCTTTGGTTCTCAGCTTTCTTGATAGTCCAACTCTCACATCCATACATGACCACTGGAAAAACCATAGCCTTGACTAGATGGAACTTTGTTCACAAAGTAATGTCTCTGCTTTTGAATATGCTGTCTAGGTTGGTCATAACTTTCCTTCCAAGCAATAAACATCTTTTAATTTCATGGCTGCAATCAACATCTGCAGTGATTTTGGAGCCCAGAAAAATAAAGTCAGCCACTGTTTCCAATGTGTCCCCATCTACTTGCCATGAAGTGATGGGACCAGATGCCATCATCTTAGTTTTCTGAATGTTGAGCTTTAAGCCAACTTTTTCACTGTCCTCTTTCACTTTCCTCAAGAGGCTCTTTAGTTCTTCTTCGCTTTCTGCCATGAGGGTGGTGTCATCTGCATATCTTAGATTATTGATATTTCTCCCAGCAATGTTGATTCCAGCTGGTGCTTCATCCAGCCCAGTGTGTCTCATGATGTACTCTGCACATATTATCACTGCTGTCTCCAATTACTCTTTTCCTCTTGTAGTTCCTTCGTGTTGATGTATATTAACTTCCATTCTTTTCCTGGCCACCTGTACTCTATTGGTTTATCCTGTGAGAATCACCTCAAAGTTTCTCCATGGCAATTTACGGAAAAACCCATCATTTGAGATGCACTTTTTCATTGGGTAAGATGAACGGTGCTTTCAGAGGCACTGTTTACCCTTTCATAACCTTGTAAATGCTGTTGATTTGCCGATGGAGCACACCAAGATGAGCACACAAACCCTAATCCTCACAGCAAGAATCATTCCACTCTTTCAGCAGATGATGTCTTCTCAAATGTCTGGCTTCCACTACTCCAACTTTTTCCCTACCTCCAAGTATTACTATGTTCAATAGTGTGCTGGTAAATGTTTAATAACAGACTATCTTGGAGGGCTGATTTATAGTGTTTGCCTATTTCAGTGAAATTTACACTCTGGTCAATTTTTAAAGACCAATATTGCCACTGAACAGTGGGGTGAGGAAGAGATGTTTCATGGTAAAGCACTAAAAAAAAAAAAAAAAA
>SJYX01024800.1:0-11584 GCA_006410675.1 Oreotragus oreotragus
AAAAAAAAAAAAAAAACTAGCAATAAAACTACCAACTAAAGGTTTTGTTTAGTTTCTTGGCAAACTCCCCTTCATTCAAGCTGCTGGCTCTCTGGAGCCAGGTCTAATTAGAAGAGTAACCCTTTTCCCGGAGAAAACGCATTAGTCATAGATAAAACGCTAGGAAGGTGCCGCGAAGACCCCAGGCTGGGGAGCCTCGGATGCGGGAAGGCAAGCTGGAGCTGACCGCGTGCAGGAAAGGAGAGTACAGAAACCTTGGGACGCGAAGCAGACTAGAATTAATTCCGCCAGAGGCCAGCACTAAGTGCATACATGGTGCCCGTTGAACAGCTAAACATATTTAAGCCCAGTGTTCGGCATGTCAGAACAAAGACGCGGGTCACAGTCATAGACAGTCAGAATAGCTCCCCGCTTCCCGGGACAGAACCTCAGCAAGGCCATCAAGAGCGTGAGTGTGCACACGCTGGGAAGAGGGGTCACCCCCAAGAATCCAGGTTGGTGGCGGAGGCGAGCGATCAGTTTGGGGCGAGTCGTGGACCCAGGATTGCACTCGTGGTGACCCGTGGCCCACCCAAAAACAACAGGTGTCAACCCGACCGCAAACTTGTCCTAACTCCCAGCGGCTCGCCTGGGGCTGCTGGAAGTGTGCGGGTGGAGATGCAACCCGACTCCAGGGAGGCGGGGCGCGGGCCCTGGGCGGGGCGGGGCAGGTGGGCGGGCCGGGGCCGGGTGAGGAGGCTGGGCATATAAAGTGCTCGCAGCCCCCGCGGCGATGCAGCTTAGGGGACCCTGAACCGGCGGGGCCGGGGGCGAGCAAGGTACCGGTGGCTGCTTGGGCCCGCAGGTCACTGAGCCCCCGAGGGAGGGGGTTCCTGAAGACCGGGCCGGCCTCGATTTACCCGCTGCTGGACCAGTGAGTACGTCGGCCCCGGCGCACCCCCAGCAAGTGAGGCCGGGGGCTGCCTGGGTGGGAGGAATGGGGGCGGGGGCTCCGCTCCTCTGGGCTCAGGGGTGAACTCCGCGGGGCGAATCGGTTCCGAGTTTTACCAACTTTGAGTTAGTTGAAGATTGTGGCTGTTAGTTGGCGTCTTTGCTCCCAGAGTTTTGTGAACCTGAGTTGCAGGGGCCGATTCCACCCCTTTGGAAAATGAATGCCTCGCCTTGTTCGCTCCGGGGACGCTGGGCATTTTAGGAACTCCTGCACGTCTTGCTTGCTTTTGCAAATCTGTCCTTGCCTCCTTTTTCTAGAGCCCCGGAAAGGCCGTTCCGCCCCGCGAGGGAAACAGAGCCGTTGACCATGGTTGCAACTGGCAACTTGAGCAGTAAGAACCCGGCCAGCATTTCAGAGTTGCTGGACCGTGGCTTCCACCCGGGGAGCCTGCTAAATGGTGAGTTTCCCAACCGCCTACCTCTGTTCCCTCCAAAGGCCTCATTCCCTGGATGGGTTGAGATTGGCGGGCATGCCGTGTGGACCCTCTCCTTGAATTTTGGAGATGCGATAAAATCCATCTTAACGAGATTCTTTAAAACAGCATTTTCTGTCTATGATAGTGAGAATCAAAAGAAGCAAAAAATAAAATCCCAAAGGCTACCTGGTCTAGTCTGTGGCTGATAGACTCCTTGGGATTAAAAACTATACAAGCCCCTACCCTACACGGTTGTGAAGTTATGGTGAATTTTAAGTATACAGTTATGTGTGTTTTGACAAATGTATTCACCTGTGTAACTAGTACCATCACCTTCTGCCGCCAAAGCCCCACATACCCATTTGCTCTACCCACTCTACCTCTCCCCTGTCTCCAGGGAAGCACTGATCTGCTTTTTGTCACTATAGATTACTTTTGCCTCTAGGACTACATGCAAATGGATTGTGTAATATGTATTCTTTGTATCTGGTTTCTTTCCCACAGCCTAATGATTTTGAGATCCATTCCATGCTGTTGATTCTATCAGTATGTGTTCATTTTGGTTGCTGAGTAGTATTCTATTTGTGGATATACCCATTATTTCATTTTTTAATGCCAAAGGGAAGCTTTAAAACTGCATTGATGCTGGACATATTGTCTTGTAATTTTAAACAACAGTGTCTAAATTAACATGCTGTGCTGCCACTAAGAATCTGTGTGGACGTAGATCAATTGCTTAAGATCGTTGGGCCTTCCTCATTTAGAAGGTGAAGTGGTTGATGATCTAATTTTATAAGCCAAAGCTCTAAAATTCTGTCTTCAACATAGATTAAAAAAAAAAAAGAGCCTTATAATTTGGAGTGCATTTGTTTCATTTATTAAAAAAAAACAAACAAACAGTGATCTAAGTATATAAGTGATGTAGCAGCCAACAAAGATGCAGTAGGCTTCAGGCAGGGAGCCCACAGGGCATCTGCCTGTGACCTGCTCAGTTGACTGTGTGTGTGGTGTGGCATCCTGCCAAGGGGTAGGATTAATTTGGAAGGTAGGTGACCAAATGCAGAGCTATCTCTTCCTTTGAGCAAATCTAATTTTGTTTTCCTAGGACTATTTTGTTTTGCTTGGCTCCAAAAAAAAAAAAAAAAAATCCCACCCAGCCAGTTATAAATATCCTTGGGAACCTCAGAAGTCTTCTCTGTGGGCAATTTTTAATCGAAGAGGTTGAAGCTAAAATTGGGATCTACAGGTTATTCCAGTAAAGACTTTTAAAGAAAACAAATTTAATTGATGTTTAATATAGCTCATCATCAAGGTCATTTTAAGTTCATCACTAAAGAATAATAGCAAAAAAAAAAAAAAAAACTGTTTTGCAAGAATGAATGAATTCTTAGAAAGTAATCATTCTTAGTCCAAAAATATTATTAACATTTTTAGTCCAAACCTAATGCATAGTCTCTATAATAGGAAACTTGAAAACCCCCTTAAGCAAATCAGGAAGCAAGACAGAAAAGAAAATCACTAGTATTCTAAAATAGCCATGAATAGATTTGGTTACATAGTCTTTAAGACTGTGTGTGTGTATTCACATATAAGTTTATTGAAAAATGGTTATAGGCTACCTACCCTATTTATCAAAACCTTTATTTCACAGATGAACTTTCAGTCTCAGGTCAGTTGATTTGCTTTATTACTCAGAAAGTTAACAGCAAAGTGAGATCAAATGACTTCCAAATAAATATTAGAAAAAGTAGATCTGATAGATAGAAATAAACAGTGTTGCCAAATCTGGGTGTGTTTTTCCTGCTCCTGGGTTGGTTTGTTTGTTTTAATCTTAAACTTACATTTTCCACAGATTTTGACTACTGGGATTATGTTGTTCCTGAGCCCAACCTCACTGAGGTGGTATTTGAGGAGACAACTTGCCAGAGTTTGGTTAAAATGCTGGAGAACTGTCTGTCCAAATCTAAGCACACCAAACTTGGCTGCTCCAGAGTCCTTGTTCCTGAGAAGCTGACCCAGAGGATTGCTCAAGACGTCCTGAGACTTTCCTCCACAGAGCCCTGTGGTCTGCGGGGCTGTGTTATGCACGTGAACTTGGAAGTTGAAAATGTATGTAAAAAGCTGGATAGGATTGTGTGTGATTCTAGCGTGGTGCCCACCTTTGAGCTCACCCTTGTGTTTAAGCAGGAGAACTGCTCGTGGACGAGCTTCAGGGATTTTTTCTTTAGTCGAGGTCGCCTCTCCGCTGGCCTCAGGCGAACTCTGATCCTGAGCTCAGGATTCCGACTTGTTAAGAAAAAGCTTTACTCTTTGATTGGCACAACAGTCATTGAAGAGTGCTGAAAGGGAAGCACTTGAAAGAGTCCTTTTCATGAGTGGGTAATAAAAACTTCACAGCCGCCCAAAGTCATTGTAGTTTGCCTTGCCTGCTCTCTGCAAGGCACACCAAACTGAAATCATCTTCCCTGGGTTTCATAGTCACAGCCACCCCAGCTAAAGGGCGTATTTGGGGCTACTGAGAAATGACCAGTACATTGTCTGCATTTACCACAGTTTTTATAAAGTGGAATGGAATAGAATAAGAAAAGAAGCAATACACTTTAGTTTTTTATTTGACTCCACAAGTTTTCCAGGTAGTCTTGCTAATAGACTGTAGAAACCCACTTTGCCTAGTTTGATTTTCATATGGCTTTTTTTCTATAAGTTTTCAGTGTGATCCTCTCAATCACAGAATCTTATATGAATGCCTTTTAGCCCATCGAAATTTCCAAAAGCCCATACTACCCATTTCCTGCCCCTACTCAAATTTGAAGAGTTCTTATACAGGAGGATAAAATTAATCAAGTGGGTGAGCTTAATTAGATCCTAACCCCATGCGAAAGTGAATAAGGAATCTTGCATTGAGAAGAGAGTTACAAACTGCTGTTTCTTTGCATCCTCTCCACTCTTCTGTTTCAAAGAGATGGCAAAAACTTGAGCTACCATTTCAGTAACTACAGTATTGTTTTAAATAATATGGTACAATACCTGCTCAGTTTTTCTAGTTCATAAGTATTTATCTTTAAACTAGAAAAATGAAAAATGCTGATTTTTTTGCATGTAGTGATTCCTCTTCTATTGAGTGAATGGTGAGTGTCTACAAGGATGAGTGAGTTCAGGTTCCTTTCTCATTCACTTGATAGTCTAGCTTCATTTCACTTTGACATATACTTAATCTCAGATATCACCATCTCAACATATCAGTGTTAGCTCCTCCTTGGCCTTTCCTGGGAACTGAAGGAAACTTCCTTAACCTGAGACTTCAAAGATAGCTGCACACCATTACTTTTAATTTTTAAGATGGGCCTATTTACAAGATCTCCTTTGGCTATGGAGATCTGGTCTATGGGCTTCCCAGGTGGTACTAGTGGTAAAGAACCCACCTGCCAATGCTTAAGACATAAAAGTTTGATCCCTGGATTGGGAAGATCCCCTGGAGGAGGGCATGGCAACCCACTCCAGTATTCTTGCCTGAAGAATCCCATGGACAGAAGAGCCTGGAAGCCTACAGTCCATGGGGTCACACAGAATCAGACATTACCGAAGCGACTTAGTGCACACACACATCTGGTTTATAGTACAGACTAGAGAATGAAAATTGTGATCTGGATAACCAATGCATGCACACCCAGCTTTCTGCATCCTCAGACACCTGTCTCAGGGGAACAATAAAGGCCTTTATTTTTTTTCTCTTGTTCCAACTAGCTAGATCTTTATCTTTTGATGCTAAGGAGAAAGCATAGCCTCCAGATTATAATGTTCATTCAGGAAGACCTTCACATCCTTGCTGTCAGTCATGGATAAGGAGCTTATTTCGGTCTCCTGCCCAAGCTATTGGCAGGACTTTACATACCTGAGGCCAGCATTGTAGGGAGTGTGGCTTCATCCTGCTGTTGCTGCTAAGTCGCCTCAGTCGTGTCCGACTCTGTGCAACCCCATAGACGGCAGCCCACAAGGCTCCCCCGTCCCTGGGATTCTCCAGGCAAGAACACCGGAGTGGGTTGCCATTGCCTTCTCCAACTTCATCCTAGTGTAATTCAAAAGCAGGTGTGATCCTGTTTCTAATCCCATAAATGATCTAAAATTTCACTATTCAAGTCAGCAAGTGTTCCAACAAACGGAACTCATCAAGTGCTTGGAAAGAAAGTGCAAAACGAATCTTACCAGGCTGGGCCAAGATCAGTTGAGTTGGTATTGCATGTCTGTTACTGCCTAGGGCTCTGAAGGTCATTGTGATTCTGTGGGTGAGCAATCTGGCCTGCATGTAGAATTGTTGTCCTTTTCCACTAACTGTTGTCTTTGACCCTCTTGTCTTTTATACTCACAAAATAGTAATGGCTTTATAGAGACCCTTAAATTAATATTCCTGTTAAAGGAAATTAAGTTTGTCAATTTTGACAATAAAGTAGCATATATTTTTAATTCTCTTGTCCACTTTGTCTTTTCTGAGTTATGCAATGATCACCTTAAAATATATTTGACAGTATTTGAGGGAAGCTTTTAGAACAAGTATTTATCTCCATTTTGACAAAGGGTATTTGTACCCTTCATTATAACATTCTAGTTGTAAATTGCATGTGCTTATGTGTCAGATGTTATTTTGGGGGGTTCCAAAATCACTGCAGATGGTGATTGCAGCCATGAAATTAAAAGATGCTTACTCCTTGGAAGAAAAGTTATGACCAACCTAGGTAGCATATTGAAAAGCAGAGATATTACTTTGCCAACAAAGGTCCATCTGGTCAAGGCTATGGTTTTTCCAGCGGTCTGTGTGGATGTGAGAGTTGGACTGAAGAAAGCTGAGCGCCAAAGAATTGATGCTTTTGAGCTGTGGTGTTGGAGAAGACTGTTGAGAGTACCTGGAATGCAAGGAGATTGAACCAGTCCATCCTAAAGGAGATCAGCCCTGGATGTTCATTGGAAGGACTGATGCTAAAGCTGAAACTCCAATTCTTTGGCCATCTCATGCTAAGAGTTGACTCATTGGAAAAGACCCTGATGCTGGGAGGGATTGGGGGCGGGAGGAGAAGAAGATGACAGAGGATGAGATGGCTGGGTGGCATCACCGACTGGATGGATGTGAGTTTGAGTGAAGTCCGGGAGTTGGTGATGGACAGGGAGGCCTGGCGTGCTGTGATTCATGGGGTCGCAAAGAGTCAGACACGACTAAGTGAATGAACTGAACTGGCTAGTGTATCAAAGAGTCATTCACTTCATAGTTTTTAAATACAGTAATACTTTTCACTGGAAGACATTAATAATTTAAGCTCCTTTGGCTACTGTCTTAAAAAAAAAAAACTCACTGTGTATAGGATTTTTCTGTAGTTTTCCTAATACCCAGATACAAATACATCAGATGGTAAGACCAGTATATATTTTAATTTTTACCAGAATATCCTACTAGAGCAACGTATCTCTAATTCCACAATTATTCATCAATTTGAATTTTTAATCTTGTCCACCTATCTTTTCTGTTTCCTCAAATATATGTCATTAGTTCGAATTTCTCACACTATATAACCCACATTTAATAAGACTTGCTACATCTAGGCTGCCTAACTGTTCGAGGTGCTTTACATAAACCATCTCATTTACTCCTCATATCAGCCCTATGGAATGAAATCATTATCATCTCCACCTTATGGCTAAATGAGCAGACACAGAGAGGTTAAGCAACTTGCCCAACACACCAAGTTATGCAAGAGAGCCAAGGTACAAAACCAAGCTGCTTTGCGGGGTCTTCTCGTGGTCCAGTGGCTGGTCAGGGAGCCGGATCACATGTGTCACAGCTAAGAGTTCAAAAGTCCCAACTGAAAGATCCCCGCAGCCTGTAACTAGAGATGATTCTGCATGCCACAATTAAGATGAATTGCAGACCAAAAACAAAACAAAAAACAAACAACCTGGTTTCAGAAGCTGTGCTCACAATGCTGCCTCCAACTGCTCTAGGCAGCATAGACATCTTATCTGTATCAGTGAAGGACTATAAAAACAACATCAGAAACATTTGCCCTTAAGTTCAAAGAATTCTTAATGTGATTTCTTTTCAGGTAGAAAAGAATGAGGAAACTCCTGAAAGTGTTCACCATTCATTGGAACAGAGCTGTGCCTAGAATAAAAATCCTAAATATTTGAAAGACATGTGCTTCAATCCTGGCACCGTTACACCTGGTTTTTTTTTTGCAGTTGACCTGGTTACTTTCTCACGTACCTTCATGCACTTGGGTCTCAATTGTCTGTATCAGTTTAAACAAATGATGATAAAAACAAACGTCCAAGGCACACTAGTAGCAGATGAGGAGGGAGAGATACACGAAGATGCACTGGGAGGAGGATCATGGGATGTTTAAAATCCCAGACTGCTGGCTAGACTCTGCCATTGATTATAGACTCACAATGCTCTATTGGGTCCTCCACACCTGGCACAAACTCAAGATGAGAGAGACTATGAACGATCTTGTGAGAAACTTGGGGCCAGGTGTGGAAGTCATGTATATAACTTCTGTCTACATCCCCTATAGAACTCAGTCATATGGCCTCATTCAATTGCAAGAGGGATTGGGAAATGTGGTAGCACAGTATGCCCAGAAGGAAATAGGCTTGAACTGAAAACAGAATTGCTGCTACACAGAAAGGGATGAGTTAGTCTATAAAACAATAAAGAGCCCAAACACAGACCTACACATATGTATTTGCAAAGCTGATTTATAACAGAATTGGCACTTTAGATCAATGAGTAAATAAATGATGGTGTATTCTAATAAGGGGAGCTATAATAATTATCTATGTGAAAAAAAAATGAAATTGAATGCATACATGGCAAGCATGAAAATCAATTACTCGTTGATTAAATAATTAAATGTGAAAGGGAAACTTTTCGATGACAATATATTTTTATGATTTTAAGGTAGAAAAGGATTTCTTAAGATTCAAAGAAATCCTTCAAGCTTTTTGTCTATCACATAACACTAAAAAAGAGTAAAAATATAAGTCATGAATTGAAAATATCTTGATACTATACATATAACTGAAAAGAGGTCATAGCCAGAATGTCAAGAATTATTTCAAAGAAATTAGAAAAACACAAACTACTCAAAAAAAAAATATATATCAGCAAAAGCTTGAATGGCACTCTATAGAAGAGGAAACCTATATGGTAATAAACATATGAAAAGATGCTTAACCTAATTAGGGAAATCCAACTTAAAAGCACAATGAGAAAAAAAGGACAAGACACCAATGTATACACATCCATATAGATTCAACAAAAGAACTGTTAAACTCTGAAAATTCCAAATCTTGGTGAAGATACAAAGGAAAAAACCTCTTTCAACATGCCAATATGTGTATCTATGCAGCCTGGCACTATTTTGTAAAGCTGAAGATAAACATACTTTATGAGTTAGCAGTTCTATTTTTAGTTATCAAACCTAGATCAGTGTTCTTCAAACTTTTTGCTTGTGATACATCTAAGAGAATTTTGGAAAAGTATACCTTCTGCTATATTTTTCTAGTTGCCATCCAAAATTTTGATCCTAAGTTTCAGTTCAGTTCAGTTCATTTCAGTTCAGTCGCTCAGTCGTGTCCAACTCTTTGCCACCCCATGAACTGCAGCAGGCCAGGCCTCCCTGTCCATCACCAACTCCCGGAGTTCACTCAGACTCATGTCCATTAAGTCCGTGATGCCATCCAGCCATCTCATCCTCTGTCATCCCCTTCTCCTCCTGCCCCCAATCCCTCCGAGCCTCAGAGTCTTTTCCAATGAGTCAACTCTTTGCATGAGGTGGTCAAAGTACTAGAGTTTCAGCTTTAGCATCATTCCTTCCAAAGAAATCCCAGGGTTGATCTCCTTCAGAATGGACTGGTTGGATCTCCTTGAAGTCCATGGGACTCTCAAGAGTCTTTTCCAACACCACAGTTCAAAGGCATCAATTCTTCAGTGCTCAGCTTTCTTCACAGTCCAACTCTCACATCCATACATGACCACTGGAAAAACCATAGCCTTGACTAGACATACTTTTGTTGGCAAAGTATGTCTCTGCTTTTCAATATGCTATCTAGGTTCGTCATAAGTTTTCTTCCAAGGAGTAAGCGTCCTTTAATTTCATGACTGCAATCACCATCTGCAGTGATTTTGGAGCCTCCCAAAAACAGTTTGACACTGTTTCCACTGTTTCCCCATCTATTTCCCACAAAGTGATGGGACCAGATGCCATGATCTTTGTTTTCTGAATGTTAAGCTTTAAGCCAACGTTTTCACTCTCCGCTTTCACTTTCATCAAGTTCACCATCTGCAGTGATTTTGGAGCCTCCCAAAAACAGTTTGACACTGTTTCCACTGTTTCCCCATCTATTTCCCACAAAGTGATGGGACCAGATGCCATGATCTTTGTTTTCTGAATGTTAAGCTTTAAGCCAACGTTTTCACTCTCCGCTTTCACTTTCATCAAGAGGCAAAGTTGCAAATAATACATGTTTGTTATGTGGTGAATATGATCTTTTTAAATGAAAGATTACATCACCTTGTTGAATGTTTCCAATGGAATGTAAATAGCATGGTAATTTAAAACTCACCAACAACTATTTAGAAAACACTAAATTACTTACGTATTTCAACAATAAAATTTTTAAGAGTTACTTTTTCTTTTTCTCCTGTATCTTCTTAAAGTGTACTTTTTAAACTGAATTTTACCTTCATGTATTTTAGACTTGGAAGTCTTTTATTAACATTCCTTCTTAAAATATAGAAAAGGTTATAATTTTAAATTACAATTTTTTAAATTTCCTGTGACCATAAGTCTTTAAATGTTACTTATATGATTGAATTAACCTTACATAGTAATAGTACATAATAAAAAACAACATTGAATATGTTTTGAATTGTCTAAATACTATTAAGCAAAAAATAATATTATCTCTCAGTGAAATGATTTTTTTTCACCCTGAACTTGTAATTTTTATTCAATTTTGTGTTCCACCTTTTATTATGAACATCTTTCTTCTTACAGTGAATGATCATTGTATAAAGATCACTTTTGATGACTAAGTAATATTCTATCTAATTGAGTTAACATAATTAGCCTAATAGTTTACAATTGTTGGATTTCTAAATTTTTCATTTTGTTACATTTTTTAAGTATAATTGACATATTATATATTACAGATGTACAATATAATCATAATTTTAAAGTTTATACTTCATTTATAGTTATCTTTAAATATTGGCTGTGTTCCCAGTGCTCTACAACATACATTTGTTGCTTACTTTATACATATTAGTTTATACTTTTTAATCTCTAATAGTTTACAATTGTTGGATTTCTAAATTTTTCATTTTGTTACATTTTTTAAGTATAATTGACATATTATATATTACAGATGTACAATATAATCATAATTTTAAAGTTTATACTTCATTTATAGTTATCTTTAAATATTGGCTGTGTTCCCAGTGCTCTACAACATACATTTGTTGCTTACTTTATACATATTAGTTTATACTTTTTAATCTCCTACCCCTATATTGCCCCTCCTCCTTATCTGTCTCCACTGGGAACTACTAAGCAGTTTATTCTCTATATTTGTGAATCTGTTTCTTTTTTGTTATATTCACTAGTTTGTTATATTTTTTATATTCCACATATAAGTGATACCATATAGTACTTGTTTTTCTCTAACTTATTTCACTTATGATAAGAAACACAAGCTGGAATCAAGATTGCCAGGAGAAATATCAATAACCTCAGATATGCTGATGATACCACCCTTATGGCAGAAAGTGAGGAGGAGCTAAAAAGCCTCTTGATGAAAGTAAAGGAGGAGAGCGAAAAAGTTGGCTTAAAGCTCAACATTCAGAAAACAAAGATCATGGCATCCGGTCCCATCACTTCATGGGAAATAGATGGGGAAACAGTGGAAACAGTGTCAGACTTTATTTTTCGGGGCTCCAAAATCACTGCAGGTGGTGACTGCAGCCATGAAATTAGAAGATGCTTACTCCTTGGAAGAAAAGTTATGACCAACCTGGATAGTATATTCAAAAGCAGAGACATTACTTTGCCGACTAAGGTCCACCTAGTCAAGGCTATGGTTTTTCCTGTGGTCATGTATGGATGTGAGAGTTGGACTGTGAAGAAGGC
>SJYX01024800.1:11716-68227 GCA_006410675.1 Oreotragus oreotragus
CAAGGAGATCAGCCCTGGGATTTCTTTGGAAGGAATGATGCTGAAGCTGAAACTCCAGTACTTTGGCCACCTCATGCAAAGAGTTGACTCATTGGAAAAGACTCTGATGCTGGGAGGGATTGGGGACAGGAGGAGAAGGGGACGACGGAGGATGAGATGGCTGGATGGCATCATGGACTCGATGGACGTGAGTCTGAGTGAACTCCGGGAGATGGTGATGGACAGGGAGGCCTGGCGTGCTGTGATTCACGGGGTCGCAAAGAGTCGGACACGACTGAGTGACTGAACTGAACTGAACGTCCTCCAAGTCCATCCATGTTGTTGCAAATGACTAAATGTTATTCTTTTTTATGGCTGAGTAGTATTCCACTGTGTGTTTCTATCTAACTATCTACACCACATCTTCATTATCCATTCATCTGTGGATGGACATCTATAGGTTGTTTCCATGTGCAGGGATGAATGTTAAGTCGCTTCATTCGAATCAAACTCTATGCGACCCTGTGGACTACAGCCCTCCAGGCTCCTCTGTCAGTGGGGTTTCTCCAGGCAAGAATCCTGGAGTGGGTTGCCATGCTCTCCTCCAGGGGATCTTCCTGACCCAGGGATAGAACCCACGTCTCTTACATCTCCTGCATTGACAGGTGGATTCTTTACCACTAGCACCGCCTGAGAAACCCTGCTTCCATATCTGGGCAATTATAGATAATTCCATTAGGAACATTGGGGTGCAAGTATCTTTTTGAATCACTTTTCTTGTTTTATTTAGATATTTACCCAGGAGTGAGGTAAAGAATCTACTTGCAATGAAGGAGACCTTGATTTGATCCCTGGGTCAGAAAGATTCCCTGGAGAAGGGAGAGGCCTACCCACTCCAGTATTCTTGCCTGAGAACCCCATGGACAGAGAGACCCTGCTGGCTACAGTCCGTGGGGTTGCAAAGAGCTGGACATGACTGAGTGACTAACACTTTCACTTTCATACCCAGGAGTGGAACTACCGGCTCATATGGTAGTTAGTTTTTAGTTTATTACTTTAGTAGTAATAGTACTTTAGTTTTTACTTTAGTAGTAATAGCATTTTAGTTTTTACATTATTTTTAGTTTTTTGAGAAATTTCCATACTGTTTCCCTCATTGGCTACACCAATTTACATTCCCACCAACAATGTACAAAGTGGGAATACTTGTCACCACACCAAGATTAGTTATTTGTGCTCTTTTTGACAGCAGCCATTCTGATAGTTGTGAAGTGGCATCTCATTGTGGTTTTGATTTGCAAGTGAAATGATCCTTTTAAAGTAGCGAATTAATTTATTGATATTGTTTTTGCTAGAATTAGAGAATCAAGCACCATTTCCTATGTTTTGTCTTTATAGATGTAAGCTCTGAGAAAATTTATTAGTACCAATAAGTAGATGGGACTACAAAAAATTTGCCAATTACAATACATAATTATAATCAATATTTGAGCTACTTTCAAGATATTGGCCAAAGTCATATGAATATATATTTCCAAAAAATATTTCAGATGATTTAGACAGAGACAGTTCAATAAGACTTTATTTCCTAATTGTTGAAATCAAAATTAAGAAACCATTCCTAAGTGACCAATGCAAAGAAATAGAAAAAAACAATAGGATGGGAAAGACAAGATGTCTTCAAGAAAATTAGAGTCCATGGAGGTCACAGAATCGGACACGACTGAGCGGCTGAATTAACTGAAATCAAAGGACGAAAGACCACCAGATTTGCAGAACTTCTTACCTAGAATAGTTATCATAACAAATACCACAGGCTGGGTGGCCTGAGCAACAGAAACCTACTTCCTCACAGCCCTGGAGGCTTGACGTGTGAGACCAAGGTGCTGGCAGTGTTGCTTTTTTTCTTGAAGCTTCTCTCCTTGGCTTATGGATGGCAACATTCTCCTTTTTCCTTCACGTATTTCCCTCTGTACAGTTTGTGTAATCTCCTGTTCTCATAAGGACAACAGTCATATTGGATTAGGACTCACCTTAAAGACCTTGTTTTAACTTGATTATCTCTTTAAAAACTCTGTCTCCAAATACAGTTGCAGTACTAAGGCACAAGGCATTAGGACTGCAACATACAGATTTGGGGGGTACACAACTTCACTCATTATACCAGATATTCAAATAATTAGCTTTCTCAGTACTATCCTAGAGCAATGGTTTCAACCACCAGGCTCCTCCGTCCATGGGATTTTCCAGGCAGGAGTACTGGAGTGGGGTGCCATTGCCTTCTCTGNAGGACTGCAACATACAGATTTGGGGGGTACACAACTTCACTCATTATACCAGATATTCAAATAATTAGCTTTCTCAGTACTATCCTAGAGCAATGGTTTCAACCACCAGGCTCCTCCGTCCATGGGATTTTCCAGGCAGGAGTACTGGAGTGGGGTGCCATTGCCTTCTCTGGTTTGGTACCTTAGAGGTTATTATACCCCTGAATAAAGCATTAAAGTAAGATGGGCCAATAGTGAGCAGCACTCTTTTGTGAAGCAAGGTTAAGAGGCTTGTTACAGGGGAAGTGAGCAAGTCAGACCTACATCTCAGGCAAGTTCTCAGGGAGATTAATTTTAAGAAGGAGCATACATAGAAGCAAAGGCCTTGGAAACTGGTCACCCTAAAACTGTGTTTCACACACCTCAGGGAGAATATTTTGTTTATCCCTGTACTCATTTCCCGGTTGTTAGACTACCGCTTTCAACTCTCTCACCCATGTGCCAAGAGACTGGCAGTTTATCATCACACTGTTTAGAAGAATAATGTGGAAACAACACAAACATCCATCAGTTATAGAATGGATACATGAATTGTTCTGTACTCATAAACTGCAAGCTATAATAGTGAAAACGAATGGAATTTAAATTATAAAGGGATCTGGATGAATCTTTAGGATATAATACCAAATGCGATAAGAAATCAGAAAAGAATAAATAGGCTATTTTTGCTTACTTAATGATGTAAAAACATAGAAAACTAAAATATTTAGAGATACCAATACATGTGAATTATCTATTTTAAAAACCCAGGGTTTCATAAGCATAAATTTCAGGAGAGTAGATATATCTGAAGGAATAACACTGTAGTGGAAATAATGAGGGGCTCCCAGAAAACATCAACAGTGCTAGTAGAGAGAGTACAAAAGTTATATAAAATATATATAAAGCATAAGGAGTCAGGATTCACAATAAATGCATGCCTACCTCCAACTTTTATAGAAAGATTTCGACTATCGCCTTTAATTTTTTCTGTGAGCTCCTCATTATTTCCATTTACTTTCTTGTCACTCCAGATATATCCACTCTCTTGAAATTTGTGCTCATGAATCCCTGGGTTTCTTAAATAGATAAATATTGGTATCTCTAAACATCTTAAGCATGTATATATTGTTGAATCCTGACTCTTTATGTTTTACATGTACTTTATACATCTCTTTCTGTACTTAATAATAAATAAAACTTTAAAAAATTTTAAAAGGCTATGGGCAATTTAAAATTTAAGCAAAATTCAAACTGTATATCTACTTTAGAATTTTCTATACTTCCAACAAGTATACTTTCACTGAACCAGCTCTAAGAGATATGAAAATCTGAGAATTTATTTGGACCACTAATTTTTCCTAGTATAAATACTTTGAGCAAGCTGCAACAATTATTATAGGCAACATTCAATTATTCTCTCCATAGGGGACAACCATGGAATAAATAATGAAAACAGTATAAAATGCAAAAGTCATTACTATTTGACCATGGATTACATATTATTAGTCTAGTGATACATTTACTTTTGCAGAGAATAATATAAAATGATGTTTATTGCCTGAACACACAATATGTGAAAAAATATGACAGAGCATGCTGAAGAATGCAGACTATTTGGAAGAGGCTGCTGAGGAACTTGACCATCTAGATAACTAAATTCTGATTGTTTCTAGAACTGATATTTAGGTCAAGTTATCTACATAATAATATTAGTTAATGATTTTCAAATATATATATTAAAAAACTTAATAAATCCATTCCAAACAAGCTGAAGAAAATGAAAAGGCACACAGATCAAATCTCAAATCAAAAATCATATTATAGCTTGTTTGACTTTGCTGGGAAAAAAAAACGAGAGGCGTTTTATAAACTTGCTTCAAGGCTAAAATCCAGACTAAAACCACTTGGAGGGTGTATAAAACACAACTTTGCAATGTTCTGTCAGCAATAGAATAAAGATAATCAGTCAACTCTTACTGTGTTTCAGAGAATTCTCTAGCTAACTACGACATAAATCCAACAGAACTTGCTATATAAGAGGCGCTGTGGAGTATGGCAGAAGTAGCAGCGGCAGCAATGCAGACAAGCTGTAACGTGAAAGGAACAGCTCTAAAGGGCCTAAGATGAACCCTACTTTAGAGGTAACGTATTAGCCTGCCATAGTGTCATGGACACTTGTAGAAGACACAAGACTCCCGGGATAGAGACAAAGGATTTTATCATATTCAGTTCAGTTCAGTTCAGTTCAGTCGCTCAGTTGTGTCCGACTTTTTGCGACCCCATGAATCGCAGCACGCCAGGCCTCCCTGTCCATCACCAAACCCCAGAGTTCACTCAGATTCACATCCATCGAGTCAGTGATGCCATCCAGCCATCTCATCCTCTGTCGTCCCCTTCTCCTCCTGCCCCCGATCCCTCCCAGCATCAGAGTCTTTTCCAATGAGTCAACTCTTCGCATGAGGTGGCCAAAGTACTGGAGTTTCAGCTTCAGCATCAGTCTCTCCAAAGAAATCCCAGGGCTGATCTCCTTCAGAGTGTAGCCTGTGACAATTTCATGGTTGCTTGTGCAAGGCTTCAGGGAGAGACTTCTCATGCAGCGTGAGAATCAGTGTATTTTGATCAGTCCTCTCACCCTTGCCAACGCCCACAGTATCAGTGGTGTTGAAACCAAAGGATGCCTATTCATGGTGTTACAGGAGTGGAATCCTGAGCTTAGGGAACCCAAATCTTTTATAATGGATATGCCTGCCCTTTGCTCCAGAAGAATATACTACCTATTTCCCACTGTTGATCACTATACAAACATCCTTGAAAAGATAGTTCAGACCAGAGGGCAATCACTACCCAACTTATAAGAGATGAAGAGACAACAACCCACAGAGAATTGTCTCCCAACAGCCTGTGTTAATACTTGCCATCTGTTGCTAAAAATCAAGCACAACAGGACTTCCCTGGTTGTCCAGTGGATAAGAATCTACCTGACAATGAAGGGGATATGAATTTGACCGCTAGTCCAGTAAGATTCCACCTAAGGCCTGCGTACCACAGCTACTGACCGCGAGTCACAATAAGAAGCCACCACAGTGAGAAGCCTGTGCACCGCAGCTAGACAGGGCAGCAACAAGGACCCAGGGCGGCCGAAAGCAAATAAATAAAAATAGTTTAAAATCCCTGAAAGCATCATCTTAAGAAGAAGAAGAAGAAAAGTCCAGCACAATAAACAAATGACTTTTCTTCCCTGATTATAACATATGTACCCAATAACTCGGCCGAAAGCAAATAAAAAAAAATAATTTACATTGAAATATGTATACTATCATGTAAGAAATGAATTGCCAGTCTATGTTCAATGCAGGATGCAGGATGCTTGGGGCTGGTGTATGGGGATGATCTGGAGGGAAGATGTGGGGTGGGAGGTGGGAGGGGGGTTCATGTTTGGGAGTTCGTGTAAAAAAATAAATAAATACAAAAAAATAAAAAATAAAAATAAAAATAGTTTAAAATCCCTGAAAACATCATCTTAAAAAGAAGAAGAAGAAAAGTCCAGCACAATAAAAAAATGACTTTTCTTCCCTGATTATAACATATGTACCCAATAACATAGAAACTACAAATTCATAAAACTAGAAAGTTGAGGAGCTTATAAGCATAGTGAACAATGTTAATATACTTCTGTTAACAACTGAGTGAAGAAGGAAATGGCACCCCACTCCAGTACTCTTGCCTGGAAGATTCCACGGATGGAGGAGCCTGATAGGCTGCAGTCCACGAGTCACAAAGAGTTGGACACGATTGAACGACATCACTTTCTTTCTTTCTATAGTTTCTTTTGGAGGAGGAAATGGCAACCCAGTCCAGTGTTCTTGCCTGGAGAATCCCATAGATGGAGGGTCCTAGTGGGCTACAGTCCATGGGGTTGCAAAGAGTCGGATGCAACTAAGCAACTAACACACACACTACACACACACAACAATTGAGATCAATCCCAAAGAGAACTAAAGAAGTGAAAGATGGAATAACATCATACATACTATATTTAGTAACCATGCATAGAACTATAAATCCTCAACTTATAAATACAGATTACTTCCATGTCCACAGGAAATATATTCTCAAATTTACCACACTAGCAAACATTAAATTAACAAAGATTATTGTGTAAAATAAATAATAAAAGCATGAAAACAACCACAACACTTCCATACATTTGGAAATTTAAATACAAACACTTAGGTGAAGATAATTTTATAAACTTAGAGTTTAATGATAATAAAATTGTTACATAGCAAAACACCTAGGATGCAGTTAAGATATAAAAAAGAAATATATAGACATAAAAAGAAATGTATAGCCTTAAATATTTATATAAGAAAAGAAAAAATGAAAAATGTTTTGGAAATGAGAAATTTATACAGGAGCATCTCAAATGAATTATTGATCAAAAACCTAAAGATAAATAAATAGGTTTGAAAACTGCTAAAACCTGGTACACAAAGTTGTTTTTTTAAAAATAATTCTCTATATTTTTCACTGTGCTTTAATACTTTATGCATTTTTAAAAGGATCAATATTTGTGAGAATTTATTCAAGGGAAAGCAATTCACATAGAAAGAATGAAGCAGCAGCAGGAGTTTTGAATCATTCTGAGCAACTTTAAATTTGCATATGCAGACTTGCATATTCAGTAACTACTTATAAAATAGATTAGTAACTATTTATAAAAACTCCATTATAGATTAACTATTTATAAAATAGTTTATAAATAACTATTTATAAAAATAGATTATAAATTAGATTAGAATGAATTAGAAAAAAATATATGGCCCAGAATGCAGAGGCCTTTCGGATGTCACTCTAAGAAAGGCAGTTTCTACACAGTTGAGCTATTTCATGTTAATAAGCAATGAGGTACTATTATAATGTAGGACTTGGGGGAAATCAGTCAGAAAACATTGCATATAATAAAGAGTTTAAGAGTGATAAAGAGGCAGGAGATCAGTGGAGAACTGAAATAGCCAAGGTGGGAGGCAAGAAGAGTTTAAACTAGACTAGAAACAACTGATGTATATTAAATACAATAATGACAATGATAGTAATTAGCTCAAGAGTCATTGCAAAGAGAAATGATCAGGTTTTGGTAGCTGCGTGTAAGAAAGAGAACTGTGGTGCTGGAGAAGACTCTTGAGAGTCCCTTGGATAGCAAGGAGATCAAGCTAATCAATCACAAAGGAAATCAACCCTGAATATTCATTGGAAGGACTGATGCTAAAGCTGAAGTTCCAGTAATTTGGCCACTTGATGCAGAAAGCCAACTCATTGGAAAAGATTCTGATGCTAGGAAATATTGAGGGCATGAAGAGAAGGGGATGATAGAGGAGGAGACGGTTGGTTGGCATCACTGACTCAATAACGAACATGAGTTTGAGCAAACTCCAGGAGATAGTGAAGGACAAGAAAGCCTGGCGTTTTGCAGTCCATGGGGTCTCAAGGAGTCAAATACAACCGAGTGACTGAACAACAATGATAAGGAAGAGAAAAAGGAGGGCATTGGTAAACTTCCAGTGTTCTGGATTTTATGCTGCTTGTTTAATGCAGAAGTTCATCCAGATAGAGTTATGAGAGAGCTTACAGCAGCTTCCATGAGATAAGATGACCACACACCTTACATCTGGCATCATTTCTGCTTTAATAACTTTAGGTGGACCTCCCCGGAATAGACTCTGAGATGGAGATTCACAAGCAGAAGGCTTATGCCCTGCAATCAGCAACCTAGTGGAGAGAAGGAAGCAAAACTGACTGAGCAAAGGAGATACTTGAACTGTTGACACGGTTTCACAAGAAGGCCTCCCCTGATCTCCCAGAGTTAGATGCCCTTCCGAGTCATTTCCCCTGGGGAATCAGGGTCTGCCTTTATCCTCACCCTCACTGACCAGGCTTTAGAAACAAGCTGCCGAGGACAAGCGTACGTGTGATTTTGGGCCGGGCGTGCTCATCAGTTGAGGCAACTCCTGAGGTCTGACATTCCCAACAGTTGGGGAGATGCTGGCCTCAGATGTTAAGAGGGTATCTGAGGTCACATTGCAGCATCTACCCCAGTCTTTCACTCATGCCACTCAGATTCATTTGTGTGAATATAATAAATTCTGCTTCCAGCTCTCGCATGATGCCATCTGGCCTCTTTTCCTACGGAAACTGACAAAGCTGAGTGGGATAAACAACAGCGCTGCCCTTGCAGGTGCTGCTGCTGCTAAGTCGCCTCAGTCATGTCCGACTCTGTGCAACCCCATGGGCTGCAGCGCACCAGGCTCTCAAGGCCACAGCGGAGCATCATTCCCTTGTCTGCCACCATCCCAGACTCTCCACCTCCTCTCCATCACCTCTGCTGGTCCGCTGACTTGCTAAAGCGGTGACCCAGACCCCCATGGTTAACAGAGTGGTTCTCACTCTATATATCAAATCGCCAATATATTCTGCCAACTACCAAATGTGTCCACTGGAATTACACATATGGGGACCAAGGAAATGACCACGGGTTATACCCATGAGTCCAGCGGACACACGGTGAGCTGGAGCTGGACCAGGACTCAATTTATTACTTGGAGGTTATGATGATGCTTGAATTCCAGGTCATCAATGTCAACTCGGACCTCATGCTTGACACACCTTGAAATGATGTATTTTCCATTTTCTGTTGTAAAAATACCCAAATAAATGGTCANGGAGATACTTGAACTGTTGACACGGTTTCACAAGAAGGCCTCCCCTGATCTCCCAGAGTTAGATGCCCTTCCGAGTCATTTCCCCTGGGGAATCAGGGTCTGCCTTTATCCTCACCCTCACTGACCAGGCTTTAGAAACAAGCTGCCGAGGACAAGCGTACGTGTGATTTTGGGCCGGGCGTGCTCATCAGTTGAGGCAATTCCTGAGGTCTGACATTCCCAACAGTTGGGGAGATGCTGGCCTCAGATGTTAAGAGGGTATCTGAGGTCACATTGCAGCATCTACCCCAGTCTTTCACTCATGCCACTCAGATTCATTTGTGTGAATATAATAAATTCTGCTTCCAGCTCTCGCATGATGCCATCTGGCCTCTTTTCCTACGGAAACTGACAAAGCTGAGTGGGATAAACAACAGCGCTGCCCTTGCAGGTGCTGCTGCTGCTAAGTCGCCTCAGTCATGTCCGACTCTGTGCAACCCCATGGGCTGCAGCGCACCAGGCTCTCAAGGCCACAGCGGAGCATCATTCCCTTGTCTGCCACCATCCCAGACTCTCCACCTCCTCTCCATCACCTCTGCTGGTCCGCTGACTTGCTAAAGCGGTGACCCAGACCCCCATGGTTAATAGAGTGGTTCTCACTCTATATATCAAATCGCCAATATATTCTGCCAACTACCAAATGTGTCCACTGGAATTACACATATGGGGACCAAGGAAACGACCATGGGTTATACCCATGAGTCCAGCGGACACACGGTGAGCTGGAGCTGGACCAGGACTCAATTTATTACTTGGAGGTTATGATGATGCTTGAATTCCAGGTCATCAATGTCAACTCGGACCTCATGCTTGACACACCTTGAAATGATGTATTCTCCATTTTCTGTTGTAAAAATACCCAAATAAATGGTCACTTGGGGAAAGACTAAGGGGACAGGGAGATCACCAATTTTGTATACACTTGGCATGGGTTTACCAGCAACTTTTCTCCAGGAATTTTGAACTCTCCTTCAGTAAACAGGTTCTAGATTCGAAACTAGCTTAGTTTTGAAAACTGTATAGAGGACTATGACTTTTTATTGGAATGCCTGCCTCCAAGAATGGCTTTGGGTGAGGGCAATATATGGAGAAGGGTTGGCTGAAAGTTGTCAGCCACCAACACTCTGAGCAGCCAGGGGAGTGAGCGTCCCAAACCTGGATGCTGCAATAGGGTATGGAATCCACTACAACAACAAGTTCTTTTAGAGTGTATTTTGAAAAGAAGAACTAAGGAATAAAAGTTCAGTTGCATTGAAATATGTATACTATCATGTAAAAAACGAATCGCCAGTCTATGTTCGATGCAGGATGCAGGATGCTTGGGGCTGGTGTATGGGGATGATCCGGAGGGATGATGTGGGGTGGGAGGTGGGGGGAGGGGTTCATGTTTGGGAGTTCATGTACACCCATGATGGATTAATGTAAATGTATGCCAAAACCAAAAAAAAAAAAAAAAATTTCAGTGGGAAAAAAAATAAAATAAAATCTGCTTAATGTCTAGCTTTAAAGAAAAAAAAAAGTTCAATTGAAATGATGGAAAAAAGAGAAATGTAAAACTCTTTTAAACTCTAAATTACAAACTTTCTGTTGAATTTAATTCTGTGTCAGTCTCTGAGGGTAACTCACAAAAACTGTTATCACACTCAGGTCGAATAATTCTGATATACCAAACACAAGTGGAATTAATACATTACGCATCTATAATTAAACCAGGGAAGTGTTTACCAGTGAAAAAGTCTTTGCTGGAGTCTTATGTATTTGTAGTAGGTGGACAGAACAGCTGCAAAGTTCTGACCTGACTCACTAAAAATGGCGGAAGAAAAACTCCCTAAATGGCAGTGTTAGCTCTCAGAACTTTTGAATGCCCCAAACTTCTGCACTTGGGGTCTTAGATATGCTGAAAAACAGCCAAACCATAAGAACTTCCCCAGTGTGAAGTAAAGGCCCTGAATAATATTGTATACAGCCATCCCAGATGGCCTCTTCCAGTTTATGTGGGGACAATAAGTACTTTATTGCTGGAGTTACCAACATATTGGTGTGCACTACAAGAGACCTGGGCTTTCCTGGTGGTTCAGATGGTAAAGAATCCACCTGTAACGTGGAAGACCTGGATTCGATCCCTGGGTCGGGAAGATCCCCTGGAGAACGGAATGGCTACCCACCCCATTATTCTTGCCTGGAGAATTTCATGGACAGAAGAGCCTGGCAAGCTATAGTCCATGGGGTCACAAAGAGTCAGACGTGACTGAGTGACTAAGCACAGGAGCCCAAATTCAAGGCTGCTCTTGATGCAAAGCCCTGCAAAGTATTGCTTCAGTTCTTCATGAAGAAACCGACTGCTGTGCATTCAAATCCTCCCACTGACCCACATGTAAATAATTGGAAGGAGTAGAGCGTTATTAATATAGAACAACTATTTCTTATTACTGATTGACTGGTATATATTGGGTTTCTCTTTAATAGGCAGAGAAATTAACAATAAGTCCAGCTGAATGTTAATATAAACTATGGGATATCTGGTTTCAGAGATGTAACTAGAAGAATAATGAACAAGGCTTTTATGGAAGAAAATTGCTGAACGTTAAGAATTGCCATTATGGGTTGGTTTATCTTTATTACTCTGAGTTTACAGAATATTACACAAATTACACAGTTTACAACAAATCTTTTATGACAGTCTTATAATGCGTCTTTTCTGTACTTTAGCTCAAGCAGGAAAAGTAAACAAAATAAAATTCCCACTTTAAAATATTCAGGATTAGACCAGGAAAGCAAGCCAAAATTAGCACAAACAAATAAACAACAACAACCTCTAAATGTAAGCTACTTTTCTGCTTAAAAGCATATAAAGTTTCTATTGACAAGTACCCCCACCATCTATACCCTGTCCTTCATCTGAGGCTCCATCTTCACAAGATTTGCACAAAGCATTTGTAAAGCAGTATAAACATTCACTTAGCTTGCCTGCATCATTTAAAGAGAAAGCTTTTGTTATTATTTCATATTTGATAATTCATGTATTATAATAAAAATAGAGCAGGTCCTTTGGGCATGCTGCTTGGGCTCATGATTGGTGCAAGTGGCTAAAATGAAGTTTGAGAAGACTTGCCTTTAAAGGAACACGGTAAATAAAACCAGACACAGTGAAGGATCCCATGGACCAGGACAATTTAAATCATGAAGGTGATACAGTTGCAATTAATTATTTTTAAATGGGTCTTTAACTGAAGGCAATACTGTGTTGGGGGAAAGAGAAAGCATGACTATCCTGTGCCCCCTTAGGGCACAGAGCTTCCTTAACTTGTATAACATAAGAATTACCTGAGTCACACGTTAACAGATTGCCAGAACCATACCCCACTGGAAATTCTGAATCAGATCTGAGGTGGATTCTGAAAACTGCATATTTAACAAGACTCTCTGGGATTTGATATGACTGAGCAAGAGAAGGAATAACCCTTGCTTCTTCTCTAGCCCAATGTAGTATTCCTAAGAAACTTCCTTTTTTGCTGAACAGCACTCTAAAAATGCCTGTTTACAGAAAAAGAAGACTTAAGGAAGGCCATGCAAAACCTGTGTAACCAGGGCACTAACAAAAAAAGTAACAATCCTAATTAAACAAAGAAAAACTACAACACTAAAGAAAAACCACAGTAAATACAAGATTCTCTCATTTTAAAAATGTAAGAGCTAGCTTAATGAAAAATACGTAAAGAAGGATTAGACTGTCAAATCATGGCCATGAGGATGAAAACTAGAACACAATATCAGAGGACCAAGCAACTTGTACTTTGAAGAAAGAGCATGTAGTGAAACAAATTCTAGAGGAAGCCCAAGAGGGAAAGGGGTCCAACACACAGCATTATACTCTTCTGTTGCTCGCTACCTCTCCTTGCGTTAGAATACCCTGCATCATCTCTTGAGTCTCCTGCATTACCTGTGCATTCTTTACCATTAGCGCCACCTGGGAAGCTCATATTTAACAATAACGCCATCAACCCTCTGCCCTTCTATTCAAGGTCTAAGAAAGCCCACACATTATCTGCAAGGGAGGCTGGGAAATCTAACATCTGGCATCTCTTTCAGTTTCTATAGTTGAGGGTGGAGAGGAGTCCTAACGTAGAAAGAGGATTCAGATGCTAAAAGGAAAAACAGAAAGCCATATCTTTTAAAGATATTAATTTTATAGCAGAAAAGATTGCAATTTTATCAGATAACTTGGCAATTAAGTTATCACACAGCTAAATACTCAAAGGATTCATATACCAACATGGTTTTGAAAGGATGATTTAGTGACTTGGGAAATTCTTATCTCTATTTCCTGTTATTATATCTCTATTTACTGTATATTTACAGAGTTTCCCAGATGGCTCAAGTAGTAAAGAATCTGTCTGCCAATACAGGAGATACAGGTTCACTCCCTGGGTCAGGAAGATCCCCTAGAGAAGGAAATGGCAACCCACTCTGATATTCTTGCCTGAAAAATTTCATGGACACAGTAGCCTAGGGGGCTACAGTCCATGGGGTCACAAAGAGTTGGATATGACTGAGCAACTGAGCATGCACATATTTACAAATAAAAAAGACTAGAAGGATACACAGTAAATTGTGTTATCTGTATTTACTCTCTAGCTTATGAAATTATAGGTAATTTTTATTTTCCAAATAATTCTTAATGATCAAAAAGCAATAAATGCATTTTTTGAGTGGAATTTGTCTGAACCTCCAACAAACAATACCTAACAGAGGCTAGGTTGTAAAACAAAGCTTAAAAAAAAAATAAAATAATCATAAACATAATCCTGTCAGTATCTTTTTAATAAAATAGTAACAAATAAATGCATAATTTAATTATTACATGTTTCTATCATTACATATACTGTAAATGATCATTGCCATTGATCATTCTTTATAAATTCACCTCTTATCAATTGCTCTCAAAGATAAGGACATCTTAGGGCCTGATTTTTTAAACTTAGAGTTGCCAACTATTTAAAGATTGCAACAAGTACTTTCATCTTATCCATCTGAGGCTTAGTGTAAAGGCTTAGCTGAGATTTTTAAGGCCTGGCTGGGAATTACTCAGTTCCTACTTCCCAACGATGACTGTCATGATAAGAAGTGTCATTTGAACACTTCTTTTGTGTGATCCACTGCACTAGATACTTTATATATGTTGTTTGTTAATCCTCACAATTCAATAAGCAAGGAACAATTTCTCCATTTTGCAAAGCACAAATCTCAAAGTGAAGTCACTCAGTCGTGTCCTACTCTTTGCCACCCCGTGGACTATAGCCTACCAGGGTCCTCTGTCCATGGGATTTTCCTAGCAAGAATACTGGAGTGGGTTGCCATTTCCTTCTCCAATAAACCTCATAGAGATATATAATTTGTTCAACGTCTTACAATCATGAAGTTGTAGAATCCAAATGCAAACCATGTGAGTTTGAAGTTTAGCAAGGCCAGGCCAACATGAGGCATTAAATGCTGGAAAGTCGAGTCAAATCACGTCAAAGTTCAAATGTAGAGGGGACCAAGTACAAACACCAAATTGTATAGTCAGAGTAGATGGTGATTTCAGAGCCTAGAAGTAACATGGGATGAAAAGAGGAGGAGAGCAAGGCAGGTCAGAAACGAGCAATAAGAATTCCTCGGCCATTGCATGGACAGTCAAGAGAACTGGCCTCTGTCTTTGCAAGCTGATAAAGAGATGGTGTGAAGCGGAGGGGAGATAAGGCTGACTGCAGGCCAGACAGGGGCAGAGAGTAGATCACGGTCTCTATTAAAGTGGGCATTTTTCACAGTCCAGTTCCAGTCTGTGAAGGACTATTAATTGGTTGTGAAGACCCCAGGGATGTAGGCTGAGCCACAGGAAGGAAGATGTACACATCCTGAAGCTAAGCCCCTGGGTCTGAATCCCTATTTTACTACCAATTCAATGTGTGTTCATGGTTGGGCTTCCTGTGTTCAGTTTCTTTGTCTCTAATAAAGAGGGCTAGTACTTTACAGAGTTATTGGGAGTCTTTAATGACAATATACATAAAGCAGTGCTTGGAACTGTGCACAGTGCAAACTCTGTATGTAGGCTGTACCACTGGATTTTAAGCACGACCTTTATAGTCTAAAAGAGACCAGCCACACACACAGAGGGAATTAGGGAGAGAGGATATGGTCTATAAAGCTCAAAAAGTCACCAAGGGGCTAAATTCCCTCAACACCAGGTGTGGACACAACAAACTATGTTGGGATCTCACCAAATCCCCTGCCAGCCATGCTCTCATGGGCTCAGGGACTTGGCAGGAACCCCACAGGTAGCAAAACTTAGGACTCTTCACTGGGCAGACCAGAGATTGACAGCCTCCAAACAACTGAGTCACGCTGATTGGTTTAAGGCAAGATTCCAGGCATGTTATTCAAGTGGTTGTTATCATTCAGAAGAGGGAGAAGTGGAAAGTAGAGACCAGCCTATACTCACCATCATACATTCATAACAGACTAAGAATTTATTTCTTTGGCTTACCAGCCCCTAAATTTAGGTATAAGCTTCAAATATTTGAAATACCATTGTGTGCATGTATAAAGATTACATTTGTTCATAGGACCCTAAGATCCAAGGAATCAAAGCTACTGAAAAATAGATCTCAGTTCATAAAAAAGACTTTTCTATCAGTCTGAACAAGAGGCTGCAAACTGCCTACCAATTTATCTGTGTGCAGTCTTCTGTTTGGTTCACAAATAGACATACTACATACACTGTGTATGCTGAACATTCACAATTTGTGCAGTTGTGCAAAGTGGCCCAGAAACTTTCACATTAGCATCCAGATTTCTGTCTTCTCTTAAGAAATCCCACGACGTGTGTAAGACCTGCATTCCTGCAGAGTAACAAGACACCAGCACCGAGTGGAAGTCTCTTCTGTGGCTGGAGGTCTGCATTCCAGGAGGCCACTGTCCCCACCTGACCCAGACACTACTTTATACCACCTGTCTGAAAAGCATTTAAGATCTCAGATAATCTTCTTAATAAATGCAAAGAAAGTTCCCCTTCATCACTGATAAGATTCCCCTCGTTGATAAGATTCTCTGATTCTCTAATTTTCTGAGTCTAAAAGTCACTCAACAATCTCCATGCGTTGTTGCTAGTCGGTTAGTTATAACACTATCAGGCCCTGTGTGTCCTTTTCAGTTAGAATCTAGCACCACTCTGCTTTAAACATAAGTCTTATTTGGTCCTCTTTGACCAGCAGCTGCAATGCTTCTGTCTCTCAAATTTCAAAGCAACTTTAAGAATAAGGACTGGAAATTTAAGTGCTTCAAAAGAACTCTTTCATTCTTTCCTGCAACCAATAAATGCATGCTGAAGAGTCAATTACCATAACAGCTATCTATTTTTAAATGACTTCTGTCCCATGACTTCAATACATGCTGCGATTAAATATATTGAATTTCTTGATATTCTGCTATATCAAGACCTCCTCCTAGAACTCTGCAGACTTGATTGATTTATACTCTTCAGGAAGAAAAAAAGAAATCACAAAAGGAATGGAATATAATTAAAGTGTTAAGGCAGATATGCTGTTTTCATAAATGAGAAAAAAATAGATTCACAGTAGCATAGTTCAAAATAAAATGGTGATTAAAAACAAAAATACAAAACCTAGGCAGGGTCTGTGGGTATGAGGTAAAGAAAATAAAGCTGTTTTAGCAAAAGCTAAAATTGTTGGCTAGCACTTAGATGTAGTAACATGTGGGAGGTTATTTCTAAATATAATGTAAATTGATCCTCTTGGTTATTAGGTATCAAGCAGTCTTACTGTCCTTAAAACTCAGAAACAGGAAAATCCTCAGGGAAATTCTCTGAAGAAATAAAATATTAGTTAGTTTTTACAAATGTGTCTGCTAAACATTAGCAAGTAAAATGCTCATTTCTGAGATTAACATACAAGAAGAAAATATAAAATAAAATATGACTTGATGGAAAGCAAGCTACCTTGCTTTTTAAAAAGTGAAAAATCCACTGCTAAAATGTTCTGTTGCTTAAAAATGTCCAGAAGCATTTAACACTGAAAGCAACCTATTTTATTTGTTTCTGTATAATATCATATATGAAACGAATCACCAGTCCAGGTTCGATGCATGATACTGGATGCTTGGGGCTGGTGCACTGGGACGACCTGGAGGGGTGGTACGGGGAGGGAGGAGGGAGAGGGGTTCAGGATGGGGAACACATGTATACCTGTGGCAGATTCATGTTGATGTATGGCAAAACCAATACCTTATTGTAAAGTAATTAGCCTCCAATTAAAATAAATAAATGTATATTAAAAAATAAAAAATAAATTAAAATTTTTTTCATCAGCTGAATCTTAAAAAAATAAATAAAAATAAAAAATAGATTTGATTTCTACTGAAAACTTTTAGAAAACTAAAATATTTTGAGAGGTTTATGGGGTTTCCTGATGGAAGACCTCTAAACACCTGTTCCTGAAATTTTTCTAGCTCCATTTTAAAAAAGTAAATTCTGAAAAAGTATCTGATTCAAATATTTTTAGTTCAAAGACATTGTAGACATGGTTAATCCTCTATGAGTTTATATTATTTTGAATAAAATCAAGTTCAGTCAGAATGGCCATCATTAAAAAGTTTACAAGGGTGTGGCTAAAAAGGAACCCCCCTACACTGTTAGTAGGAATGTAAACTGGTGCAGCCGCTACGGAGAACAGTACAGAGGTTCCTTAAAAAACTAGCCTTACCAAATAATCCGGGCTTCCCTGTTGGCTCAGCGATAAAGAATCCAACTGCAGTGCAGGAGATGTGAGTTCAATCCCTTGGCCAGGAAGACCCCTGACGGAAATGGTGACCCACTCCAGTGATCTTGTTTGATAAGTCCTATGGATGGAGAAGCCTGGAGGGCTACAGTCCATGAGCGGCATAAGAGATAAGACTTAGAGACTAAATAACAACTGCTATTGCTGCTGCTAAGTCACTGCAGTCGTGTCCGACTCTGTGCGACCCCATAGACGGCAGCCCACCAGGCTCCCCCGTCCCTGGGATTCTCCAGGCAAGAATACTGGAGTGGGTTGCCATTTCCTTCTCCAATGCATGAAAGAGAAAAGTGAAAGTGAAGTCGCTCAGTCTGTCCGACTGTTAGCGACCCCATGGACTGCAGCCCACCAGGCTCCTCCGTCCATTGGATTTTCCAGGCAAAAGTACCACAACCATATGATCCAGAGATCCCACTCCTGGGAATACAGTCAAAGAAAACTGTAATTCCAAAAGATACACAAACCCTGAATTTCATAGCAATACTATTTAGAGTAGCCAAGACACGGAATCTCAGTGTCCACTATCAGATGAATGGATAAAGAAAATATAGTCTATATACACAGTGGAATATTACTCGGCCATAAAAAGAATGAAATAATGCCATTTGCAGCAATGTGAATGGACCAGGAGATTATCATGATGAGTGAAGTAAGTCATACAAAGACAAATATCATGTTATATTGCTAATATGTATAATCTACAAAATTACATAAATAAACTTATTTATAAAGCAGAAATGGACCCACAAACATCGAAAACAAACTCATGGCTACTGAAGGGGAAAGAGGAAAAGGGATAAATTAGGAGTTTAGGAATAACATATATACACAGCTATATATAAAATAAATAACCAACAAAGGCCTCCTGTAGAGCACAGGGAATGATATTCAGTATCTTGTAATAACCTATAATTGAAAAGAATTTTAAAAAACAGTAACTGAATCACTTTGCTGTATGCTTGAAACTAATACAACATTGTAAATTATTAATAACTATATTTCAATAAAAATGAAAAACAACTTAAAAATTTTCAAATCAAGCTTATTTCAGGATCCAGGCAATCTGGATCCTTGCCTCTATTTTCTTCTCAACATAGTCTGTCTTGGGTGGCAGGGTCAAGGCTAAGGAGGAAAACTTAGAGTTGTTTAATTATGGACACCTGAGTGAAAATTTACAAGGACTGAAATGAGTAGAACCATTACAGGCAGAATGACAGTTGGTGGAGAATTACAGTAATGGGAGGAATGTGGGTATTTGGAGGAAATCAGTTTTCTGTGCCTGGAATGTAGGTTACAGTAGAATAAAATGGTGCTAGTAAAAACATGCCTTTGAAACCATTTGGGTCTCAGTTTAAATCCTGATTCAGGTATTAGTAAAATCTTCTTTCAGTTGAAAAAAATAATCCATGCGGCAGTAGGCAATAGATTGGTTAACAACAATTTGTATGAAAATATCATACAAAAAAATCACATCTATTCTATGCTCTATATTCTGGGGGAAACATTGGCAACCAGTAGAGAACAATTAATTGTTTGATTTGAAGAAAGCACTTTCTTTGAATATTTGAAGGACTTTCCTATAAAGGTAAAAATTACAAGCAAGACATTAAGAGAAAAGCTATAAAGTTTTGGCCCACAGCTTCCAGATTAAGAGAGAGAGCACAACATAGCTATGCATGTGAAGATGTTACAAGACAGGTGCAAAAACTTAGCTTGGCACAAAAAACTTAAATGGCACAGTGTTGGCAGGCATCAGCTAAATCCAGGACACATTTCCTCCAAACAATTGAAATTAGCTAGAGAAGCTCTCGGAGAAGGCAATGGCACCCCACTCCAGTACTCTTGCCTGGAAAATCCTATGGATGGAGGAGCCTGAGACAAGAGGAGAAGGGGGTGACAGAAGATGAGATAGTTGGATGGCATCATCAACTCAATGGACATGAGTTTGAGCAAACTCCAGAAAATGGTGAAGGACAGGGAAGCCTGGCGTGCTGCAGTTCGTGGGGTCGCAAAGAATCAGACATGACTGGGCAGCGGAACAACAGTCAAAAAACATTGACGCTGGAGTAAGGAGTTTTGATTCCTGCCACTAGAGAGCCTTACAACTGTAAGTAGATACATTAACAGCTATAAACCTCATTTTCCCAGAGGAAAGGTGAACATTATAATGTCTATCTTAATATCCTCAAAGAGCCATTTCAGGGATAATGGGAGAATGTGGAGGTTAGCACATTAGAAACCACAAGTATGACACACTGTAGAATTATAATTATTACTTAAAACATAACCTTATTTTCTAGAAGGGTTGATTCTAAGGATTTTTTTTGAAGCATGCAATCTAGGAGAGGGAAAGGTTATAGCTCGTGAATGCTTATTAGAAACTGAAATAAAAATTAAGACTAATTCACAGAGTTTCATTAACAGCAAGACACAACATCATCAGTGTGACCTCAAAGGCCAGACGAACCTATTCTACTCCAACCAGAGCAATGTGTGCTGGCATTTTCAGGAGAGAAATGAGAAATTATCTACATGTCCTTTACGGTTAAGTGCATCTTTCTCAGCATCCTTACCATAAAGGGCAAGGTTTTGTTTCTTATTCTGTCGTTCATTTGTTTTCATGCTACTCCTTCCTTTTTTTGCTGCCTCTCTCCCCTTATTAAATATTCCCAGGGCTGCAGAACATGTAAAAATTGTATCTTTCATCTGACAGAATAGCCTAAACTAGGCCAATGGCATCGCTCTAATTTACCAGAAACTTCTTGAAGAAACTAAAGTAGGGGTCTAAATATCATTTCATCAGTGATTGGTACTACAACACATTGTTCTGGGAACAACTGGTCAACACAACTGCAGCCCGTCTCAGGGCTTTTTGAAAAACATTTTCATCCTTTCCTTCCTGACCTGGTGTATTCACAAGGACTCCGGGCTACACTCTGACCCCCAGGGCCTCAGTGATGGTTAAAATTGATTCTGAACCAAGGTAAACAGGGTCCCACCCCATAGCCTGGAGAGCTCCAGTTTCGGTTCAGTTCAGTTCAGTCGCTCAGTCGTGTCCGACTCTTTGCGACCCCATGAATCGCAGCACGCCAGGCCTCCCTGTCCATCACCATCTCCCAGAGTTCTGAGCGCCGAAGAATCGATGCTTTTGAACTGTGGTGTTGGAGAAGACTCTTGAGAGTCCCTTGGACTGCAAGGAGATCCAACCAGTCCATTCTGAAGGAGATCAACCCTGGGATTTCTTTGGAAGGAATGATGCTAAAGCTGAAACTCCAGTACTTTGGAGAGCTCCAGTTGGCAGAAGCTAATGAAGCCCTAGAAGCAGGCTGCTTCTCTTCCACCCACCCTTTACTGAAAGTGCTTTTGAGTCTTATTGTGTTGTAATTACATACTATAGGAAATTCAACCATCATCTATTTCAAGGATTGAGCCCATGACTCTTACTAAAACATTTCAACTCCATTTTCTGAACATACATTTCTAAATGCATCTGTGAGGGCCCTTCACAAGTATTTCCATTTCACATTTCAGAAAACTTAAGAGTGGCGCAGGCTCCTGACTGAGCTGATGATGGATATAAAAGGGTGCTCATTCTGGGCTGGTTAGGTTATTCTCTGTTCCCTGACTTCATTTTCAGCCTAATATTTGACTCAGACAACAGAATTTTGATCATATATATATGTTTGGTAAAACATAATGAAAAATAAATACCCATTTCTCCAGCAACCCACCTTATTTTTATTTTCTTTTTAAAGTTGCTCATTTTAGAGAGATCAACGTTAGCAATATTTCTTTCAGCATTAGTATTTTTGTGCCCTGCTTAGACAGAACACAAAATGTACTGTCCTTCTTGAGTTCTCAAATTCATTCTCAAATTTGAGATAGATATTTTCCTAGAAAACTTTAAATTTTATCTCTCAATTAAATCCTTCATTCATCTGGAATTCTTTCTTTCACATGCTATGAAATCAAATCAGATTTCCTTCTTTTTTTTTTTTCTCTGTAAATGACCAGTTGTCTTAGAACAATTAACGCTTTCTTGGTTTCCCTCCCAATCTCAATGCTCTGTCTGATGTCAATTTTTCATAAATGTTAGTTTCTGAACACCCTTTTCTATTTCATTAGTCAGTGTACTTATTTTCATGCCAGTACCACATTGTCTTAATTAGAATAGCTTTATGACTTTGTAACTCAATTATTATAATTTTTAACCCAATCTCCCCCACCTTAATTCAGTTTTCAGAAACATTTGGCTATACTTAGTCTTTGACCTTTACTATATAAATTTTAGAATTAACTTGAGATTTTGATTATAAATTCACTGAATAAATCAGTGAATAATAATAATAATAATTTGTGGAGAACTAGTATATTTACAATAATGGATCTTTCTAGCCATAAACATGGTATATTGTTTTAATGCTTTATGTTTTCAGTATATTTCAACAGAATTTTCTAATTATGTCTACAAAACTCCTGAAATCTCTCAATGAAATTTATTCCAGAATACATTAAACATCCTATTATTACTGTAAAAAGTATATATAATTATATGAAATATTTATATACATAAAATTATATTTTCTATTTATTGATGGTATATTATTATAACTATAACTATAATATTTATTATATTATGCAGAAATTGACTTGGGTTTTTCATATTGATTAACTAAACTGTGATGTTGGAGAAGACTTTTGAGAGTACCTCGGACTCCAAGGAGGGCAAATCAGTCAATCCTAAAGGAAATCAGTCCTGAATATTCATTGGAAGGACTGATGCTGAAGCTGAAGCTACAATTCTTTGGCCCCTGATGTGAAAAACTGACTCATTAGAAAAGATGCTGATACTGGGAAAGATTGAAGGCAGGAGGAGAAGGGGATGACAGAGCATGAGNAGTCAATCCTAAAGGAAATCAGTCCTGAATATTCATTGGAAGGACTGATGCTGAAGCTGAAGCTACAATTCTTTGGCCCCTGATGTGAAAAACTGACTCATTAGAAAAGATGCTGATACTGGGAAAGATTGAAGGCAGGAGGAGAAGGGGATGACAGAGCATGAGATTGTTGGATGGCATCACTGACTCCATGGACATGAGTTTCAGCAAGCTCCAGGAGTTGGTGATGGACAGGGAGGCCTGGCGTGCTGCAATCCATGGGGGTAACAAAGAGTTGGACATGACTGACTGAACTGAACTAAACCTTCTTGTAAACATTCTGATGGGATTGAATATCAGAAAGATAGCAAGGGAAGTTCTTATCTAGGAATGTTTTAAACCAGATAAATCAAGTCTGCCTAAATTTCTCATGGCTATACAAAACACCTGGAATTTTCAATTTTAAGGGAGGCAGCTGCTAGAGAATAGAAGTTAATCTCATAGGCTTTCTATCTGCCTAACAAAATACAAAAACCGAGTAACTTGAAATCTAAATGACTTCTCCTGAGTGAACTTCTATCACACATATAGCAATCATCTATTGCTCCAAAATTTAAAACACATTTCAGAAAAGAAAAAGGGTCTTTTGAAAGCTCCATCTGATGGTTCAGAGTCCTTCAAATGAAGGATGATGATATATTTGTTTAATGCTCATTTTTAACATGTATCTTTGCTGCTGCTGCTGCTGCTGCTGCTAAGTCATTTCAGTCGTGTCTGACTCTGTGCAACTCCACAGATAGCACCTCACCAGACTCCCCCGTCCCTGGGATTCTCCAGGCAAGAACACTGGAGTGGATTGCCATTTCCTTCTCCAATGCATGCAAGTGAAAAGTGAAAGTGAAGTCACTCAGTCGTGTCCAACTCTTAGTGACCCCGTGGACTAGAGCCCGCCAGGCTCCTCTGTCCATGGGATTTTCCAGGCAAGAGTACTGGAGTGGGTTGCTGTTGCCTTCTCCGTGTATCTTTGCTAGTTGTTAGTAAAAACTTGGTGTGATTGAGATCTACGATTCATTGGGGTCTGTTTTGACAATTCAGCACATTTAGGTACTGCTATCCACAAAGCAGATGAAAACAATAGCCTAATCTTTAAGGATAAGTTAAAAATACTGGAGACAATAATCAAAGCTTTAGAAGAGTTGCACATTTCAGAAATAGAAAATACAGAAATTATAGGATCGGGCAACAGAAAAAAAAATAAACAAGAACTGAGACATTTTGGAAATAAATTTTAAAAGAAAAACATTCAGAAAGATAGACTAAATTAAGGAGGGTATAACAGAAAATAGACATCATGGACAGCACAGTGAGGGGAATAAAGGATGGAAAGATAAAGAGCAAAAAAAAAGAATAGAAAGATTTAGAATAAAGTCTTAATTACAGAGTACAGTAAAGGATCCCCATTGTATGTATAAATGATGCCCTGAAGAAGCAAACCAAAGCAATATAGCAAAAGTTACTCAAAACTATAAATCAGGAGTCGAGAAGTAAAAGATTTCCATCAATATATTCAAAAAGACNAAAGAGCAAAAAAAAAGAATAGAAAGATTTAGAATAAAGTCTTAATTACAGAGTACAGTAAAGGATCCCCATTGTATGTATAAATGATGCCCTGAAGAAGCAAACCAAAGCAATATAGCAAAAGTTACTCAAAACTATAAATCAGGAGTCGAGAAGTAAAAGATTTCCATCAATATATTCAAAAAGACATACCATGTACCTGGGATAAGTAACTTAAAATGGTCAACACGGAGACCATTAAGAGACCGTATCTTAATAAAACTTAATAAATATATCTTAATAAATACTACTGAAATTTAAGCCTATGAAAAAACAAGCTTTAAGCATTCAGATAAAAGTCCAAATCCCTAACAAAGGAAAGTAAGTCAGACTGCCACCCAACTTCTTGACAGCATTTCACACAAAAAAACTACGAAGCAATTATTTTAAAGTTACTTAAGAAAAATGTGAGTAAGTATATCAGAATCTATATATAATTAAAGCAAAACTAGAGCTCTGAGAAAATTCTTTGCATTAATTACCTATATTATGAAATGAAAATAAATGAGTTAAATATCAACTCAAAAAGCTAGAGAAAGAACTACAAGGTTAACTGACTGGAAGCAAAAGGAAGGTCTCAGTAAATCTAAAAATATAACGGAATTAGAAAGTAGAAAACCAGTAGAACTAATAAAAAATAAATAAAAGGAAAAGAATTGACAAAATGGGGAAGCCACTGGCTGACCTAAGTTCTAAAAAAAGATAAATATACAAAATAAATTATAAGGTGGAAGTAACCATCAACCTAGAGAAAAAAAATTTCTAAATCATCAGAAACTACTTTGTCCACCTAAATGCAATAAATTTAAAAATCTTTTTGGAAAGCCATCCTTCCCTTGGAATCAGAGACTTTGGGCTCCTACCTCTAAAACAACTCTGCTTCAAACCCCAGGCTAGGATTCTTTTCTGCTTATAACTCTTAAAGCTGAGCATTTTAAGAAGTCTTTCCTCAACCTTTTGAATACTACTTTCTCCAATATTTTGCCTACTTGTCTCATGCATTCCACACTTTCAACTAAGGAGATGGATGATTCAAATCTTTTATCTCCAGCTTTTAATCTCCATCTCTCTTCTGAGCTCCAACTTTCTGAAGGACACAGCCTTCAGAATACCCTCCCTGTCCCTTAAGTCCAACATATATAAGGAAAAATTCATCAGATTTCTCCAACACCTATTCTTTTTCTGTCTTCTATCAACAGCAAAGCCATCCTTCAATTCCTAGGACCACATATGTTGAAACTTCCTTCATTCCCCGAACTTCCCACCACACCCACACTACATTAAGCTCTCCCTCAGGCTCTGCTCTCTTCAAAGGCTAAGAGGGACCAGGCACTGGCTCCACTGCACACAGTATTAAGGTTGTCCTATCAAACCTGGAGATGCAGAAGAAGCCACTTTCTTATCAGGGATATGAGTAACCTTTCCTTATTATCGTAACATGTCCGTGGCATCATATTTTCCAATGATGAAGTCATGATGGATCTTAGAATCAGTGCCAGTGGAGAGTGGTCAACATTGCTGCTGTGTTTGTCTCCAGTCATGTCTGACTCTTTGTGACCCCATGGCCGGTAGCCCATCAGGCTTCTCTGTTCACGGGATTCTCCAGGAAAGAAGACTGGAGTGGGTGTAGGCATTCCCTTCAGGGGAACTTCCCAACCCAGGCGTCGAACTAGGGTCTCCTGCATTGCAGGCAGATTTTTTTTACCATCTTAACCACCAGGGAAGCCCACAATATAGGTTAAGCAACTGATTCTCTGCTGTGGCAAAAGACCAAAGAAAATACTGACAGTGAGCTTTTCATCTCTCTTGTGTTTGATAAAATAAAAACACAGGTCAAACAATGAATAAGAATATAAAATGACTTAGAAGTGTCTCTTCAAGAATCACAAGAGAAATATGACCCTTAATCTTCGGATTAGGAGCCCATAGGGAGAAGTCAATAAAAAGACCAAAGAAAATACTGACAGTGAGCTTTTCATCTCTCTTGTGTTTGATAAAATAAAAACACAGGTCAAACAATGAATAAGAATATAAAATGACTTAGAAGTGTCTCTTCAAGAATCACAAGAGAAATATGACCCTTAATCTTCGGATTAGGAGCCCATAGGGAGAAGTCAATAACACCAAAGTAGAGACTGGAACTCAATTATAGATCATAAGGGCATAGAACCATGACATTAATGATAAAAACAATTACAACTTTAAGAAATGGAAGTAGGCACACTAACTTCATTTGCTTTGAAGTAAAATTCTAAATCCTTAGCCAGTCATAAAATTAAAAGCTGTAATCATAGAAAAATATCCTAGCAGTATGAATACCTTGTCATAAGTAATATTTCAAAAATGTGTAAATTGTGATTTACAATTGTGATCAAGCACAGAGACTTCACAAATCTCTGCTAAAACCACATGTTGCCCTCCTGCCAGTCCCAAAGGACCAATATATGGAATGATCTTTTAGAGCTATCTATATTAGCATGCATTTTTAAGCAAGATAAATGTAAAATGAGTAGAGTTATGATGGCATGGAAATGTCAAGAATGAATCCGTTTATATATGTAAGTGTAAATCAGGGTTTGATTTCCCCCTTAGAATTCATAGTTGTTAGAAAGTGATAGAAAGATTGAAGGCAGGAGGAGAAGGGTATGACAGAGGATGAGATGGTTGGATGGCATCACTGACTCAATGGTCATGAGTTTGAATAAACTCTGGGAGTTGCTGATGGACAGGGAAGCCCGGCATGCTGCAGTCCACAGGGTCACAAAGAGTTGGACACAACTGAGTGACTGGACTGAACTGAACAGAACTGATAGATCTTAAGGCTAATCACCAAAACCATTTGGCCCTGATCCTAAATATATAGAGAATAGACAATAACCTCAGCCTCTAACAGAGCAAGCAGCAGTTGTAGGTAAACAAGAGGCATTTCCATAGGGACTAGAGGACAGTACACAGTCTTGAAAATACATCTTAGAGACCATCTGCTTCCCTTCACCAGTGGCTGCCCCCTCCAGTGTACCCAGACACCATGTTGGAGAGAAGGACGCTGAGGAGGAGACCAAAACACTGAGGTTTAGACTAAAAATATCAGGTTGCCTAAAGACTTAAACTGTTAGAGCAGGTTGCCATGTCCTCCTCCAGGGGATCTTCCCAACCTAGGGATCAAACCTGTGTCTCCTGTGTCTCTTGCATTGCAGGCAGATAATTTACCCACTGAGCCGTCGAGGAAGTCCAAAACTACTGGATTAGATTTAAATTATTGAATCTCTAATAAACTGTTCCACTTTGCAACTTAGTAGATTAGACCCTTGAAAGAAAGAGCAAATAAGTGAGACAGAACATAAACTCTACATTCTTTTTACATCTGTGTATATAAATTTGTGACTCTCTTCATACTATTAAGATTTTCTTTTTGATAAGGAACAATAGTTTTCAGAAATTTTATCTGCACAAAAGTCAGCCATACAGAAAGAAATTAGCATTTATTGTTGGAGCCTCTACACGTCATGTAGCGTAAATGCTGAGACACTGACAATCAAAAGTAATGACAAGCATACCTTGAGCTGTGCCAGTCACTGTGCTAAATACTATGCGTTATCTCAGTTAAACTTCACGTAGTAGGCACTAACATTAGTCTATTTTTACAGATGAAGAAACCAAAATTTTTGAGGTTAAGTAACTTTATCAAGCTGAGGGAATAAAGGATTAGAATCCAAAGCCATTTTACTCCGGAGTCTGAAATCTTAACTGCTACCTGCTCTTTCTAGAATACAAGAACAGAGCAATCTATCCCATATGTTGACACGAGAACTGCTAGGTGGAAGAGATCTAGCAATAACCTTCTTATACAGGGGAAGGCATTCCCAGAGATACTCCAGCTGAAGAATAAAAGTGAAAAGGAAGGTCGGAGTGATGTGTGATATTTATTTCAGATTTATTCCAAGAGATACATTTTAGCAAGAATAGAATGCTTCTTTTAAAGAGAAAATAAATTTAAAAAAAACACACACACAACAGGTAAAGCCTATTTTTTTCAGACTGAAGAAAGTTCACTGTGGATAAGTTAAAAAAATAAAAAGCTTTCCAAAACAAATGGAAAATAGGCAAAAAAAGAAAGGAAAGGAAGAAGGAAAAAAGAGGGGGGAAAAAGGAAGAGCACTTTGCACAGTAAGAAATGTAGGTTTCATGTAACTTACTTTGTAGCAGCACTGGCCATGCTTACAGAATTGATTCGACACCAGGATTTTTCTACCTAAAATCAAGAGTGAATGTTCATTTAAATAGACAAATGAAATTTCCTCTATGAAGCATACACATGAAGAATAGATTTTAAACTATTAAAATTTCTTAATAAAATTGTATCAGGAGAAATGGGCAAAGGGGGTATAAATTTATCAAATAAAAATTAACAACAAAGTATATCTATATATGTATCACTTCTAAACTTTTTCTCATTTCTATATAACTTAGTAATAGTATTTTAAAATATTTGTTAAGTTTTTAATCATTTTCTAACATAAATTTGAGAACACATTGCTTTTGACTGCTGGAAGTTATTTTTGTACAGTGGGAAATATATTGCTATTTCTTGTAATATGAAAATTCTTGTGAAATCTTATAATCTATAACATCGTTAAAATTTCATGTCCCCCATTTTTTTCACTTTTATACTTTGCAAAAATATTTTAAAAATCAGTTGAGGATCTAGATGAGTGGTTCTAAAAGTGTGGTACCCAGACCCCTGGAAACCCCTGAGATATTTTCAGCGAGTCTATGAGATCAGAGCTATTTTCACAGCAATACTATGATGCTAATGTCTTTTCCACAGTATCGGCCTTTGTATTGACGGTGAAAAGCGATAACAGGAGAAACCGTTAGTGCTTAAGCACAAATCAAGGTAATGGCACGGATGAGGTCATAGTGTACTTGAAATAAAAACACTAATGATGATGATAGTAATGTGAATAGCAGTTTCACTCGCTGATGCTCTTCATGAAGCAAAAGAAATGTTAATTTTAAAATATTCAAGCCTTGACCACTTCTCTGTTCTGGGGTGTAGTTTCCAAGATCTTCTCTCACCTCCTGGCTCCTCCACAGTCCCCAGGTACTTTGAGTTCCCAGAATACTTTCCTTTCCCTGGAAGGACAGTGACTTCTACATGACCCTCACCCGCTGGCTAATTCTTTTCCATTCTTTGATCGTTTTTGCAGGTGTCACTTCCTCTGAGAAGTCCTCCTTGATTATCCCTTCTTCTGCCCAACCTCCCATCGCTGTTGTTCAGTGGCTGAGTCATGACCAACTTTTTGTGACCACCTGGACTACAGCACGCTGGGCTTCCCTGTCTTTCTCTGTCTCCTGGAGTTTGCTCAGGCACATGTCTCTTGAGTTGGTGATGCCATCCAGCCATCTCATCCCCTGTTGTTCTCTTCTTTCGCCTGCAGTCTTTCCCACCATCAGGCATTAACCCTTGAGGCAACTGTCCCCCTCCCCCCATCCTCCCACCCCCTAGTTCCTTGAGGGCAGGGCCTGTGTTTTATTTTCTTTTGCATCTCCAGTTACAANGGTGATGCCATCCAGCCATCTCATCCCCTGTTGTTCTCTTCTTTCGCCTGCAGTCTTTCCCACCATCAGGCATTAACCCTTGAGGCAACTGTCCCCCTCCCCCCATCCTCCCACCCCCTAGTTCCTTGAGGGCAGGGCCTGTGTTTTATTTTCTTTTGCATCTCCAGTTACAAGCCAGGCCCTGGAAAATGGATGCCCAACCAGTGCCTGCTGAATGGAGCCACCTTCCTGTCCATTTTTCTCTCACCAATGTTTCCCAGGGTAGGCCCTCCCTCCTCGTGAACCAAAGGTGAGACTCATAAGAAATGATTAAGTAAAGAGACAAGAACTGGAAAATGATCAGGTTTATGGAAAGGGATTGGTCTTGAGAAGTGGTTCCCAAACTTGATGACACACAAATATCACCTGAGGAGGTAAAATGCAGATTCCCAAGCCCAGACCTCAGGTCCTGCAGGGCTCTGCATTTTTACTGAGTACCCTTGGACATTCTGATGCAGGAGGGTTCTGAGAAACACCCAGCTGGGAATCTTGGGGAGAGGTTGGGGGTTCCAGACCACTTACCTTTGATTCTCTTCCACAAGAGGTACGCAATCAGCACCACAATTAAGATCTTGAGAACAGCGCTGGCCAGTGTCACCCTGATCACGGCTTCATTGCTCAGGAGCCAAGCCTCTGAACTCCTTACCTCCTCTGGGACCCAGAGCTCAGCTGTGGTGGTGGCCGCGCTGATGGCTGCAGTGGTGGTGAGGTCCAGGATGGTTGTTTTGGAAGACTAGAGAAATATGCAACTTCTCTGCCAAGTCACTGGAAATATCTGGGTGAAGCTGTTACATCTTGTTTCCTAGTTTGGGAGAATGTAGAAAGTGGGGAGCAGGTCTCTGCAGCTCTCTCACAGGGAGGAGAATAACAAGGGAAGATGCTAGAAGCTCTAACTCATCAGCGGTCCATTAAATCCTGACTGTGTCCCCAATCAGTGCTGTGACCTCAGAACCTCATTTCAGCATCTACAATTAGGAAGAAGTAAATTACTGAAATAAAAAAATCTGAAAAATACTTCAAGCCCTAAGTTACACAGCTTTAATAGTCTGTGTGCAGAAATGGGACGCACAATTAAAGCACTTGTTTTTGTTGCTGATATATGTGACATGTATCAGTTTTAGGTGAACAGCATAATGAGCCAATATTTTTTATAAATTGCTAAATGGGTACCACAGTTAGTCTTTACATCCATCATCACACAGAATTACTAATTTTTTCTTATGATGAAAACTTTTAAGATTGACTCTCTTACCAGCTTTTAAAGCACTCTGCTGCATAGCATGTTGATCTCAAGGAAAAGTACTTGGGCCATTGTTTGAGTTGTAACCGAAATGGCTGCTCTTTTCATAGAAAATTATTTTTACTTGAAAGATGAGCTGACAATACTGATTGTGATTATTCAGACTTTGGTGTTGGCAGATATTTTCTCAAAAAAGAACAATGTTACCTTGTTACTTTATGGGAAACAACTAATTGAATCTGTTGCCAATGCTTGATTTTAGGCTTTCAACAAAAATGAGCAGTTTGAAAAACTCAGACCCAACACTGAGGTTAACAGTTTCAAAATACTGCAAGGCTTTTCTATGGGAGGGATTCCCTGATAGCTCAGTTGGTAAAGAATCTGCCTGCAAAGGCAGCAGACCCTGGTTTGATTTCTGGGTTGGGAAGATCCCTTGGAGAAGGGAAAGGCTACCCAGTCCAGTATCCTGGCCTGGAGAATTCCATAGACTATAGTCCACGGACTTTGGACACGACTGAACAACTTTCACTTTCACTTCACTTTCACTTTCTATTGGATCTGTGGTGATATTAATGAATGTGATTTCATCATATAGAATGGTAAATTAAAAGTGTTAATATTTGGAAAATATGCATAGCTCAGTGAACCAATATTTTCCAAGTAACCAATGCATGATGTTATAAAACCAAACACAGTTAAAAGATTCAGTTCCATTGCAAGACAGAAAAAAGGATTCAAACACAACAGCGCACAAAAGTTTCACTGATACAGCTTCAGCTTTAAGAACTACTAATTGCCTAGTTGTGGTGTAATATCAAAAAAGATTGCTCATAATGACCTTTTTAAGGCTTAAAGCTCAACATTCAGAAAACGAAGATCATGGCAACTGGTCCCATCACTTCATGGGAAATAGATGGGGAAACAGTGGAAACAGTGTCAGACTTTATTTTTTGGGGCTCCAAAATCACTGCAGATGGTGACTGCAGCCATGAAATTAAAAGATGCTTACTCCTTGGAAGAAAACTTAGGACCAACCTAGATAGCATATTGAAAAGCAGAGACATTCCTTTGCCAACAAAGGTCCATCTAGTCAAAGCTATGGTTTTTCCAGTGGTCATGTATGGATGTGAGAGTTGGATTGTGAAGAAAGCTGAGTGCCAAAGAATTGATGCTTTTGAACTGTGGTGTTGGAGAAGACTCTTGAGAGTCCCTTGGACTGCAACGAGATCCAACTAGAAGTGAAAAAGTTGGCTTAAAGCTCAACGTTCAGAAAACGAAGGTCATGGCATCCGGTCCCATCACTTCATGGGAAATAGATGGGGAAACAGTGGAAACAGTGTCAGACTTTATTTTTCTGGGCTCCAAAATCACTGCAGATGGTGACTGCAGCCATGAAATTAAAAGACACTTGCTCCTTGGAAGTAAAGTTATGACCAACCTAGATAGCATATTCAAAAGCAGAGACATTACTTTGCCGACCAAGGTCCGTCTAGTCAAGGCTATGGATTTTCCTTTGGTCATGTGTGGATGTGAGAGTTGGACTGTGAAGAAGGCAGAGCACTGAAGGATTGATGCTCTTGAACTGTGGTGTTGGAGAAGACTCTTGAGAGTCCCTTGGACTGCAAGGATATCCAACCAGTCCATTCTGAAGGAGATCAGCCCTGGGATTTCTTTGGAAGGAATGATGCTAAAGCTGAAACCCCAGTACTTTGGCCACCTCATGCGAAGAGTTGACTCATTGGAAAAGACTCTGATGCTGGGAGGGATTGAGGGCAGGAGGAGAAGGGGACGACAGAGGATGAGATGGCTGGATGGCATCACCGACTTGATGGACGTGAGTCTGAGTGGACTCTGGGAGTTGGTGATGGACAGGGAGGCCTGGCGTGCTGTGATTCATGGGGTCGCAAAGAGTTGGACACGACTGAGCGACTGAAATGAAACTGAAGGAGAATAAATCATTAATCAAAATAGAGGGATGGGACCAGATGGCTTCACTGGTGAATTCTACCAAGGATTTAAAGATAGATTAACACCAAATTGTCACAAACTCTTTCAAAAAATATAAGAGGAGGGAATAATTCCAAATTCACTTTATAAGACCAGTTTCATTCTGGTACCAAAACCATAGACACTCAAGAAAAGAAAATTACAGGCTAGATCTCTGATGAACAGAGATGCAAAAGTCCTCAACAAAATGTTAGCAAACCAAGTTCAACAACATATTAAAAGAATCATATACCATGATCAAGTGAGATTTATTCCAGGGACGCAAGAACGGTTCAACATTCGCAAATCAATCAGTATAATACACCAGTTTAACAAAATGAAGGACACTAATTTCATGATCATCTCAAGAAATGCAGGAAAAGCTTTTGATAAAATTCAATATTCATTTATGATTAAAACTCTAAACAAAGTAGGTGCAGTATCTCAACATAGTAGAGGCCATCTATGATAAGCCCAAAGCTAACATCATACTCAGTGGTGAAAAAGTGAAAGCTTTCCCTTTAAGATCAGCAATAAGAAAAGAATGCTTTCATCACTTTTATACAAGGTAGTATTGTAAGTTCTTGCCAGAGCAATTAGGCAAGGAAAAGAAATAAAAAGTATTCAAATCAGGAAGGAAGAAGTAAAATTAACAATATTTTCAGATTACATGATAATCCCCAAGAATACGGGAGTGGGTAGCCATTCCCTTCTCCAGGGGATCTTGCTGAACCAAGGATCAAACCCGGGTCTCCCACACTGTAGGCAGATTCTTTACCATGTCCACCACCAAGGAAGCCTGATATTATAATTAGTTAACCCTAAAGACCAAAAAACTCTTAGAATAAATGAATTCTGTAAAGTTACAATCTTCAAACTCAATATATCAGTTGAGCTTCTATGTTGACCTAAACTATTTAAAAAGACATATTAAGAAAATAATCCCATTTACAATTGCAACAAAAATAATAAAATATCTATGACTAAATTTAGCCAAGGAAGTGAAGGACTGAAAATTATGACACTAATGAATAAAACTGAAGATGACACAAATAAGTTAAAACATATCCATGTTCATGCATTGGAAGAATTAATACTGTTAAAATGTCCATAATACCTAAAGCAATCCACAGATGCAATGAAATCCCTATAAAAGTTCCAATGGCATTTTTCACAGAAAGAGAACAAATAGTCCAAAAATTTGTATTAAACCACAAAAAATCCCAAGCAGCCAAAACAATCTTGAGAAAGAACAAAGTTGGAGGCATGATGTTTCCTGATTTAAAACTATACTATAAACCCATAGTAACCAAGATAGTATGGTACTGACATAAAAATAGACACATAGATCAAGGGAATAGAATAGACAGCACAGAAATAAACCTATACCTATGGAGTCAATTAATTTGACAAAGCAGCTGACAATATACAATAGGAAAAGGACACTCTTTAATCGGTGGTGTTAAGAAAACTGAACAGCCACATGCTAAAGAATTAAACTGGACCACTATCTTATACCATACGCAAAAATTAATTCAAAATGGATTAAAGACTTGAACATAAGACCTGAAAGTACACGCATAGGTGGTAAGCTCCTTGATATTGGTCTAGGCAATATTATTATTATTATTTTTTTTGACACCAGAGCAAAGGCAGGAAAACAAAACTAAACAAGAGAGGCTAGGCCAACCTGAAAAGCTTTTATATAGCAATGAAAACCATTAACAAAATGAAAAAGCAACCTACCAAACAGCAGAAAATATTTGCATATCACATATCTGATATGGAGTTAATATCCAAAATGTGTAAACAACTCATATGACTCAATAGCAAAAAAAACAATCTTATTTAAAAATAGGCAGAAGATCTAAATAGACATTTTCTCAAAGAAGATATACCGACGGCCAACAAGTATATGAAAAGGTGTTCAAACACCATAAACCATCAGGGAAATACAAATCAAAACCTGGAGCTATTATCTCACACCTGTCAGAATGGCTCTTATCAAAAAGAGAAGAAATAACAAGTGTTGGTGAGGTCGTGGAGAAAAGAGAACCCTTTTGTGCACTGTTCGTGAGAATGTAAATTGGTACAGCCACTGTGGAACAGAGGATGGAGTTTCCTCAAAAATTTAAAAATGGAGCTACCATAGGATCAACAAATTCCTCTTCTGGGCATTTATCCAAAGAAAATGAAAACACTAATTTGAAAAGATATCTGCACCTCCATGTTCACTGTAGCATTATTTACAATAGCCAAAATACAGAAGTAACCTAAGTGTCCAACAATGGATGAATAGATAAAAAAAAGTATGTGTGTGTGTGTATATATATATAACGAAATATTATTTAGCCACAAAAAGGAGGAAACCCAATTCCACCATTTGTGATAACATGGATGGACTGTGAGGGCATTATGCTAAATGAAATAAGTCAGACAGTGAGAGACACATCACAGTGGAATCTTATTTAAAAAAAAAAAAAAATCCACCAAGCTCAACAATACAGAGAACAAATTGGTATCTGCCAGAAGTGGGGAGTGGGCAAATTGAGTGAAGACAGTCAAAAGGTACAAACTTTTAGTTATAAGATAAATAAGTTCTGGGGATGGTAATGTACAGCATTCCATCCCTGAGCTTCCCTGGTGGTTCAGATGTTAAAGAATCCGCCTGCAATATGGGAGACCTGGGTTCCATCCCTCGGTTGGAAAGATTCCCTNAAAAAAAAAAAAAAAAAGATAAATAGTTTTAGTAAAAATGTTGCTTACATTACATGTAACTAGTTTATTATTTTAGAATCTTAAATGAATCTAATTTCTCAGCTTCGATTTCTAAACAGTGACATTCATAGTTATAGGGTTTCACTAATAGCTCAGTTGGTAAAGAATCCACCTGCAATGCAGGAGACCCTGGTTCGATTGCTGAGTCAGGAAAAGGCATGGCAACCCACTCCAGTATTCTTGCCTGGAGAATCCCCATGGACAGAGGAGCCTGGAGGGCTACAGTCCATGGGGTTGCAAAGAGTCAGACACGACTGAGCAACTAAGCACAGTACATTCATAGTTATAAGCCATGGAAGCAACAACTCTTTAAAAATCTCAGTAATTTCTAAAACAGTAAAGTAGCTCTAAGACCAAAAAGTTTGAAACTATTGACTTAAATGTCACCTAGCATTCAGACATTTAAATATAAGATATTCACAAAATAAAATATTCACTCCAGATACATGAAGTGGCCACATTTGAAACTGGAACACTCCCCTCACTGTTTCTTGATGGAGTTCTCCCCACAACATGAGGATCCACCAGTCCTTTCACTCTGACCCTCCTCTAAAGACACAATTACATCTGTTAGGACCACAGAGACACTTCAAAACACATAATGTCAACTCAACCTCCTCTAACACACAAAATTAGAAGTTAATTTGGCAGGAAGAATGAAGAAAAAGAAAACAGTAATCAAATCCACAACCAAACTAATGAGCCTCTCAAATTACTTGTTTCATATAAATTCTCTTTAAAATTGTTTATGGATGCAAATAGAATACAATAAACTTGCTATCTAATATACAGAAGGTTTTGTGCACATTGCAAAAAAAACCAAAAAGAAGCAAAGAGCTTTCTTCCACAGCCTGTCCCTTGTTTTCTGGGGACACTGGCCACCCAGAGATGACTAATCCCATCAGTTCAGTTCAGTCACTCAGTTGTATCCGACTCTTTGCAACCCCATGAACTCCAGCTCTTCATACTTCCCTGTCCTTCACCATCTCCCAGAGCTTGCTCAAACTCATGTCCATCGAGTCAGTGAGGACATCCGACCATCTCATCTTCTGTCATCACCTTCTCCTCCTGCCTTCAATATTTTCCAGTATCAGAGTCTTTTCCAATGAGTCAGTTCTTTGCATCATGTGGTCAAAGGACTGGAGCTTCAGCTTCAGCATCAGTCCTTCCAATGGACATTCAGGACTGACTTCCTTTAGGACTGATCCCATAGGATTCAGCATTTTCCAGAGGTTTCCCATCAGGCTCTCCCCAGCTTTGGAGGATGGCGTTCTGTGCTGAGGACCTGAGGCTTGTCACACCTAAAGCTGCAGCAAGCAGAGTTCCAGAATTAACCCACAGTAAGTATTCTGAAATTCTTTCTGAAATTCTTTCAAAACAGACAAAGTTTGGGAAACCAGTCTTTTACTGCAAGCCACAGTATATTTCTAAAGTAATCATTTCAGACCTTTGCAGTGATCCATACACTTCTGTCTCTTAGGCAAATAGATGTGTACCAACAGAGCAACTTCAAAACAATCCAGGTCAAAATAATCCATATTCACCTGAAAGAGTCAGATAATTGAGATAGTAGGAAATTGTTCCAGAGGTTTCTTCTGTTTGGGGGTTGGGTGTTAACTTGAAATACCTGGAAAGTGGCTTAATTCTCTAATTTACTTTCTGCATGCTGAGATTGTGAAATGCTGTCCTTTCTACCCAGATGATCAATGAAAAGGAAATTATCTAAATATTTTGAGATTTGAGGGAGAGACATTAAAAAAAATAGAGTGAGAGATGAAAATAAGCCTCAAAATATCCACTGAGCAGCAATTTTTTTCTCAATTCATAAATTGTTAAAGCTATGTATCTTAAACAAAATAAAATGTTTCCTCTCTCCTTTTCCCTTTCATTAGATTATATAACTATCCAACTGAAGTTTTTGGTGGATGAGTGTTTGGGACAATTGCAAACAGCAAAACTGTTCGATCTTATGATCCTGTTCAGTTATCAGGGGATCTCTGAACTCCAAACTGACTGCAGCATGACATCTATTATTAAAGAGGATTTTTCTAAAAACGGATTCCATTGTTAAAAGCTTTATTCAGTTTAGTTCAGTTCAGCGACTGAGTGCAGTTGTGTCTGACTCTGCAACCCCATGAATCGCAGCACGCCAGGCCTCCCTGTCCATCACCAACTTCCGGAGTTCACCCAGACTAATGTGCATCAAGTCAGTGGTCGTCCCCTTCTCCTCCTGCCCCCAATCCCTCCCAGCATCAGGGTCTTTTCCAATGAGACAACTCTTCGCATGAGGTGGCCAAAGAATTGGAGTTTCAGCCTCAGCATCAGTCCTTCTAATGAACACCCAGGATTGGTCTCCTTTAGGATGGACTGGTTGGACCTCTTCGCAGTCCAAGGGACTCTCAAGAGTCTTCTCCAACATCACAGTTCAAAAGCATCAATTCTTCGGTGCTCAGCTTTCTTCACAGTCCAACTCTCACATCCATACATGATCACTGGAAAAACCACAGCCGTGACTAGACTGACCTTTACTGGCAAAGTAATGTCTCTGCTTTTGAATATGCTATCCAGGTTGGTCATAAGTTTTCTTCCAAGGAGTAAGCATCTTTTAATTTCATGGCTGCAGTCACCACCTGCAGTGATTTTGGAGCACAAAAAGATAAAGTCTGACACTGTTTTTACCAGACATTAAAATCAAAGATGGAAGCATTCTGGATCATGGGGTGCAAACATAATTAAATACTAACTTAATTTACATTAAAAATGCGTCAATCGGTTATGAAGACCATGCCAGGATATATAAAAGGCATACACAAGAGTAAGTAAAGCAAGCGAGATTTAAAAGTAGCCAAGTGATTAAAGCTATTTTATATTTGTTGTCATTTTTAAAAACTATGTTTAGGGGGAAAAACAGAGGGAAATTACTATATACACAGAATGTTGAATATTTTTTCATTAAGATGGTGAACATTTGTAGTTTTTTATCTTTCCCTATTTTTCAAGATTTTTGATACTGTGTTGGTACTAGATTCAGATGTTTTAAAAAAGCAAGTGCATGCTTGCGTATTAAGTTGCTTCAGTCGTGTTTCAGAGGGTTGGCATGCCCTCCTCCGGGGCACCTTTCCAACCCCAGGATCTAACCTGTGTCTCTTATGTCTCCTGCACTGGTAAGCGGGTTCTTTACCACTAGCACCAACTGGGAAGCTCCAAAATTAAGCCCTCTTGGCTTTCAAATCCAAATTTCTTCCTGATGCAGGCCCCTCGGACTGGGGAGCCTGCCATGAGGCTCAGAACTCTCATGCCTGTAGGAGAACCTCTGCAGTGGGGCTTTTCTCCAGTCTGTGGGTCAGCACTCCCAGCTACTCCCATCCCAGGGGATGTGAGGCTCAACTGCATCACAATTCTGCCCTTCCTACCCTCCTGGCTGTGGTTCCTTCCAAATGTCTTTAGTTGTAGATTTCTTCTGGTAGGTTCTAGCCTTTTTTGCCGATGGATGTTCTGCAGGTAGCTGTGATTTTGGTGTGCTTGTAAGAGGATGTGAGCTCAGGGTTTTTCTACTCCACCATCTTGGTCGACCTCCTGTCAGAGAAACCCTTTCATATCCCTGCTCCCCACCTCTCTGTGCTACACACACACACAGTCCATTCATTCTACAATTTTTTAAAATACCTACTAGTGAAGAGGTCTGTGCTAAGTGCCCCGGATTCAGCAGTGTGGAAATCAGACATGGCCTCTGACCAGTTGTTGTTTGTTGTTTAGCAGTTGTGTTAGCTTGCTCCCTGACCACCACTGATAATCCAGGAATGGGGCCCTACCTCAAGCTGAGCCCATCATCATATTATCCCTCCACTGCCACAGTTAATTGATCCAGGTTAGGGCCCCTGACCCACACTGAGCCAAGTCTTGGTAGTTCTAGAATTCAGAAGGTTGGCAGTCTCTTTGCTGTGCCTGGATTACAAAATACAAACATCTTGGTCGACCTCCTGTCAGAGAAACCCTTTCATATCCCTGCTCCCCACCTCTCTGTGCTACACACACACACAGTCCATTCATTCTACAATTTTTTAAAATACCTACTAGTGAAGAGGTCTGTGCTAAGTGCCCCGGATTCAGCAGTGTGGAAATCAGACATGGCCTCTGACCAGTTGTTGTTTGTTGTTTAGCAGTTGTGTTAGCTTGCTCCCTGACCACCACTGATAATCCAGGAATGGGGCCCTACCTCAAGCTGAGCCCATCATCATATTATCCCTCCACTGCCACAGTTAATTGATCCAGGTTAGGGCCCCTGACCCACACTGAGCCAAGTCTTGGTAGTTCTAGAATTCAGAAGGTTGGCAGTCTCTTTGCTGTGCCTGGATTACAAAATACAAACATAAGAAACTCTCAACATGTGATGTGGAGAATAATAGAAAGCCAGTCTGAAGATAAGAAAATGAAAGTGTTAATCGCTCAGTAGAGTTTGACTCTGCGACACATGGACTGTAGCCCACAAGGTTCCTCTGTCCATGGAATTCTCCAAGCAAGAATACTAGAGTGGTGTGGCCATTCCCCTCTCCAGGGAATCTTCCCAACCCAGGGATCGAACCCAGGTCTCCTGCATTGCAGGTGAATTCTTTACCAGCTGAGCTACCAGGCTAAAGATAAGAAGAAAGCAAAGGAAGGCAAAAACGTGAAAAACTAGCGGGAGACTAGAGGGTTGGATTCCTTGACTCCTCTTGTTCCTGAAACAGCTGCTGTCCTGCCGTTGAATTTCATCAGGTAATCAATCAGAGTGAAATTAAACTGAGTTTCTGTCACTTACAACCAACAGAATCCCAGTATATTGATTGATGCACACACTGTAAATAGTGGCAGCACTTGAAGGGCATCCTCACAAGACTTACTGAAGCACTGTAGGAAGTTAAGAATAAGAGCAAAACCCAAAGAAATGGTAAAGCTTAAAAAAAGGTGTCTTGGTGAACTTAGGCAAAACACGCCTTGGACTTTTCTAGAAGCACTGGGATACAGGAAGAGTCTGCAAAGACTAGAGCTAGTGAAATAATTTGCTATTGTCGCCAGTTTTCAAGTCCTGACTCATTTGGCCTGAAGAATCAGAAGTTACAGGACAGGAAACTTAACAGCTTTTCTTTATAGAATTTATGGATTTTGTTAGTTATTATAGCACAGGCAATTTTATTATAAAGAACCTTTGTTCACCAAAGAGTTGCTCAGGAAAGAACTGCATATTTCTAATGACAAACTTGATTCAACTAGATATAGCTTCATCCTTCCTCTTCTGTCCTGCTAAGGGACATGGCTCTTAGTTTAATTTTCTTGTCTTTTTTCACTTCCAACTCAACGTCACAGTTTGGTGAAGGCTGGTAGCTAGCAGCTCTTGGAAATGGACAAAAATTCACAGTCACAGTGGGGTCTGTATCAGACATTCCAAGGTTCTTTCTTTCCATTTCCAGTTTAATGTTTTCCCATCTGCTAGACATCGAAACCAGATCCAGCTGCTTTTCTTGACACCTGTCATGTTTATTTAGAACCTGTTTTTACAAGAATCATTTCAACACAATAAAAATACCAGATCTGGTTTCCATGGGCTTTTCAGAGAAGGCAATAAGCAAAACAGGAGAAATAAAAAAGAGAGAGAGGCTGCCAGGCAAACAAAGCCATGCCAGTCAATTATCAACCTGTGTATATGATGGTTTCTGTTAGTAAAAAGTACAGAAATCATTTTATTAATTTTGACTTGACTTCCCACCCTCCTTTTTCACAGGACAATTCTATGAAATTAAAAGTAACTCTTACTTTTGTGTGAAAGTCCATGTTTGCAGTTAGCACACTATGGACCTTGTCAGATAATGGAAAGTAAAGATATGTTGCTTGTGTGTGTAAAGCATAATTATTCATGTACACACACATATTTTCCTTTCTCACAGATAGCGGGCAGCATGTTAATTTATATATGCATTTGTTTCCATTTAACCCTCTTGTTCAAGCAAAAAGGGGTTATTAATAATCTGACATTACAGTTCAGTAGTCCCTTTAATTTTGGTCAGAAATATAACAGTGGAAATAGCAATCAGATTGAAAGAAACATTTTCCACTTAATTTCTCTGTTGGAGGCAAAAAAATAAACAAATAAACACTGCATTATAACCAAACAGAGTTTAAGTTTTAATGAGCAGAGTGCAAGTTTCAATGCCTGGTCAATCCTAACAGAAATACATCTGTTAGGAAAGTGATTAAAATTCAAAAAAGCCCAAGGGCTTCTGTGGTATAAACACAGATGGGTACACACACACACAGCTCATCTAAGAGTCGAATCCTTGTGTATCCAGTACAGAGAGTTAGAAGATCAAATCACATCACAGTCGTGTCCAGCTGTAAATTGCTACCCGATCCATCAAAACGCCTGCCTGGTTTGACCTTAAAGTACTATTGAGGTGCTACAGGAGCCTCGGTAACTAAGGCTCTATACTGAGGTCATGAAACTGGTTCTGACATTTTCCTGCTTAGAGATCCTAAGCATGAGGAAAAGTCAATAAAAGCCACAAAGTGTCTATACTTGCTCCTAACAGATTCCTCCATGTGCCAATAATAAAGAGAATGACTGTGCCTAACGTCCTTTTCATTCTTACGTAGCTGCAGTAACTCCCATCCTGGCAGCATATCCAGTTAGCCAGGGTTCTCGCTCAAAGGCACACATGTTCAGGCCTGATCCCTTGAGATTATGGTTTAATAGTCTGTTTAACATGGTTTTATGGGTGGGACCCAGGAATCTGAGTTTTTAATAAGAGCCTCCAGGACCTTCTGGGTAATCTCTCATGAAACCATTATCCTGAAAAACAAACAAAAAAGAAACCAAGGCTTTCAGTTTATCAACATGATAACTGGCATATCTTTTCAGTGGGATGTCACACTAATAATCACATAGCTGAAGAGCAAAAGGTTTTCTCTTTTACAGTGAGGTAGATTACCCACTGGGTTTAGTTTTATTTTTCCCTGTAGCATTTTTCACAAACTGACATTATTTTACATGACCATTTGCTTATTTTTAAAATACTGGTTTCCCTTATTAAAAGGAGTGCTCCATACGGCAAGAAGGTATCTATTTTGCTCACTGACCTATCCTCAGATCTCAGAACAGTCAACACATAGAAGTTACCCAGCAAAAATGAACAAATGAGTAAGTGGGTAAACAAGTGAGTGAATATTTAGGAAGTGCTCCAAAAGTTGACAAATTGGCCAGAAAGAGAACCTAACTATCAGAGCAGGAGCAGGAAATCCTCCCAGCTCTTTCATTTAATCTGAGGATTTTGTTTTTATTTTTTTATTATATTCCCAATATACAGAGAAGAATAGTAACTTAATCAGCAAGTTCCGTAAAATATAAAAGTTCAAGAAAATTGAATTGATTGTGTAAAGCTCAATTAGACAAGCTTCAGTGTCTAGTAGGCTTGAGTTTACACAGCCCTCATTAAATAAGTAAATACAATCAGTAGTTATATCTCAGAATCTGCTCTCATTATTGGATCTGATGACCAAAATTGGACCTTCCCCTACCTACCGATGTATTACACTTGAGTTTTTTCAAGTAGTAAGTTTATAATAAGATTTAAGTGGGATTTAAAAAATCCCCAGTTGGCCACTTCTTTTATTGTTTTACTAACCTGACCAGAGATGATTAGCGGCTTAGTTGTCTTTGTCAAGAAAAACATTAAGATGAATGACACATTTATCTGGAAAAGTGAGAAATTGGTTTTAGATTATTGGCAACTGACTTAGGGTTGATGACATGAGAAAGTACTCCATGACTGTATGCATGTGAGGCAATTTTCAAAAATCATCATATTGAACGTGTCACCAGCTGGGTATGAATACACTGTAGTCTTCTATTATTTACAGCTGCCTGACATTCCGCATTCAGCGATGAGGGCAGATAGGAACTTGGACAGAAATATTAAGGATTAAAATGAGAGAGAAATGACAGTCTTGGTCCCAGCTTAGAATAACTGCTGTGAAAATGATTTTGAGAGAGGAGTTCAACCACAAGATTCATGGTAAATGGGTAAATTACACCCAGACTTCTAGCATGTACTATCATTCAATACTAGGATCCATTCATAAATAAGTTTAGTGAATAATGTTCCCCTCAGATCAAACTTTTAAGACTATCAATGGTACTGGAGAAGACTCTTGATAGTCTTTTGGACTGCAAGGAAATCAAATCAGTCAATACTAAAGGAAATCAACCCTGAACACTCACTGGAAGAACTGATGCTGAAGCTGAAGCTCCAGTATTTTGGCCACCTGATGCGAAGAGCCCATTCATTGGTAAAGACCTTGATGCTGGGAAAGATTGAAGGGAAAAGGAGAAGGGGGCAGCAAAAGATGAGATGACTGGATGGCATCACCGGCTTGATGGACATGAGTTTGAGCAAGCTCCAGAAGACAGTGAAAGACAAGGAAGCCTGGCGTGCTGCAGTCCAGGGGGTTACAAAGAGTCGGGCATGACTTGAAATGACAGTCTTGGTCCCAGCTTAGAATAACTGCTGTGAAAATGATTTTGAGAGAGGAGTTCAACCACAGGATTCATGGTAAATGGGTAAATTACACCCAGACTTCTACCATGTACTGTCATTCAATACTAGGATCCATTCATAAATGAGTTTAGTGAATAATGTTCCCCTCAGATCAAACTTTTAGGACTATCAATGGTACTGGAGAAGACTCTTGACAGTCCTTTGGACTGCAAGGAAATCAAATCAGTCAATACTAAAGGAAATCAAACCTGAACACTCACTGGAAGAACTGATGCTGAAGCTGAAGCTCCAGTATTTTGGCCACCTGACGCAAAGAGCCCATTCATTGGTAAAGACCTTGATGCTGGGAAAGGTTGAGGGGAAAAGGAGAAGGGGGCAGCAAAAGATGAGATGACTGGATGGCATCACCAGCTTGATGGACATGAGTTTGAGCAAGCTCCAGGAGACAGTGAAAGACAAGGAAGCCTGGCGTGCTGCAGTCCAGGGGGTTACAAAGAGTCGGGCATGACTTGACAATGAAATAGGAGATATCACTTTGAATAAAAGTTAATAAATAAAAAGAGGCACCAAGGTTGAATGATCCACTATAAATAAAAAGAAAACAGGCAGCATAATATTGAAGTCATAAGCAGTACATTAGCTGAAACAAAGGAAATTTTTAAATTATAAAATTTACAACACAATGATCACACAATGATGTTTATATGCCAATGTCAAAAAATAATTTATGCATATAGTCATTCAACAAATGTCTATTGAGTATCTGCAATCTGCTAAGCATTACTAAGTAGAGAGATACCAGTGACTAGATTGATTCTCACATGATGGACGCATTTCTCACAGTCATTAGAACTTGTTATATTTGAGCATAGAAGGAAATAGTCAATAAACAAAGAAATATATAATAAAGCAGGATGAGAGATGAGAGGATGGTACTGAAAATTATTTAGGAAATGATTATCATGGAGGGTCTCTCTTGGGACTTCCCTGGAGGTCCACTGGTTAAGACTTCACCCTCCAGTGTAGGGAGTGAGGGTTAATCCCTGGTGGGGGAGCTTAGATCACACATGCCTCACAGTCAAAAAACCAAAAACCATAAAACAGAATCAATATTGTAACAAATTCAACAGACTTTAAAAATAGTTGACATAAAAAAATATATATTTTTTTTAAAAAGAGCTATAAAAGGGGTGGGGGGGCTCGCTCTTAAAAAGTGCTATTTAAGCAAAGAGTCAGAAAAGCTAGAAAGCAGTATGGGGCTCTGGAGGCAACAAACTGCAGGTGTGAGGAGCAGGACCCTAAGGTAGGAGCAAGCCTTCAGGGTTCAAAGAGCAGCCAGAAAGTGGAGTGGCTAGAGCTGACCACTGGGCAGAGCAGGACATGCCTGGAGGGGAGTCGGGGCCAGACTAGGTAGGCCTTGTGAGCCACTGAAGGGAAGCTTTCCTCGATAAGAAAACTGGAAATCACTGGAAGGTTTTAAGCAGTTATTATCCGTAAAACATCACTCACTGCTGTTCTAGAGAACTGACTGAAGGGAGAGAAAAGTGAAAGCAAAGAAAAGGAGTTCCAAGAGGTTGGCAGGAATCAGAAAGACAGATGGTGGTGTTTCGGACCAGTGAAGTGCTGAGAAGGAACCGAATCTGGGTTATAGTTAAAAGACGAGATTGGTTTTTCCATCTACAGCCACAGGGATGGACTTGGAGGGCATTATGGTAAGTGAAATGTCATGAGCAGAGAAAGACTTATGCTGTGCATCACTTGTTTGTAGATTCTAAAAAATACAACAGATTAGTGAATACAACCAAAAGAAGCAGACTCACAGATACAGGGAACCATCTAGTGGGGAGAGGGAAGGAGAGGGCAGTGGGGAAGTGAGAGGCACAAACTGTTGGAGGTAAGATAGGCCCGAGGATGTATTGTACAACACAGAGAATACAGTCAATATTTTGTAATAAATATAAATCAAAAACTAACCTTTAAAAATTGTATAAAAATTGAAAAAAAAAAAAAGAAAATTGAAAATTTAAAAAAAAAGATGATTGATGTGGAGTATGAGGAAAAGAGAGAAATCAAAGATAACCCCTGGATTTTTGGCATAGATAATTAGTTGTGATAGTGTCACAGAGATGGAAGACTAAGAGAGCAGCAGATGTGAACAGAAAAACCAAGAATTCTGTTTGAAAAGCCTATTAGACATCTAAAGGGCAGAAAGTTGATTTATAAGCCTACAGCTCAGGGGAAAAGCCAAGACTTGAGAGACTAACTCAGGGGTTGTCAATATATAAAGACTTGTAACACGCCCCATTGAGAAAACCAGAAAAATCTTGTATACAGAGATGGTAAATAGCTCCAAGCCCTGGAGCACTCCATCATTTGGGCATGAAAAAGAAGAGGGGCGCTCAGAAGGAGACAGATAGGAACAGAGAGGGAGGCAAAGGAAAATCAGGAGAGTGCGGTGTCCCAGAAGCTAAGTGAAGTGTTTCAAGGAAGGAACAATTATTTATAATAAAAATGCTGCCAGGTGGTTGAAGGTGGAGACTAAGGACTGATCACTAGATTTGGCAACATGAAGGTCATCGGTAATTTTAAAAGAATAGTTCTGGTGAACTAGAATGACAAAGTCTGAGAAGAATGGGTTCAAGAGCAAATGTAGAATGAGCGCTGGACATGGTGAATATTTCAAGATAGGAGAGAAAGGGCACAGTATTCTGTGGGGTCAGGGGGAGGTAGGGAATCTGAGAAAGTCTTGTGTTTTTATGGGAGTTTTACAGTCTGTGTGTATGTGGATGGAAATGATCGGTAAAAAGGAAAAGATTAGCTATGTTGGAGAGAAGGAAAGAGAAAGAAGACTTGCTGGAAAAGAGCAAACAAATCCATGAGTAGAAAAGTAAACGAAGGATAGAATACAAAAGCAAGAGGTTGCTCTTGAAAGAAGCAGGGATCCATCATTTTAAGAGAAGGCAAGGAAGAACACGCAGGTACCGTGCAGATAAGTGCCTAGCCCTGGCAGTGACAGGAGTGGGAGAGCTTAAAACTGAAACCATTTTGATTATTAGTAATGACAGTTTTTAAAAGTATTGATACAGGCGGAGAGGGTAGCTGAGGACAAGTGGAATAAAACATAATTGATAATAAGAGAAAAAGGTGGTGAATGGTTAATCTACAGGAAAGCTGATATCATCAAGAAAAAGAACTGGAACAGTGAATAGTGCTGAGATCTTCAATGAAGGAAAAGGATTGAACAAAATATTGACAGCAGTCATGATCACGGTGAAGGATTTTAATATGTCTCTTCAGAACCTAATAAATCAAACAGAGAAAACATAATTAAGGGTCTAAAGAAATGTAATTCACAAGGAGAAAAATCTACTTTGATAGAAATATCTAAAACTATGTACCATGTTAACCAAGACTATACATTGCTCTCTTGAAACTATTAGATGTTTATAACTGAATCATGTACTTAACCACAAAGAAAACTTTTTTTAAAATTCCAATGAATGAAATGAGAAAAAAGCAAATTATATCACTTTTACAGAGAATGTAAGGAAATTACAACGAAGGTAAGGAAATGTATTGAAATATTCATTGTAGGGTTGAAAACAGATGCTTCATCTTGTAATGAGATCACTAACCTGCTCTCTTCCACTATAAAGCTGAACTCCACTTGTGCAAAAATAGTGTAGTATATATCCTAGTATATAATAGAAAGTGGGGCTTCCCAGCAGGTGCTAGTGGTAAAGAATCTACATGCCAATGCAGGAGACTAGGGTTCTATCCCGGGGTTGGGAAAATCCCATGGAGTAAAGAGTGGCAACCCACTCCAGTATCCTTGCCTGGAAAATTCCATGGACAGGGGAACCTCATGGGCTACATACACTCCATGGGGCCACAATGAGTAGGACTGAGCACATTATAGAAATTATTTTAAATGTAATTTGTCATTGATACTTTGCCTATGCAATTTCAAACATCCAGATACTTTATTGCCCAGCATCATCCTTCACTAGCTCCCACATTTCCAGTTTGCAAACACTGTATAATAATTACAGCTACCTCATTGCTTGTGGAAGAATTAGAACAATCAATGAGACACTGTTTGAAGAGTTCTTTGACTGCCTTAGACCAAAGAAGCTATAGAAATGTAAAGTAAATGTTATTATCATTCCATCTTCAGTTCAGTTCAGTTCAGTCGCTCAGTCATGTCCGACTCTGCGACCCCATGAATCGCAGCACGCCAGGCCTCCCTGTCCATCACCATCTCTTGAAGTTCACTCAGATTCACGTCCATCGAGTCCATCCAGCCATCTCATCCTCAGTCATCCCCTTCTCCTCCTGCCCCCAATCCCTCCCAGCATCAGAGTCTTTTCCAATGAGTCAGCTCTTCTCATGAGGTGGCCAAAGTACTGGGGTTTCAGCTTTAGCATCATTCCTTCAAAAGAAATCCCAGGGTTGATCTCCTTCAGAATGGACTGGTTGGATCTCCTTGCAGTCCAAGGGACTCTCAAGAGTCTTCTCCAACACCACAGTTCAAAAGCATCAATTCTTCGGCGCTCAGCCTTCTTCACAGTCCAACTCTCACATCCATACATGACTACTGGAAAAACCATAGCCTTGACTAGACAGACCTTAGTCGGCAAAGTAATGTCTCTGCTTTTGAATATACTATCTAGGTTGGTCATAACTTTTCTTCCAAGGAGTAAGCGTCTTCTAATTTCATGGCTGCAGTCACCATCTGCAGTGATTTTGGAGCCCAAAAAAATAAAGTCTGACACTGTTTCCACTGTTTCCCCATCTATTTCCCATGAAGTGATGGGACCAGATGCCATGATCTTCGTTTTCTGAATGTTGAGCTTTAAGCCAACTTTTTCACTCTCCTCCTTCACTTTCNAGTTACCATCTGCAGTGATTTTGGAGCCCCCCAAAATAAAGTCTGACACTGTTTCCACTGTTTCCCCATCTATTTCCCATGAAGTGATGGGACCAGATGCCATGATCTTCGTTTTCTGAATGTTGAGCTTGAAGCGAACTTTTTCACTCTCCTCTTTCACTTTCATCAAGAGGCTTTTGAGTTCCCCTTCACTTTCTGCCATTTGTTTTTATTTCTTTTGCCTTGTGAGATTGACCTAAGAAAATGTTATTACAATTTATGTCAGAGACTGTTTTGCCTATGTTCTCTTTGAGGAATTTATGGTGTCATGTCTTATATTTGATTCTTTGAGCCATTTTAAATTTACTTTTGTGTATGGTATGAAGGAGTGTTCTAACTTCATTGACTTACATGTGGCTGTTTGGGTTTCCAAACACGACTTGCTGAACAGACTGCTTTTTTTCTTTGTCAAAGATTAAATGGCCATGTGTGGGTTTATTTCTGGGCTCTCCATTCTGCTCCATTCATCTGTATGTCTACTTTCATGGCAGTACCATGCTGTTTTGATTACTGTAGCTTTGGAGACATTCTCTGAAGTCTCTAGCTTTGTTTTTCCCCCTCAGGATTGCTTTGGCAATTCTGGGTCTTTTGTGGTTCCATATAAATTTTAGGATTATTTGTTCTAGTTCTGTGAAAAATGTTACAGGTAATTTTATAAGGATCATATTAAATATGTGGGTTGCTTTGGGTAGAATTGCCATCTTGGTGGCTCAGAGGTTAAAGCATCTGCCACCAATGTGGGAGACCCAGGTTCGATCCCTGGGTCGGGAAGATCCCCTGGAGAAGGAAATGGCAATCCACTCCAGTATTCTTGCCTGGAGAATCCCATGGACACAGAAGCCTAGGAGGTTACAGTCCATGGGGTCGCAAAGAGTCGGACACGACTGAGCGACTTCACCTCACCTTGGGTAGAATTGCCATCATAATATTAATTCTCCCAATTCAAGAGCATTGGCTATTTTTCCATCATCTTTTTTCCCCTTTATCAATATTCACAATTCTCTGTATATAAGTCTTTCACTTTCTTCATCAGGTTTATTCCTAGATATTTTATCTTTTTTTGATGTGATTTTAAATGACACTTTAAAATTTTCCTGTTTCTAATATTTCATTGTTAGTGTAAAGAAATGCAGCAAATTTCTGTATGTTAATCTTGTATGCTGCTACTGTGCTCAGAGAAGGCGATGGCATCCCACTCCAGTACTCTTGCCTGGAAAATCCCATGGGCGGAGGAGCCTGGTAGGCTGCAGTCCATAGGGTCGTGAAGAGTCAGACATAACTGAGTGATTTCACTTTCACTTTTCACTTTCATGCATTGGAGAAGGAAATGGCAACCCACTCCAGTGTTCTTGCCTGGAGAATCCCAGGGACGGGGGAACCTGTTGGGCTGCCGTCTATGGGGTTGCACAGAGTTGGACACGACTGAAGCCACTTAGCACCAGCTACTGTGCTGCATTCATTTATCAGTTCTTATAGTTTTTTGTGGAGTCTTTAGGGTTTTATTTATAGAGTATCATGTTATCTGCATATAATGACAACTTCACCACTTATTTTCCGATTTGGATACCTTTATTTTTTTTTCTTGCCTGATTACTGTGGCTAGGACTTCCAATACTGTATTGCAAAGAAGTAGTGAGAGTGGGCAACCTTGTCTCATTCCAGAATTTAGCTGAGAAGGCTTTCAGCTTTTCACTGTGGAGTATTAGGTTGGCTGTGGGTTTGTCGTAAATGGCTTTTGTTATGTTGAAATGTGTTCTCTATACCCACTTTGGTGAGAAGGTTTGTTTTTTGAAATCATGAATGGATGTTGAATTTTATCAAATGTTTTTTCTGCACCTATTGAGATGATCATTTGATTTTTGTCTTTTCTTTTGTCGATGTGGCATATATGATACTTTTGAACATTTTTTGAAAACCGAAGAATATAATTACATTGGTTGGTTGCTCTTAATGTTGCTGCACAGAGTAGTGAAAGAAAAGCTGAGCTTCAGCTCAAGCATCATATAAATGACTGAAGAGCTTCTATATGTGTTCTCAAAGAGATCCTTATCTCCTGTAGCCACAGGACTGTAATTGTTGAAAATCAAACATGGAAAATCATCCTGAGACTGGCTGAACTATAGTGCCAGTGAAACTCCCAGTCTCACAGGATATCTCCTGTTAAACTGAAGGTTTTGGTTAGGAAGATATGGGATGGTATGAACTGTAACTGAAGTTTATGGAAAGGTTCTTATGAAGGCGAGGACATTGAGAAAGTTGGTTCTACATGCATGGGACCAGGCACTCCATCCATAAAATCTGGACTTTGAAGCATTGATTTACTTCTCATAGATGTGAACTTTCCCTTATGCATACAGTCTGGTCCTCCAAGTGAAACCTGGGCCTATAGACATGGAATTTGGCTTTCTAGGTGTGGAATCTGACTTTAGGCTTGCAAAGTGTTTCCTGATGTGGATCCCACTTCTCTAGGCATAGAACCTGGTTCTCTGGTTGTGGAACCTGTGCTTATATATATATATACTTTAGCCTTCTATATATGGAATTAGGCCTTCTGGGCATGACATGAAGATGAAACATCTCTTTCCAAGTTTGCTACTCAGCTTTCTGGGGGGTGAACCCAGAATCTCATGGAATGTCATCTAGCCCACAAATGAGACGATTCAGGCTCACAATTAAGTGATTTTTCCCAAGTTTAAACAATTGATTTTCACTAGCTTGGGGGCTGGAATCTAGGACTCGTACTTTCCAGCCAGTGCTCACTGTATAGAACAATTTCTGCTTGTCTCTCCTCTCTCCCCAGAGAAGAGAGATAACTAGCGGGAGTCAGACTCTGCTCTGTCTGCCTCCACGCCCAACAGCACTGAACTTCACCACCTGCATTTCAGGCAAAGAGAGAATCAGACAAGATGATCACTGAGGTCAGGCCAGCCCTGGCATTCTGTTCTCTGCTTCTGTTTTGTGATTTCTCTGCTAGGGGCTTCTCCTCCTTGTCTTCAAGCTGTGTGAAGCCCAATCAGTGTGGGGCAAACTGGGCCATCTGAGCAAGGAGCAACCGGAAGATTCACTTTGACCTACCTTGACCCATCCTCCCTTCTGTTGTTTCCTCCATTATTTCAGGAAGGAAGAAAGGAAGATATTTTTTATTTGGTTGACGTTTCCCAATCAACTCCGAAAATCAAATACCATTTTAACAGTTCTTGACTTTGGAAGTTAGCCTTGCAGCTGCCTGGGGTGCCTCACAATCCACCTCTGTCCAAAGACCTGACTTTGCTCTCCACTTTACACCTCTTGTCTGCACCCCTTCTTTCTGTTTGGATGGGGTTGGTTGCCCAGGGATTCAGATCTGATTGCTGCCTGGGTCTGAGCAGAGGAGAGTGATAGAGCTAGCAGACTAACCTAGGAGTGGAGGAAACCTTTAGAGTCTCTTCTGTCCTTTTACTCAAGAGGTACTGCTTTGAGCTCTTTGCCCTTCCTCTATTTGAAGAATAAATATCTAGAAGTTTGCCTTGATTTTTCAAGTTTAGATTTTATATACTTATTTCCAGCCACAGTAGATGAGTCTTTCACACATTCAGGGGTGCTGAGATCCTCTTCCGTCTACCCAGTATAGTGTTTAGGCTTTTATGACCTTGAAATTCGGTTGACCCCAGAATATGTAATATGTCTGATTACATCGCTCTTCTTTTCTAGGTTTCCTCCATAGAGTTTCTACATTTCTTTCTTTTTTCTTGTTCTGTTTGCTTTGATTCTCACCTCTTCTTAAAAAACTTTCATTTCTTTAATAAACAGAATTTGCCTGGAGTCACAAATAGGTTCTTTGTATATGTGTCTGACTCATCTGTTTGATTGCTTTTTAAATTGAAGTATAGTTGATTTCAATGCTGTGTTAGTTTACAAGGTTCTCTTAGATTCAGATATCTGAATCACTTTTCACTGAAACTAACGCAACTATATACATTCTTTTTCAGATTCTTTTCTTTATAGGCTATTATTAAGACATTGAGTATAGTTCTCTTTGCTGTACAGTAGGTCCTTGTTGGCTATCTATTTTATATATAATAGGGTATATACTGGAGAAGGAAATGGCAACCCACTCCAGTATTCTTGCCTAGAGAATCCCATGGACAGAGGAGCCTGGCAGGCTGCAGTCCATGGGATCAGAAAAGTCAGACACGACTTAGCAACTAAACCACCGCCACTTAGGGTGTATAAATTAATTCCAAACTCCTCATTTATCCCCCACTTCCCCATTAGTAACCATAAGTTTGTTTTCTATATCTGTGACCCTATTTTTGTTTTGTAAATATGTTCATTTGTATCATTTTTTAGACCCCACATATAAGCAATATCAATTCATCTCATTTTTTTTTCTATCCAAATCTTAACCTCCTTATCTCTTCTCTCAGGCACCTTTCTTCTCAAGGATCTTCCGTGCAGAGTCCGCTGCTAAGGAAACACTTGACTGTGTTTGGAAACCAGTCCTGCCTACTGGTAGCCAGGGCTACTTGAGTGAATTCAATAAACCTTTATCATTTCTTTCTATAGTCTTGTGTTGAGAGTTTACTATTGACAGGTGTTAATAATGCAGATATAAGTAAGATATAGAGTAGTAAATGGCAGCCTGCTTCAGTGTTCTTGCGTGGAAAATCCTGTGGACAGAGGACCCTGGAGGGCTACAATCCATGGAGATACAAAGAGCTGGACAGGACTCCTTGTGCCAAAATAGTGACTTCATCTCTTTCCCTTGCCTGGGGTAGGCTCTCTCTTATACTCAGTACCCTCAGTAAATGTTTACTGAGTACATGATGGGGACACATTTATCAGTCCCATTTTTGCCCTGTTCTGCTTTCCTTAGGTCCCAGGCAAGCTGCACCCCTAGCAAAAGTCCTTTCTCCTAGAGCTACTTCCAAGGTTGTCAGAGCACTGGGCACTAGGATAGAATGGCAAATGGAAGCCTGCACATCCATCACCTCTCCCCATGCATGAAGCCTGAGACAGTCCTTCTCCTCTGAGCCTTTGTTTCACTGACTATAAAACTAGGAAGCAAAGTTTCCCTTCTCTTCTCCTTTGTGTGCAGTTTAGGACAGGGTGAACGTTCTTGGCCATGCAAAGCTGCGTGAAGCATATTCGTTTACTCTTTAGAAGGATTTAGTTTCAGCTCACATGTACTCTGCAATTTTTTTTTTTCAGTGACAAAGTGTGTATGCATGCACCCTTTCTCTTGCCCTGAGGATGTCCGCACCTGCTCACTCAGGACAGGCTTTGCCCCCGCTGCCACCCTCCATCCTCAGGTCTCTGGTTACCTGCCAGAACCATTTAATCTAACTCTCCATCTGGGCAATAGATTAAAACCCCCACATAATGCAAAGGGCCACTGCAGATGGCCGTGCACCTGGGACTCCTGCGTGCTGAGCCACAGGGCCTGGCTTTGGACCTCCCCGCCTGGCTGGCAGTCCTGGAAGCTCCAGCTCATCTAGCAGGGAACTGCAAAGTCGGCCCCTCATTAGAACAACCTCCAGCCCAAGTCCGCTCAGAGAAGAGGTGGGAGGTGTTAAATTGATGTGTGTTACTTAATATCTGCTGAATCAGCCCACACAGGGCACAAAGGGGACCTCAGCTCTGGTGATCAACACCCTCTCCCCTCACTCAGCGTGGCTGGCTCCTAGTTTTTCAAGCTTCGGCTTCAACATCAGTAGCTTTTCTGTCCAAGATCATTCCCCTTTGCATGCCCTTATTTTCTCTCACTCCTAAAAACTTGCTCTTAATCTCCAATTTACTTTTAATTGTACATTATTGGTGTGTGTGCCTGTGTTCAATCGCTATGTCGTGTCTGACTCTTGCGATCCCATGGACGGTAGCCTGCCAAATTCCTCTCTCCATGGGATTCTCCAGGCAAGAATACTGGAGAGAGTTGCCGTGCCCTCCTCCAGGGGATCTTCCTGACCCAGGGATTCAACCGTCATCTCTTATGTCTCCTTCATTGGCAGGCAGGTTCTTTACCACTAGCGCCACCTAGGAAGCCATGTTTACACTATCAGTTCAGTTCAGTTCAGTCGCTCAGTCGTGTCCAACTCTTTGCGACCCCATGAATCACAGCACACCAGGCTTCCCTGTCCATCACCAACTCCCAGAGTTCACTTAGACTCATGCCCATTGAGTCGGTGATGCCATCCAACCATCTCATCCTCTGTCGTCCCCTTCTTCTGCCCTTAATCCCTCCCAGATTCAGAGTCTTTTCCAATGAGTCAACTCTTCACACGAAGTGGCCAGAGTACTGGAGTTTCAGCTTTAGCATCAGTCCTTCCAAAGAAATCCCAGGTTGATCTCCTTCAGAATGGACTGGTTGTTTACGCTATGTTTCCCCCTAAACAGTAGCTCCTGGAGGGAGGGATTATGTCTGTTTTCATCAAGCAGCCTCTGACACAATGCATGGTACGCAGTAGTTGCTCTACAAATATGTGTTGAATGTCATGTGAACAAGTGTCAGAAAATGAGTTCAGGTGAGAGCACTTCAAGAGTAGCAGGGCCTTTCAGAGCAGTGATCTCAAACTTTGCTGCGTGTTATAATCCCCTGAGGGCTTCCCTCATAGCTCAGTGGGGAAGGATCTGTCTGCAGTGTGGGAGATGCCGGAGAAGCAGGTTTGATCCCTGGGTGGGAAAGACCTTCTAGAAGAAGAAATGGCAACCCACTCCAGTATTCTTGTCTGGAGAATCACACGGACAGTGGAGCCCGGTGAGCTATAGTCTATGGGATCTCAGAGAGTCTGACATGACTGAAGTGACTGAACACAATCACCTGAGAGGGGATTAGAAATCCCCATAGTTAACATCTGGGAGTGAGACCCACCCACCAATTTCGTGTATAAAATTTGGGGTGTTTTCAACGTGTAGCCAAGACTCCAGTGCTTTAGAGCAGAGGCTCTTTTTTTTTTTTTTTTTTAAGAGCTTCCATTTTACTTTATTTTACTTTATAGTACTCTATTGGTTTTGGCATACATTGACATGAATCTGCCACGTGTGTACATGAACTCCCAAGCATGAACCCCCCTCCCACCTCCCACCCCCCACCCCACATCATCC
>SJYX01024800.1:68481-92113 GCA_006410675.1 Oreotragus oreotragus
AGGTGGGAGGTGTTAAGCTGATGATGTGTAACTTAATATCTGCATAACAACAACAACCTAAATGGCTGAGGAAGTCAAAGAAAGAACTACAAGCTCCTTTTAACTCAAAGCCTGGTTTCACGAGTGAGTTTAGGCTTTCTAATTGTCATGGCCAGGATCATTTGGAGGCAGTTTATGACCAAGGGGAAAATGGTGACCTGCCTAAGTCTCTGCCGTGCCACCCACCCCAAAGCCACAGTCACTCAGCTGAGGTCACTTAAACACATTGGCACGCGCGCCCACACCTGGACCTCATCCTGCCTCAGCAAGGAAAAGTGAGCACATTCAATTTAGCCTCAGGTCAGGCTTGAAGAGTCCTGACCATCAGCTTCAGGCCATGTTCATATACTAACATCTATTAGGTTCAGGGGCCGTGTTGGCGGTGGCAGATCCTGGGTCTGATAAAATCAGAGGATCTCCGGGAGGCTGTCTCTTATACACATCTAGATGTGTATAAGAGACAGCATCATCCCTCCGGATCATCCTCATACACCAGCCCCAAGCATCCTGCATCCTGCATTGAACATAGACTGGCGATTCATTTCTTACATGATAGTATACATATTTCAATGCTATTCTCCCAAATCATCCCACCCTCTCCCTCTCCCTCTCCCTCAGAGTCCAAAAGTCCACTCTACATACACATCTGTGTCTCTTAGAGCAGAGGCTCTTAAATGGAGTCTCGCAGCAGCAGCAGCAGCAGCAGCATTTGGGGACTTGTTAGCAGTGCGCGTTCCCGGGTCCTCCCCAGATGCAGAGTGGGGACTGATGGAGGGCCCAGCAACCTGCCCTTAATGAGCCCTTCAGTGACTCTGCTTCAGGCACTACTTTAAAAAGTGTTGTGCTGTCTCTGCTTACCTCATCTGGTCTCCTTTTGTGGGCACCACCAGTAGGAAAATGGGCTGATCTTTGGTAGGGGGGCCACCATTCCAGTTTTGGGAGAATGTCCCAGATTTACTGGAAATGCTCAGTCCTGGCAACCAGGGCAGGTGGCCCCTCATCTCTTTAGAACTTTTTAAAACTCAGACCCCAGATCCACCAGACAAGTTGAATACAGTGTGATGAGTGCATTCATGACCTTTGATCCAACATTCATATAACAGCTCTCTTAAGTCTTGGGGATAGATACAAAGCCATCAGATATACTGGTCTCCATGGCTCCCACTTCAGATATCTGCAAAACCAAACACTGCTGGGCCTTACTCAGAGCCACCTCACCGTGAGCTCTGCATAGATAATTGGCTTTGATTTTTAGATTTTTTTTTTAAGGGGTGCATCAAGGCAGTTAAAATATTCTGAGAGACACACTATGACTTTCCTAGTCACATAAACAGTTTGGAAGAAAATGAAAACAGAACTCTCTGTCCAGTTCTTTTACAGGCAATGAAGCAATGACATTTGCAGGTTGCAAAAACCTCATCACAGAGTATCAGGCACTTCTTTTTTTCTTTTCTCTTAAAAATGTATTTACTTTCAAATTGTCCAGTTAGCTTGGTATGCAATAAAGAGCCCAGAAATTTGGCTTTAGGTTAAAATCACAAAGCTGGATCATCCAGACTTCCCAACAAACCAACATTTATGAATGAATTTACAACCTAAATTAATGAAATCAAAAGACACTTGCTCTTTGGAAGGAAAGCTATGACAAACCTAAATAATATATTAAAAAGCAGAGATATCACTTTGCCAGCAAAGGTCCGTATAGTCAAAGCTATGGTTTTTTTTCAGTAGTCATGTGAGAGCTGAACCATAAAGAAGACTGAATGCTGAAGAATTGATGTTTTCAAATTGTGGCGCTGGAGAAAACTCTTAAGAGTCCCTTGGACAGCAAGGAGATCAAACCAGTCAGTCTTAAAGGGAATGAACCCTGAATATTCATTGGAAGGACTGATGTTGAAGCTGAAGCGCCATACTTTGGCCACCTGATGCGAAGAGCTGACTCACTGCAAAAGATCCCAGTTGGGAAAGATTGAGGGCAGGAGGAGAAGAGGGCGGCAGAAGATGAAATTGTTAGATAGCGTCACTGACTCAATGGACATGATCTGAGCAAACTCCAGGAAGTAAAGGACAGCGGAGCTTGGTGTACTGCAGTTCATGGGGTCACAAACAGTCAGACACGACTTAGCTCATCTAGCAGGGAACTGCAAAGCCGGTCCCTCATTAGAGCAACCTCCAGTCCAAGTCTGCTCCAAAAAGAGGTGGGAGGTGTTAAGCTGATGATGTGTAACTTAATATCTGCATAACAACAACAACCTAAATGGCTGAGGAAGTCAAAGAAAGAACTACAAGCTCCTTTTAACTCAAAGCCTGGTTTCACGAGTGAGTTTAGGCTTTCTAATTGTCATGGCCAGGATCATTTGGAGGCAGTTTATGACCAAGGGGAAAATGGTGACCTGCCTAAGTCTCTGCCGTGCCACCCACCCCAAAGCCACAGTCACTCAGCTGAGGTCACTTAAACACATTGGCACGCGCGCCCACACCTGGACCTCATCCTGCCTCAGCAAGGAAAAGTGAGCACATTCAATTTAGCCTCAGGTCAGGCTTGAAGAGTCCTGACCATCAGCTTCAGGCCATGTTCATATACTAACATCTATTAGGTTCAGGGGCCGTGTTGGCGGTGGCAGATCCTGGGTCTGATAAAATCAGAGGATCTCCGGGAGGAGGGTACCAGCAGTGTCAACACCTCCTTTTGACAACAAAGGAAACTGAGACTCAGAAAGGTTGATTGACTGGAAGATCACATATCTATCATTTTGCAAAACTAGGACTGGAATCTGGTGTTCTGACTTCAACACCAATTCACAGCTTCCTCAAGTGCAACAATCAGACCCTTAACTTCCGTTGTTCAGTTGCTAAGTTGGGTCTGACTATTCGTGACCCCCACGGACTGCAGTAGACCAGGCTTCACTCTCCCTCACTATTTCCCAGAGTTTGCTCAGATTTACGTTCATTGAGTGATGCTATCTAACCGTCTCACCCTCTGCTGCTCCCTTTTCTTTTTCTCTTCCATCTTTCCCAGCATTGAGGGCTTTTCCAATGAGTCAGCTCTTCACATCAGGTGGCCAAAGTATTGGAGCTTCAGCTCCAACATCAGTCCTTCCGATGAATATTCAGGGCTGATTTTCTTTAGGGTTGACGAGTTTGATTTTTTTGTACTTCAAGAGACTCTCAGAAGTTTTCTCTAGCACCACAGTTTGAAAGCATCAATTCTTTGGCCCTCAGCTCTCTTTTTTTAAATTTTTTAATTGAAGGATAATTGCTTTACAGAAGTTTGTGGTTTTCTGTCATACATCAACAAGAATCAGCCATAGTTATACCCACGTCCCCTCCCTCCCATCTCTGTTCCCATCCCACCCTTCAGCCTGTCACAGAGCCCCTGTTTGAGTTACCCTGAGTCTCACAGCAAATTCCCATTGGCTATCTGTTTTACACATGGTATTGTAAATTTCTATGTTACCCTCTCCATACATCTCCCCTTCTCCCTCCTCTCCTCCCACCTTGTCCATAGGTCTGTTCTCTGTATCTGTTTCTCCATTGCCACCCTGAAAGTAAATTCATCAGGACCATCTCTTCAGATTCCATATATATGTGTCAGTATATGATACTGATATTTCTCTTTCTGACTTACTTCACTCTGTATAATGGGCTCTAGTTTCTTCCACCTCATTAAAACAGATTCAGATGTGTTCTTTTTTATGGCTGAGTAGTATTCCATTGTGTATACGTACCGCAGCTTCTTTATCCATTCAACTGTCAACAGATATCTAGGTTGTTTCCATGTCCTAGCTGTTGTAAATAGAGCTGCAGTGATCACTGGGGTACCTGTGTCTTTTTCAGTTTTTATTTCCTCAAGCTATATGCCTAGGGGTGGGACTGCTAAGTCATATGGTGGTTTTATTCCTAGCTTTTCAAGGAGTCTCCATACCATCTTCCATAGTGGCTGTATCAGTTTACATTCCCACCAGCAATGCCAGAGAGTTCCCTTTTCTCCACACTCTCTCCAGCATTTATTGTTTGTGGACTTTTTGATAATGGCCATTCTGACTGGTGTGAGGTGGTATCTCATTGTAGTTTTGATTTGCATTTCTCTGATAACGAGTGATATTGAGCATCTTTTCATGTCCTTGTTATCCATCTGTATGTCTTCTTTGGAGAAATATCTCTTCAGGTTCCTTTCCCACTTTTTGATTGGGTTGTTTGCTTTTCTGGTATTGAGTTATATAAGCTNTCCCATCTCTTTCAGAATTTTCCACAGTTTATTGTGACCCACACAGTCAAAGGCTTTGGCATAGTCAATAAAGCAGAAATAGATGTTTTTCTGGAACTCTCTTGCTTTTTCCATGATCCCGCGGATGTTGGCAATTTGATCTCTGGTTTCTCTGCCTTTTCTAAAGCCAGCTTGAACATCAGGGAGTTCACGGTTCACATATTGCTGAAGCCTGGCTTGGAGAATTTTGAGCATTACTTTACTAGCATGAGAGATGAGTGCAATTGTGCGGTAGTTTGAGCATTCTTTTGCATTTCCTTTCTTTGGAATTGGAATGAAAACTGATATTTTCCAGTCCTGTGGCCACTGCTGAGTTTTCCAAATTTGCTGGCATATTGAGTGCAGCACTTTCACAGAATCATCTTTCAGGATCATTCCATCTACTTCAAATAAATTATTATAATTCAAGTGCCACCAATATATATTGTACATCAGCATCAGTGGAAAAAGATAACAGATGCTTGTCCCCCAAACCTATTACCAATCCCTCAAAGATATAAACAAAAAGGGCCCCAAATTTAGAATATCGATGAACAAATGCTTAGATTTACTAGTTTTACATCATGAGGGCATCCTGGATATGATAATAAAGACAATAAAGTTTGACTAATGCACTAAAGTGTTTTTCTGACATCACAAATTGCCCTAGACCATTTAGACCATGTCCTCAAGGAGCTGGGAAGAGGAAACTGTGCCAAGCAATACCGTACGTGTCAACCTATGTTGCAGAAACAAACAGCTCAAATCTCTTAGCGGCTGATGACAAGCCCCTGCTTTTTCTTCCTGTTAACTTGGGCTCTGCTGAACTCAGCTGGATTCACGTGTCTTCCCATCCCCAAATCCAGATGCCACCATCTGAGACTTGCTATTCTTATGGTAAAGGCAAAAAGAAAGGACTCAAGATGAAGCACTCGATTGTTTAAGCTTCAGTTGGGTGAGACAGTTATCGTATTCACTCACATCTCGCTAGCCAAAGCACAGGACAGAGAATAAACAATTGGGGATTAACCTACCTGTCACAGTACTAGGCTGCAGTGATGTCCCCCATCCATCCCGTCCAGTTCTTCACGCCACAGGAGCTCAAGCTAGATATTACACTTTCTTACGGCTTCCTCTTCCAGAATTGTGTGCAACTATTTACAGTACTTTGGGAGTGTTTTGGTCCTACCGTGGGAGACTCAGATGTCCTTCCTTCAAACAGTCTTCTTATTGGCCTTCTTGGGGACTTTAGGGAAGCTTGTGCTGTTCAAACTCAGACGGATTGTTGTGACAACCTATAGATCTCCTATGACTGGTACAAAGATTCAACAGTGGATTTATTTTTAATCCACTTCATTGTTTAATCCTATACACAAATAAAATGCAGATTTTTAAATTAATTTTCATTTCTTCTCCAGACTACATAATGTCCAAGTTAAAGTAATAGGCAACTAATAAGCACCCATATATAAAGTAAATGCCCTTAGCACAAAACTGTCGAGGCTCTTTAAGAATTGATTTTTCTCTCCTCAAGACTTAATTCCTAAGTATTAAGGCTATACTAAGGCTAACACTAAGCACTTGGCTGCGTCTCCCCTGGTGGCTCAGTGGTAAAGAACCACCTGCAATGCAGGAGACATGGGTTTGACCCCTGGGTCAGAAAGATCCCCTGGAGAAGGGAATGGTTACCCACTCTGGTGTTCTTGCCTGGAAAATCCCATGGACAGAGGATCTTGGAGGGCTACAGTCCACGGAGTCACAAAGAGTTGGACGTGCCTTAGGGACCAAGCAACAACAACAAAGCGTTTTACACGTTTCCTCCCTAAAACCACACTAGGTAAGCATCATCATTGTGGCCCCAGTTTCACAGATAAGAAAACTGGGGAACAAAAACATAACACATGAGGCAATTGGCAGAGCTGGGGTTCACACCCAGAGAGTCTAGCTCTGGAGTTTAAGCTGTTATCCATAACATTATGCTGCCTTGTCCCCTTCACTCAGAATTTTTCCTGTTCTGCAAGACTATGTTTAATTTCTCCAAGCAAAGGTCTCATTTCCTGTGCTGCTTTGAACTTTCAATCCCTGCATTTTCTCAGACTCCTCATTAGAAGAATCTATGTAAACATGATAGAGTTTACATTTGAACCACACCTCACAATTAACTATGCTGAGACTCAAAGATATCAAAAGGGACTTTTCCAGAGTCATGTACCTAGCATATGACATTTTGAATTTCTTGAAGACATGAATCTCTATCAAACCATGTGTTAACTGGCTAGTTCACCTTGCGCTGTATCCAAGGCAGTGAATCCCCTTAGAAGTCAGTTTTTCTCTGAACCAACAGCTCCTCCCTAATTGATGGTCATTTCTATTTCACATCCTTAGCATTTGCTAAACTTGGTCCTTTTACTCTCTCTTTCAATACACTGCATGAAGCTGGATATGTTTTAAAATAAAAATACATTCTTCTATTTTTAAGGAAAATAGTCAAATAAATGAAATTCACATATTTAAACACCTTGTTAAAAATTATAGTTTCAAATGTCTCCTTTTTCAAGTATCTTATACAAGTGGCTATCAGAGGTGAACTAGTAAAACTTCAGTTATAGAAGAGAGCTAACTCCCTGAGTGAGGAATTAACAGACTGTAGAAGGACTGAGCAGCAGAGGAAGAAAAAAAGGAAAAGCAACAATATAGCCAGATAAATTATCCAATTCATTCCTGTATAATCAAGAATTGGTTTTAGGTGGATATAGTTAGTAACTTTCTTGGCACATGAAATGGTTTAGTGAGATTAACAAGAATATATGTATATTCTGTTTCCAGAATTATGCCAGTTTGGATGTAAATTATGTTATTTGATCCATAATGCCTATCCTGCCAAGGCAGGACAAAGCTCTATGACCTTGAGACCCACTGGCTATGAGCAGGGATTTTGCTGTCTGCTTTTGGATGCACTCATGTGGTGTTTTGACCGACCTTCCTCAGCTGGACTCTGACAAAACTCTGCGCAACTAGTGCAAACTTGTTTTCCTATTTTTATCGAGAACTTTTTGTTTTATTTCTTATGTGGGAAATTGTTGTTTTCTTAAAAGAGACCATTTTGCCTGTAGGGAAAGCAAGTTAACAATTTTATTTTAGACATCTACTCTGTGTGAATCAATTGCCACTTTCCTAATTGAGTAACTAAATAATCACTTCCTACACAAATTGCCTAGGGGTATATTTTCATGCTAACAGATATGAGTTAGGTGCATAGCACAGGAAAATTATTTTTGGTAGTATCTGTGGCATACTGTTAAAATAATTACATGCTAGCTCATATAATGGTTTATGTGTATCATAAATATTTTCTAAAAGTATTGAATAAGATAATTCTGCTTACAGGGCTTATGAATTTCACATGCACTCATGAAATGCAAAGATAATATCTTTTGTCATACTTGTAATGATCGATCATGGCTATCAACTCCTGAGTTTTTATGATATACCAAACACAATGCTAACTACATTCTTCACAGAAACCCTATAAATTAAGTACTATTGCATCCATTTCACACACTACAAAATGGAGTTAAGAATGGATGAGTAAGTAGCCCAAAGTCACAGAAAGTGGTGCTGCCTAAATTTAAACCTGTATCTATATGATTCCAACGTCCATGCTATTATTCACTGTACTATAGAGAGTCTCTGCCCCAGAACAGAGGCTATCTCTGTTTTTCTGTCTTTTGCAATAAAATACAAACATGTTAAACTTGCTAACAGACTTTTTTGGCCTCCATAAACACTAGTACAATTCCTCAAAATTGAATGAGATTTAATAAGGAAGATGAATATAGATGAGATGTTTCTACTTTTCCATCTCCCATTAAAACATTCATGACGATAAAAGGAGACAAAAACTGACAATAGCAAAAGGAAAAAAAATTGTACCAAATTTTCCACGCAATTGCCCCTATATACACCGTCAATAAGGGTAAGTTGAAAAGCAAATTACAGGACCTTATGTCTTAATTATCTGACCCCAAAGCAAAAGATGTTCACCAAGGAAAAGAAAAGGAAAAAATCTCTGACTCATTTCCCTTTAGTATACCTAACTCCAGGATATGATGGCTAGATTCTGTAGGAAAACAAGCAAGTACATATTTTCATAGACCTGTCATCCTTTTATGTCACTTTCATCAGCTCTTTTCTCTTTTTATTTTTCCATTCTATTAGTAGGAAGTAGAGAGGAACATTAAGATAGCATGCAAGGGATGTTTTGTGTTTGAAAAAGGAAAAAAATAAATTACAAGAGACGGAAGAGAGCCGGGACTGTTGAGATGAGTGTGTTTCTTTGTATGTGACATGGTTCAGAGAACGTCAGCTGGTTGCCCAGTGCAGCCCGAACACAGCGTCACTTCAGGCCTAGCACAGTCATATGTGATGAACGCCCGTCAGGCACTGTGAACAGAAGAAAAGTGAAATGCCACATTCTGACCGTCAGGCTTGGATTGAGAGGAGGAAAGCTGCCTGAGCCCAGTGAAGAAAGGAGGCAAAGGACACCAAACCTGGTTGAAAAATGCCATCCTGGATAGCTCTTCCCCAGTCAGTCAGCTAAGTAAACAATGGAGCCCACAAAAACGTAAGGGAAAGAAAACATCTGGAAGAGAAGGAAAGGTTTCCCTAAAGACCCAGGGAGGTCATGGCTCTGAAAATTCTTTTCTTCAAAATTACAGAATTTTGGTCTCGGTGTCCTCACGAAGATCTCAGAGACTCTATAAAACCAGAGCAGGCATCTCTACAAACAAAAGTGCTGACATAAAGGCAGATTTACAGAGGATGTTGGCTGAAATAAGAAAAGAATGCAATAGCAAAAATGAAAATTGGCTTTGGGCACAGTAAAGAGCAGAATAGACACTGAAGAGAATTAGGAAAATTATGTTGAATAATGAATTTGAAAAGCCCAGGTAGGACATGGAAGGAAAACACAAAGAGATTAAACATCAGGGGAAAATAGTATATATATATATGCAGAAGAGAAAGTGTATCCATTCCAAGATTTTCAGTTGTCTGTGAAGCAGAAATGAGAACACTCTGAGTGAAAGAAGCTTAAATGAGGATACTCTAAGATGAAGCCTTTAGACACTGAAAAATGGGGCAGAAATGAAGAGAAAATAAATGGTTCTTACAGGGTTTGAAAGGGTTTATTATGTTACAGGCTTCATTACTGCTTGTGTAAAAATCCATGTAAAAGCATTCTAAGATATATTCTTTCTGCTAACAGATTCCTACTCAAATATACCTGTGTAGATAGGGAGAGTTAGCAATAAGGTATTTACTTAGGTATCAAGCAGAATAACCAAGATGGGAGAAATCATGGAACTATCTGGACATCAGGAATAACTATAACCTCGAATGCAGTCAGAATTCCTTCCCCATCCTCATGTCTGTGTCTCTTAGTATTTTGGGCTCTGTTGTTCTCACAGAGTGCAGAATAACTTTCTTCACATGGCAGAAAACTTGGCTGCCTATAGTCACGAGAAAGGCATCGAATTCAAGGACAACATCAAAAGCCACAGAGATTAACTCAGTTTGCATCGAGTTTGCCTGAACTCGTGGCCTGAACTTGTTTCACCAGAAACAAGTACATATAGCAGCTCCCAAGCAAGCATGACTGACAAGTTGTAGAGTCAATTCCTAAAGAAAAGGAATTCTCATCCCAGAAAAGGTGATTGGAAGAAGACATCCAAATCAATGAGTATTCTCACAAGACTTTAACATATCACAGGTGGAGCTAGTGGTAAAGAACCTGCCTGTCAATGCATGAGATATAAAAGATGCAGGTTCAATCGCTGGGTTGGGAAGATACCCTGGAGAAGAAATGTCAGCCCACTGCAGTATTCTTTCCTGGAGAATCTCATGGACAGAGGAGCCTGATGTACTAAAGTTCATGTAGTTGCGAAGTTAGACATGACTGAAGTGACTTAGCACACACCCACCAGCTTTATAACGCTGATTAGAGATGTGAAAAAACAATGAAAACCAGCATTAGAAAAGCTGAGATAGAACTTAGGAGGAAAAAATTTTAAAGAAAAGCAAAAATTAATTCAGAAATAATGACTAAATAAGGGTTATAAGAATGAATGTACATAATAATAAATGCCTTAAGAGTAATAGAGGATAAAAATAGGAAAAGTTTTTAAATCAAAAGATGTAAAGGGGAACTTTCCTGCTCGGACAGTGGTTAGGAATCTTCCTGCCAATGCAGGGAGCACAGGTTCAGTCCCTGGTCTGGGAACTCCATGCGCCATGAAACAACTAATCCAACTAATCCAAAGATTGAAGGAGGAAGATTCTCCCTCCTTCAATCTTTCCCAGCATCACAGTCTTTTCAAATGAGTCAGTTCTTCGAATCAGGAGGCCAAAGGAGTTTCAGCTTCAGCATCAGTCCTGCCAATGAATATTCAGGACTGATCTCCTTTAGGATGGACTGATTGGATCAGCTTGCAGTCCAAAGGACTCTCAAGAGTCTTCTCCAACACCACAGTTCAAAAGCATCAATTCTTCGGCACTCAGCTTTCTTTACAGTCCAACTCTCATGTCCATACATGACTATCAGAAAAACCATAACTTTGACTAGACAGACCTTTGTTGGNTTCTCCAACACCACAGTTCAAAAGCATCAATTCTTCGGCACTCAGCTTTCTTTACAGTCCAACTCTCATGTCCATACATGACTATCAGAAAAACCATAGCTTTGACTAGACAGACCTTTGTTGGCAAAGCAATGTCTGTACTTTTTAATATGCTGTCTAGATTGGTCTTAACTTTTCTTCCAAGGAGTTAGCATCTTTTAATATCATGGCTGCAGTCACCATCTGCAGTGATAATAGAGTCACTAAAAAGAAGGGGAGGGAGACAAAATAAATACAAAAAACTGTAATTCAGGAACACATCCCAGAAATAAAATAGAGTTTAGTTTAAATTATATTTTGAAAGTGCATACCATGCACTTTATAATATTAAAGCAATCACCCCAACACACACTTTAGTAAAGTTACAGAACATTAAAAATATGGAAATAATCCTTTGAACATCTAGGCAAAAATAATAAATGACTTATAAGCAAAAGAAAAATAGACCTTTTTCAAAAGCAATGCTTTATGCCAGAAAAAAATGGAAATGTTTAAGTTTATTAAAGAAAGAAAATATGAGGTACAGATATTTTACCCAGAGAAAATAGATTTTCAAAAAAGGATACAGAGGAATTAGCAACATTCAAGAGCTCAGAGACTATTCTCATGGGCCATTCCTGAGGAATCGACTAGAAAACAGGCTTCAAAAAACTAAAATAACTAGAGATATCAATATAAGAACTGGTGGATAAGGTTAAAGTTAACTGGGTATAGAATTATGGCAAAAATGAAGGTGAAAAAGGAGGTAATATTGTATGTAATGGCCATCAGTTCAGTTCAGTTCAGTCGCTCAGTCGTGTCCGACTCTTTGCGACCCCGTGAATCGCAGCACAGAAAAGCCCAGGTAGGACATGGAAGGAAAACACAAAGAGATTAAACATCAGGGGAAAATAGTATATATATATATGCAGAAGAGAAAGTGTATCCATTCCAAGATTTTCAGTTGTCTGTGAAGCAGAAATGAGAACACTCTGAGTGAAAGAAGCTTAAATGAGGATACTCTAAGATGAAGCCTTTAGACACTGAAAAATGGGGCAGAAATGAAGAGAAAATAAATGGTTCTTACAGGGTTTGAAAGGGTTTATTATGTTACAGGCTTCATTACTGCTTGTGTAAAAATCCATGTAAAAGCATTCTAAGATATATTCTTTCTGCTAACAGATTCCTACTCAAATATACCTGTGTAGATAGGGAGAGTTAGCAATAAGGTATTTACTTAGGTATCAAGCAGAATAACCAAGATGGGAGAAATCATGGAACTATCTGGACATCAGGAATAACTATAACCTCGAATGCAGTCAGAATTCCTTCCCCATCCTCATGTCTGTGTCTCTTAGTATTTTGGGCTCTGTTGTTCTCACAGAGTGCAGAATAACTTTCTTCACATGGCAGAAAACTTGGCTGCCTATAGTCACGAGAAAGGCATCGAATTCAAGGACAACATCAAAAGCCACAGAGATTAACTCAGTTTGCATCGAGTTTGCCTGAACTCGTGGCCTGAACTTGTTTCACCAGAAACAAGTACATATAGCAGCTCCCAAGCAAGCATGACTGACAAGTTGTAGAGTCAATTCCTAAAGAAAAGGAATTCTCATCCCAGAAAAGGTGATTGGAAGAAGACATCCAAATCAATGAGTATTCTCACAAGACTTTAACATATCACAGGTGGAGCTAGTGGTAAAGAACCTGCCTGTCAATGCATGAGATATAAAAGATGCAGGTTCAATCGCTGGGTTGGGAAGATACCCTGGAGAAGAAATGTCAGCCCACTGCAGTATTCTTTCCTGGAGAATCTCATGGACAGAGGAGCCTGATGTACTAAAGTTCATGTAGTTGCGAAGTTAGACATGACTGAAGTGACTTAGCACACACCCACCAGCTTTATAACGCTGATTAGAGATGTGAAAAAACAATGAAAACCAGCATTAGAAAAGCTGAGATAGAACTTAGGAGGAAAAAATTTTAAAGAAAAGCAAAAATTAATTCAGAAATAATGACTAAATAAGGGTTATAAGAATGAATGTACATAATAATAAATGCCTTAAGAGTAATAGAGGATAAAAATAGGAAAAGTTTTTAAATCAAAAGATGTAAAGGGGAACTTTCCTGCTCGGACAGTGGTTAGGAATCTTCCTGCCAATGCAGGGAGCACAGGTTCAGTCCCTGGTCTGGGAACTCCATGCGCCATGAAACAACTAATCCAACTAATCCAAAGATTGAAGGAGGAAGATTCTCCCTCCTTCAATCTTTCCCAGCATCACAGTCTTTTCAAATGAGTCAGTTCTTCGAATCAGGAGGCCAAAGGAGTTTCAGCTTCAGCATCAGTCCTGCCAATGAATATTCAGGACTGATCTCCTTTAGGATGGACTGATTGGATCAGCTTGCAGTCCAAAGGACTCTCAAGAGTCTTCTCCAACACCACAGTTCAAAAGCATCAATTCTTCGGCACTCAGCTTTCTTTACAGTCCAACTCTCATGTCCATACATGACTATCAGAAAAACCATAGCTTTGACTAGACAGACCTTTGTTGGCAAAGCAATGTCTGTACTTTTTAATATGCTGTCTAGATTGGTCTTAACTTTTCTTCCAAGGAGTTAGCATCTTTTAATATCATGGCTGCAGTCACCATCTGCAGTGATAATAGAGTCACTAAAAAGAAGGGGAGGGAGACAAAATAAATACAAAAAACTGTAATTCAGGAACACATCCCAGAAATAAAATAGAGTTTAGTTTAAATTATATTTTGAAAGTGCATACCATGCACTTTATAATATTAAAGCAATCACCCCAACACACACTTTAGTAAAGTTACAGAACATTAAAAATATGGAAATAATCCTTTGAACATCTAGGCAAAAATAATAAATGACTTATAAGCAAAAGAAAAATAGACCTTTTTCAAAAGCAATGCTTTATGCCAGAAAAAAATGGAAATGTTTAAGTTTATTAAAGAAAGAAAATATGAGGTACAGATATTTTACCCAGAGAAAATAGATTTTCAAAAAAGGATACAGAGGAATTAGCAACATTCAAGAGCTCAGAGACTATTCTCATGGGCCATTCCTGAGGAATCGACTAGAAAACAGGCTTCAAAAAACTAAAATAACTAGAGATATCAATATAAGAACTGGTGGATAAGGTTAAAGTTAACTGGGTATAGAATTATGGCAAAAATGAAGGTGAAAAAGGAGGTAATATTGTATGTAATGGCCATCAGTTCAGTTCAGTTCAGTCGCTCAGTCGTGTCCGACTCTTTGCGACCCCGTGAATCGCAGCACACCAGGCCTCCCTGTTCATCACCATCTCCCAGAGTTCACTCAGACTCACGTCCATCGAGTCTGTGATGCCATCCAGCCATCTCATCCTCGGTCGTCCCCTTCTCCTCCTGCCCCCAATCCCTCCCAGCATCAGAGTCTTTTCCAATGAGTCAACTCTTCTCATGAGGTGGCCAAAGTACTGGAGTTTCAGCTTTAGCATCATTCCTTCAAAAGAAATCCCAGGGTTGATCTCCTTCAGAATGGACTGGTTGGATCTCCTTGCAGTCCAAGGGACTCTCAAGAGTCTTAACTCATAAAGAGAGTGATAAGGAAAAAACATATTCAAAATAACTGTACTTAGTAATTACATTGCTGTGGTAATATTATTGTTATTCTGAGACCACTATGTGAAATAAAGTAAATGAATAATTATGGGATCTTCAAATTCTATTATTCCCTGGATCCTTGAGAACTAGGGATTTTGATGGTGGAAGAAATGGAGCTATCAAAATAAAACAGAAGAGATTAAATTAAAAGCCCTATAGCTTTTAACTTAAGCCCTGAAATCCTTGAACTTGTAAGGTTTTTTTAACATTAGTGCTTATGTGTGTGTTTATGTGTGCATGTGTTTATGTGTGCACATATGTGTCAGTGTTGTGTATTTTTTAGCTTTGGAGAAGGAAATGGCAACCCACTCCAGTACTCTTGCCTGGAGAATCCCATGGAGGGAGGAGCCTGGTAGGCTACAGTCCATGGGGTTGCAAAGAGTCGGCCATGACTGAGCGACTTCACTCACTCACTCACTAAACAGGTCTAGAAACAAAACCCTACCATGTGGACACCCTGATTTTGAATTTCCAGTCTCCAGACTGTGAAAAATGTTTGTTGTTTGTAAGTCACCAGTCCGTGGTATTTTGTTATGGAAGCCTGAAAGGACAGAGGCAATTACCAGTTTTTAATAGCTTCTATACATCTGTCACAGAGAAGGCAATGGCACCCCACCCCAGTACTCTTGCCTGGAAAATCCCATGGACGGAGAAGCCTGGTGGGCTGCAGTCCATGGGGTCACAACTGAGCAATTTCACTCACTTTTCACTTTCCTGCATTGGAGAAGGAAATGGCAACCCACTCCAGTGTTCTTGCCTGGAGAATCCTGGGGACGGGGGAGCCTGGTGGGCTGCCGTCTATGGGGTCGCACAGAGTCGGACACGACTGAGGCAACTTAGCAGCAGCAGCAGCATACATCTGTCACGGTAATTTTTTAATTTTATTTTTAATTGAAGGATAATTGCTTTACAATGTTGTGGTGGTTTCTGCTGTGTAACAATGTGAATCAGCTATACATGTACATATATCCCATACCTCTTGAGCCTCCCTTCTCACCCTCCCCCCAAGCTGCTTATTAATAGCTTCTCTTTGTCACCTTAGAGAACCTTCACTAATATCCAGGAAACTGATCCAACCAACTTTTAAGTAGAAGTTTGAAGGGGCATTCTTCCAGTTAATATTATTTTTCATCCATGCTAATAAGAACATTCTTCTCTCTTTTAATATCTTAGTCACAAACTCTTGAAATAATGTAACAAATGTAAAAAGATACTTAATAAACAAAAAAATATACTTTTAATTTAAGTGAGCTGGAACTGATTTGTGTTTCAAAAAAACATTTATTTTCAGTAAGAAATTCTTAAAATGTCACTTTTATTGAAGAATTTTGCAGTGCTTTGGTGGAATTGATAATGATATACAATAAAGATGATAATGATAATGTGGGTGGTTAAGTCTCTGTGGTATTTTCTTGATGTTATTTCTTATTAGTATCTGGGGGGAAAGTGCTGATAAGCTGAAGAATGACCAGGACAAATGAATCTAAGTACTAACAACCCCATTTTTAGTTCTATACCAAATATTCTTGCATGGAAATGACTGATCTTGTAAAATATTGGTCAATGAATTTAAATGGAATTTTCACTTCAAGATGAGGATTAGGTTTGGGAGTTCATGTACACCCATTACGGATTCATGTCAATGTATGCCGAAACCAATACAGTACTGTAAAGTAAAATAAAGTTTAAAAAAAAAAAAAAAAGATGAGGATTAGTTGGGAGACTTACCTTGATAAATTTATGTAATTGGCTGTGTATCTTTTATTGTTGATCATTTTAATATTTTATGGCACCATTCCCAGCCTTGGATTTTTACCAGTGTGAAAGTACAATTTTCCATTGAAAAGAAGAAACAGTACCTGATTTGTGACCATGTTTTGTTTCATGTAGGGCCCTTAATCTGAAGCAACAAAAGTGGGTCAGGATATAAATCTACACAATTAATTTTCCCTCAGTATTTAAGAGAAAATTGCTATGAATGCATGAACCTTTTGCTAAGTATCTCAGTCATTTTCAAAATATTCACAAGAGCTTAATGAGATTCTAACCCTGAATGTAGGGATAATGGTCAACAAAATTATATCTCTCAGTTATACCAATTATCTTTATCTACCTTTATATGAAAGAATAAACACTACAGTGTTAGTTTTAAAAATCTGAATTCAATCACCAAACTTTTTTAAAAGCAACAAAAGAAAACCCACAAATAAATAACTACAAGCTTAAAAACGTAATTCAGTTTCTATAGTTAACTACTTACTAAGTCTTGAGGAAAAAAAAAGTCTAGAAAAAAATGGCATTCCCATTCTATCCACCTGGTTTCATTTCTCCCACATAGGATTATTTTTAGTAGTTAGGCAGATTATTTCTTCATCACATCTGAAACAGTGTGGCCTTACTTCTCAAAATGGGAGAATTGTTCCACTGAGAGAAATCATCTTACCAATTTTTTTTAATCTTCCCCACTTTTCAAAGACTGAACTTAGCACAAAGTTACTCGCCCAATTTCATTGTAAAATTGAGACTTGAAAGCCAGTCGTACTTATCTAGGAGAGATAAGCAAATAGGAGTCAAGAAAGCTATTTTAAAGTCTGTTCATTCAGGGAAAACATCCCTGGAAGTAATCTAAGAGATTTTAGGTTGGATTTAAATGACGAGAGAAAGCAAGGGAATAGCCCTCAGACAACTGCTTATTCTACCAGCACAGTGTTAAGCAGTTACTTTTAGTTTGCTTGCCTGCTTTTTACTTGTTTATGTGTACTAAAAGTTGAACCCACAGCTAGGATTCAAAAGTTTCTGGACACATTTGAGACACTGATTCTTAAAGAAAGCAATCAGAAATCTGTATCCACGTGTGACTAATGCACTTCTTATAGGGAGGAGATTCACCGTAAAAGTAGAGTCTGTCAGCCCGGCCTTGGCGATGATGGTGGACATGAAAATTTCAGTATGGCTAAGAGTGAGTAGAAGAGCTATGAGAAAGGGATTTTGTTCCTGCAGTGTTATCAGCATGTGGAACAACGCCTCACACAGTAGAAAAACACTCATTAAATATAAATAATGAATGACTCTTCAATCAACTCTTCAAAAAATCGTATTTGAATCAAGGTACTTTAACTATAGGAATCTGTAAGTGGAGAGATGGAGGAGGAAGGGATTGTGAGGGGAAATATAGAATTATTTTCATTGAAAAAAAAAATAAGATAATCAGGGCAAAGGGCAGGAGTGCACTAGAACCCTTCTGCAGTAGATCCTGTGGGGCCTCACCCGGATTCTCTCCTTCAGGATAAAGGCACTCCCTTCTCCAACCACTGAGAATGTTAGCTGGTGACTTACAGGTGAATCTTTCCTTGAGAACTGACCTCAGTCAAAGGGAGCTATCTCACAGAAGTTTTATGTTCCCTGTGAAGCAGCCCACATCCAGTGACTAGTCAAGACCAGAGTACTTCACAGCTATGGAGAATACACTAGTGGTTGGGCGGGGTGGAGTAGGGGAGTGAGAGGCACAGACACTTGAGTGTAAGGTAAGCCGAAGCATGTATCGGAAAACACAGGGAATATGACCGATATTTTGTAATAAATGTAAATAGAAAGGAACCTTTTAAAATTGCATAAAAACTTTAAAAATAAAGTTTAAAAAAGACCAAAAAAAATTAAAATGAAATAAAAAAGACCAAGGAACACAGCCTGATCCCTGTCTCAGTACAGGACGTATCTGGATGGCTGTCTCAGCATCTGAGAGCCCCAGAGGATTGACAGAAGACCACGGTGGCAACTGCATCACTGTTCAACCTCTGCCTCTGCTCAGTCGGTATACTCCACACAAGTGTATCCAAAGGAGAGCACTCTGCAATCAACCTTGGCAGCCAAACCTCCATCTCAGAGTGTGCTTCCAGGAAACCCGAATTCATGTACACCCATGACAGATTCATGTCAATGTATGCCAAAACCAATACAGTACTGTAAAGTAAAATAAAGTAAAAATTAAAATTAAAAAAAAAACAATAGGGTAAAAAATGAAAACGAAGGGGCATTGACTCCACTTTACAGAACACAAAGGGGCTTTGGCTAGAGTAATGTGGTTATTGCAAGTAGTAACTCTGATACAGATCTGACAGTTTGGTAAACATTTGTGTCACGCTAGAGAGGAACTTCTTGTGGTATCTTGTTAGGAGAACTGGGATTCACTTATACTTCTTCCCCCACTAAGTCCAAAATGGAACTTCTCCTAATTATAAAACTAAGACTTGTTTATTTTAGAAAATTTACATAATATAGCATAAACCAGAATGTAAAAATCATCTATGATTCTACCACCAATATAAAATCATTGTTAAAATAGCCTTCTAGATATTTCACTATGGTCTCATCACACACACACACATACTTCTCTTTAAAAAAAAAAAAAAAAATATATATATATATATATATATGATATGTATTCTGTTCTTTCCCCATTTAGCCAAATAAAGAAATCACTTTTGCTGCTTGTTTAATATTTCATTTTATGGCTTACATAGACTATAGTGATTCTACCACCAATATAAAATCATTGTTAAAATAGCCTTCTAGGTATTTCACTATGGTCTCATCACACACACACACATACTTCTCTTTAAAAAAAAAATATATATATATATATATATATGATATGTATTCTGTTCTTTCCCCATTTAGCCAAATAAAGAAATCACTTTTGCTGCTTGTTTAATATTTCATTTTATGGCTTACATAGACTATAACTCAGCTTCCTACTGATACATTTAGAGTTCTCTAATTTTCAGTATTCTAAATTGTGTTGAAGTAATATATATCCTGTTCTCTCTGATCAGATTAATTCCTTTGCATTCTTTCCGAGAAGAGAAATTACACTTCAAAAATGAACGTGCATTCTTTGGCGTTTTGCTACCTATTGTGAAATTGCTCTCCGGGATATTTTCATCAGCTTATACTCCTTCTAATACTTGATGAAAATGGCTTTTCCTCTGACACCTGTCTCACTTTTTCTAATTTAACATGTAAAATGCAGCCTCAGTATTTCAATTGACGTTTCTATTAAGCACAGAAGGCATGTTTATTATATTAGCATCTGCCACAATTGTAAGAAAATATGCTTTTGATGGCAAAAATTAAGATTCAAAAAGCTTAGATAGTGCTGGAACAAAAAAAAAAATATATATATATATATATATATGATATGTATTCTGTTCTTTCCCCATTTAGCCAAATAAAGAAATCACTTTTGCTGCTTGTTTAATATTTCATTTTATGGCTTACATAGACTATAACTCAGCTTCCTACTGATACATTTAGAGTTCTCTAATTTTCAGTATTCTAAATTGTGTTGAAGTAATATATATCCTGTTCTCTCTGATCAGATTAATTCCTTTGCATTCTTTCCGAGAAGAGAAATTACACTTCAAAAATGAACGTGCATTCTTTGGCGTTTTGCTACCTATTGTGAAATTGCTCTCCGGGATATTTTCATCAGCTTATACTCCTTCTAATACTTGATGAAAATGGCTTTTCCTCTGACACCTGTCTCACTTTTTCTAATTTAACATGTAAAATGCAGCCTCAGTATTTCAATTGACGTTTCTATTAAGCACAGAAGGCATGTTTATTATATTAGCATCTGCCACAATTGTAAGAAAATATGCTTTTGATGGCAAAAATTAAGATTCAAAAAGCTTAGATAGTGCTGGAACCCTAAGCTGAACAAATAAAATGAGTTTTAATAGGGGTCAGGATAAGGTTTCAAGATAATACTTTTCGATGAACCACAGAAGAGTGGGGTGAAGGAGGTTTTCCTAACAAAGTCAGCATGAAAAAGACCTCAGTATTTAACTGAACAAAAGTTCAGATTGAGCTGATGATGAGATGTGGCTATCAAACTTCAAGGGAAAGCTTGTTTCTGTTTATTCAAAGCACAGCATCCAAGACAAGGATGGTCCCTCGCTATTTTGAAATGGCTTCCAAAATCTGAAATATTTTGTTTTGGCCACCATTTTCAAAAGTTTATTGACCAACTGTAATGCCTCCAGAAGCCAAGAGAATAAAGTATCTATAAAAGAGGTCATACGAAGAATAGATGAAGAATAAAATTAAAGATGCCTTGGGACAGGTTAAGAATGGACCAGAGGCTGGCTGTCTTTAAATATTTGAAGAGCTGTCGTTCAGAGGAAACACATGACTTATTCTATACCGTACCAGAAGGCAGAACTAGAAGTAATGAATAAAGGTATGCACAGGCAGGTTTTATCTCAGTATTAGGAAGAAATGCCTAATGATCAGAGCTGCTCAAATGTGGAATAAAATTGACAGGTCAAGTTTTCTTCTCATTAAACTGCCACTGAGCCCTTTTTCAGTCCTCGATCATCAGTCCTTAGAGCCCTGAGTCTCTACTGTGTTCTCAGCCTGCACTGGGGTCCCTGTGAGTAGGGGAGGGGAGCAGAGGGGACCGCAATCCACTTCTTTGCCTGTATCCTCTATGCTTGGCCCTTTCTCTAGAAGTAGCTCTTTCTCTCCCACCCTAGGAAACGTGATTCAATTTCTGTTTAATACTCTGCTTTCCTACTGTTTCTTAAGTATCCTGTTTTTTAAACACTACTGAATTCTAAATAATTTTCAGCGTTAACCATATCTTTAAAAAACAGAAAGAATTCAGATAATTCCATATGGTTCTATCTCACTTTATTGTGTCCTCTAACACTAAAACTTTATGAAATTTGCACTAAGTTCCACCTAATTTTCTCCCCAGCACAGTAAGCGATGGAGTTTTCTCTGAATTAGGCTCACTTTCACTCTTCTTCCTGGAAACTTCTTTCTTCCCATTGTATCCCCAGGCTAGTTTCCACACATATAGATGTGGATTCTAACAGTTTCTGTGTGTAAGAAAAAGAAACATCTTGGTTAAGCCTATAGATCTTTGTATCTTTTGACTTGTACAAGGCAAAAATTATGCTTTCTAGACAAAATTATATCCCAGTAGGGATCATACATCCAGTGAAACAAGATAACAACAAAAAAAAAAGGACATCCTTACTGGGCCCCTTTTATTTTTTTCCTTTCTTCAAGATGTGATGATTAAAACACTTTATCATTCAAAAGTAGTTTCCCAAAAACAGCCTCTAAAATTGCTCTGCTGCTGCAGCTGCTAAGTCACTTCAGTCGTGTCCAGCTCTGTGTGACCCATAGACGGCAGCCCACCAGGCTCTGCTGTCCCTTGGATTCTCCAGGCAAGAATACTGCAGTGGGTTGCCGTTTCCTTATCCAATGCACGAAAGTGAAAAGTGAAAGTGAAGTCGCTCAGTCATGTCCGACTCTTAGCAACCCCATGGACTGCAGCCTACCAGGCTCCTCTGTCCAGTGGATTTTCCAAGCAAGAGTACTGGAATGGAGTGCCATTGCCTTCTCCAATGCATGAAAGTGAAAAGTGAAAATGAAGTCGCTCAGTCGTGTCCAACTCTTAGCAACCCCATGGACTGCAGCCCACCAGGCTCCTCCGTCCAGTGGATTTTCTGGGCAAGAGGACTGGAGTGGGGTGCTGTTGCCTTCTCCAATACCTGCATGCATGCTAAGTCGCTGCTGTCATGTCCAGCTCTTTGTGACCCCATGAACCACAGCACACCAGGCATCCCTGTCTATCACCAACTCCTGGAGTTCACCCAAACTCATGTCCATTGAGTCCATGATGCCATCCAATCATCTCATCCTCTGTTGTCCCCTTCTCTCCTGCCCTCAGTCTTTCCCAGCATCAGGATCTTATCAGATGAGCCAGCTCTTTGCATCAGGCGGCCAAAGTATTGCAGTTTCAGTTTCAACATCAGTCTTTCCAATGAACACCCAGAGCTGATCTCCTTTAGGATGGACTTGTTGGATCTCCTTGCATTCCAAGGGACTCTCAAGAGTCTTCTCCAGCACCACAGTCCAAAAGCATATATTCTTCAACCCTCAGCTTTCTTTATAGTCCAACTCTCACATCCATACATGACTACTGGAAAAACCACAGCCTTGACTAGACAGACCTTTGTTGGCAAAGTAATGTCTCTTTTTAATATGCTGTCTAAGTTGGTCATAAGTTTCCTTCCAAGGAGCAAGCATCTTTCAATTTCATGGCTGCAGTCACCATCTGCAGTGATTTTGGAGCACCCCAAAATAAAATCTGCCACTGTTTCCACTGTTTCCCCATCTATAAGCGATGGGATGGGATGCCATGATCTTAGTTTTCTGAATGTTGAGCTTTAAGCCAACTTTCTCACTCTCACTTTCATCAAGAGGCTTTTCAGTTCCTCTTCACTTTCTGCCACAAGGGTCGTGTCATCTGTATATCTGAGGTTATTGATATTTCTCCTGGCAATCTTGATTCCAGCTTGTGCTTCTTCCAGCCCAGCGTTTCTCATGATGTATTCTGCATATGTTAAATAAGCAGGATCATAATATACAGCCTTGACATACTCCTTTTCCTATTTGGAACCAGTCTATTCTTCCACATTCATTCTAATTGTTGCTTCCTTATGATTATACAGTGGAAGTGAGAAATCGATTTAAGGGACTAAATCTGATAGAGTGCCTGATGAACTACGGACAGAGGTTCGTGACATTGTACAGGAGACAAGGAGCAAGACCATCCCCAAGAAAAAGAAAAGCAAAAAGTCAAAATGGCTGTCTGAGAAGGCATTACAAATAGCTGTGAAAAGAAGAGAAGGGAAAAGCAAAGGAGAAAAAGAAAGATGTAAGCATCTGAATGCAGACTTCCAAAGAAGAGCAAGGAGAGATAAGAAAGCCTTCCTCAGTGATCAATGCAAAGAAATAGAGGAAAACAATAAAATGGGAAAGACTAGAGATCTCTTCAAGAAAATTAGAGATATCAAGGGACATTTCATGCAAAGATGGGCACAATAAAGGGCATAAATGGTGTGGACCTAACAGAAGCAGAGGATAGTAAGAAGAGGTGGCAAGAATACACAGAAGAACTATGAAAAAAGATCTTCATGACCCAGATAACCAAGATGATGTGATCACTG